>LR755130.1:2776327-2891564 GCA_902729485.2 Mus minutoides
AAAAAAAAAAAAAAAAAAAAAAAAAAAAAAAAAAAAAAAAAAAAAAAAAAAAAAAAAAAAAAAAAAAAAAAAAAAAAAAAAAAAAAGAAAGAAAGAACTTGGGGGAGAGAGGGTGTGGAATCAGGGCCTGAGAGACCACCCCCCAAGCACTAGATAATATTAAGAGGAAGTCTCACTCACGGCCTCCATCCAGAGAAAGAGCAGGGAAAGTTGTCTTCCAACATTGAGAGGGTAACCTAAAAAGTCTCGATTTGATTTGATTTGATTTGATTTGGAAATCAAAAGAGTGCTTTTGAAACAAAGAGTAGATGACTAACATCGATAGATGCATCTGGGACTAAAGGACAAAGGACATAATCATGATCTAGATCTCACAGCTTCCAAGTCAATCTGATCCAACAAAGCTGGGTGAGTACGTGTGCAGACATCATAGAAGATTCTCACTCTTAGGATGGGTGAGACACATTGTAAAGCCCTTAGAAGGGTTTTAAGGTTCCTCTCTACCCAAAGATCCTGTGATGTCTTCCCTGGATTCTCATCTCTCTGTCCATCAAGGTATACACGCACATATTGGCCATTAGGAACAACCCGGTCATTTGCCTCACCTCTACCGAATGCTCATTATGCCCCACCTTGAACATAGCTGCTAGCTCTGGAGCTAAGAAATATTGCTCTGGAGAGATCCTAGGTATTGCTGTCCTTCATAACTGAGCAGGACACCAGCTTCTTAGCATGAGGCTCAGACTAGACTTAATCCTAATTCGACAGTACCTCTGTGGATGATCCTACATCCCTCACTTTATAATCTAGGCCATGTCCCAGCACCCCCTGCCCAGATTGTCCTTTCCTATCCATGTCTCAAAAATCAACTCTAAAATCACCTTGTCACCGAAGCTCACCTGCCGCCCTCTAAGGCAGCCTCTTTCTCCCTCCTTTGTGCTCCCATGCCACTTTGGCCAGATCTCTATTATATCGCTCCTCATATTTTATTATAGTTAATTGTGTACACATCTGCCTTCCACACTGTATGATGTGCTTGCCCTTCAAGGGCAAGGACAGTATCTTACTCATCCTTCATTCCTCTGGTACCCAGCAGAGTGTGAGGCACAGAGCAAGTAATTAATAGGAAAGGGGAAAAGGAGAGAAGGAAGGGAAGGGGAAAATCATTGTAAAAAATAGCAAAGAATGAAAAGAGGAAATGCCATGGGTAGTGTGGTGTTATGGCAAGGATCTGACAATACACACATTATTACCTGGCCCACAATAGGAAGGGAAGAGAGTATTTCATGAGACTTCATGTGTCTGATAGAGGGAGCTCTGTGCTCTTTCAGAAATATCAGCCCAGATCTAAACCAACTGAGGAAATGGTTGTAGCATCCTTGCATTATAGTTCATGGAATTAAAGCAAATGCCTACCACGCCCTGGGTCTCTGATGTTCCCTTGAATTAGGCAGTAACTTAGATGGTAACTCTCTTTTCAGAAGTACCAGAGCTCTTGTGTGATGTGCAGATTGGCACAGGGAACTGGGAGTGTGTGCCACCTAGAAAATGTAGTTTATTCAATCTATGAAATGAGAAGGTGGTTCTAAGCCTTACCGTGGTAACTAGGTGAATTTAGAGTAATGCTCTTCAGTGTCTGTATTGGCTGGTTTTGTGTGTCACCTTGACACAGGATGGAGTTATCACAGAGAAAGGAGCTTCAGTTGGGGAAATGCCTCCAAGAGATCCAGCTGTAAGACATTTTTTCAATTAGTGATCAAAGGGGGGAGGACCCAGCCCATTGTGGGTGGTGCCATCCCTGGGCTGATAGTCTTGGGTTTTATAAAAAGGCAAGCTGAGAAAACCAGGGGAAGCAAGCCAGTAAGAAGCACCACTCCATGGCCTCTGCATCAGCTCCTGCTTCCTGACCTGCTTGAGTTCCAGTCCCGACTTCCTTTAGTGATGAACAGCAATGTGGAAATGTAAGCTGAATAAACCCTTTCCTCCCCAACTTGCTTCTTGATCATGATGTTTGTGCAGGAATAGAAACCCTGATTAAAACAGTATCCATTTCAGCAGGTTTGGTCTTCAGAAAGCTCCTTACACTACCAAAGCTGCTAGTGGAATAGAAGCTCCACCTACGTGGGCCAGAGCAAAATCTCAGATACAATCGAGTCTGAGTCCAGGAAACAGCTCTGCTTCCAAATTCTACCTGACTCTTAATACTCATAGAGTGATGATTCCTCCCAGAAGAAAAATCTTGCAAGATGCAAGGTTTTGTACATTAAAACCATAAGGAAGCAAATTCTCTGAGATGAACCGTCCTTAGGAGCAGGGTAAGATCTGAACCAAATTAGGATGCTCTCCCAATTCAGCACTCCCAAAGACAAGGAGGGGAAAGTCCAATGTTTGCTAATGGGAAGAGATGATACACTAAATCTGACTCTCTGGATCAATCTCACTTTTAGAAGTCCTCCAATGGAGCACTGAAGTCACACTCTGCTGGCCTTCCCAGAGTCAGTCAGTCAGCAAGTCAACCAGCAGTAGGTTAGAAGAGAGTTCCTGGTGGTGGTGCTTCCGGGCAGAAAAACAAAAACAAAACAAAAAACGTGTTTAACCTTCCAAGTGAGCACTTTGCACTCCAGATTAAAAATCCTGTCATGATTATTGCTTGACAAATCCATTGAGAGAATCCAAGTAAAGAGGGGAAGCTCAAAGGTCGTGGGCTCAGACGTCATCACTCGAACCCCGATGCGGCAGCAGGCAAGAGACTGCGGCATACACTTCTGCAATAGCTACTGCTTTACATTTTTGAGTTTTTAAAATGCAGAGGAATCAGTTGGGCCAAAAGTGCTAGTAGGGCAACAGGGACAAATGCAGGTCATGCCACCTTGCAGCCATGCTCTATAAACTGAATCTTTGCATGTGACATGGACATCCTCTAAAGATTCCTTTGCAATACAACCTTCTGTCTCAAATAAAATTGTAATGGCCCTAGGAAAAAGCAAAGACCACCCACAATTCAACTGTTTTCCTTCTGCTCAGCATTCCTCTCCCTTGAATTACAGTCACAGTCACAATGTTTCAAACCTGACCTCCCCTCAGGCACCTCTCATCTCTCAGCCCTGTCCCCTACACTTCCTGCTCATGCCAGCTCTGACTTCTGGGATCCTGGAAATGAACTAATCTGAGAAAGTCTTTGGTCTGGAAATTAAAAAGAGTGAGAAAAGTAGAAAAGTTCCACTTCTCTAGGGTTTTAAGCCTCAGGGCAGGGGCTGCCCACCAAGCCCTTTGTGTGAGGGCTCTCAATGCATCTCCATTCCAATCTGTGAAAAACATTAGTAACAAAGTCTGAGGCACCTGAGACTTGGGGTGACTCCTTCATGTGCTCATACCTCACTTTCCCCTTGTTCAATCTCATTGCTCTTGGCTACTGCTAGGCTTCTACATTGAAAGTAGTCACAGTCTCATTGGGTACTCTCTCAAAGCCTTACATTCAAAACCATATAGGGTCTTAAAGAGCTGGTCAAATCAGCGAAGAAAGACAATGCACCCCCTCTTGATCTTTTCTCCTTTCTTTCTTCTCTCCTTATTTTCTTTCTTTCCTTTTCTCCCTCCCTCCCTCCTTCCCTCCCTCCCTTTCTTCTCTCCTTCCCTCCCTTCCTTTATTTCATATTCCTTACTTTTGCTGACCATTCCTTTAAAACAGTTGCATCAATCTGTTTTCCAAGTTAACAATAACAGTTTTTAGACAATCTTGTCTTTTGGCCATGACCACATAATGGAAATTTAATTTCTATGTGTAATTTTTGAAGCAGTGACTAAAGCTAGAGATATGAGATGGGAAGAGGTTTCCAACTGTTCCTTCATTCTTCAGGGATGGAAACCAGCCTGTGAGGCCTGTGTAGGGAAGAGGGTAGAGAGGGACACTAAGGAACTGGATAAACCTGGGAACAGAGACAGGACAAGAACCTGGTCTTCTGTCCTTCCTAGGTTACACCCTCCCACGCTGAGACTTCCCTCACACAAATGTAAACTGCAGTGCTCTAGAGAGCTAAGCTCTGAGCATGAGAAGGAGGAAGAAGTCTGAACTCTGAGATAATCAGTCCAAAGTCTGCTCTCCAAGGTTGGAATTGAGAGGATGTATGACTCTCTTTCCCTATTCGTAAACATAATATCCAAATAATAGATCTGAGCTTGTCCAGGGACACTCTAAAATGTTCTTTATAGGTAATCATTTCTATATTCCTCACCACACC
Source organism: Mus minutoides (assembly GCA_902729485.2). Taxonomy (NCBI): domain Eukaryota; kingdom Metazoa; phylum Chordata; class Mammalia; order Rodentia; family Muridae; genus Mus; species Mus minutoides. Next base: position 2,780,566 of record LR755130.1, read on the forward strand.
CCATTTTGGGTATGTCTTGTAATTGATCAGAATAGAAAGATGAAGAAAAGAAGGGTTGAAGAATTTGAACAGACAGTCAGGGATCTGTGGTGCTAACTCAAAGCCCACTGCTTCTCTGGAGGCTTTGTACCTGATGACTTTGCAATAAGGCCATCTTCTTGTACGTTCTCACCTCAAACACCCCATCCTCCTAGTTAGCAGGCTAAGAGAGGAAATGAGGTTCCTTGGATATTAAGTGACAAGTTAGCTGGTAATAACCCAATTCCCAGATGACCCTCCTGGGGTAAGGTTTTCTTATTCTTCTTTACTAGCTTTACCATCAGCCTCAATGTATCAACAGAGCAGTGTTCTTACCTATAACATGAGAGTCAAATTTCATATTTTGCAGAGTTAGTACAAAGATTAAAAGTTCACAGAACAGCCCCTATGACAAGGTCAGCTAGTCAATTTAGTCTTTCAGCAGATGTAGGCTTTCTTTCTATGTCTTTGCAATGATCTGATAAGGACTCAGAACTATGTATGGTCTTCCAACTAAAGCTCCAACTAGCTAGACCTCCATGAAAAGAGCTCTTGCTTTCCAGGGTCTCTTCTGTGGGCTACCTCTCCCTGTTCTCCGACTCAGGTGCTGTACCACAGTCCCACATAAGTTGCTTGTATGGTAGTGTGATACAGGAGGAGAATATGAGACAAAATCTCAGGTTCTGACTGAGTAAGGGGTGACAGGATATGGTGGCCTCTAGGAAGGGATCAGGACATGGAGGGGACAAAAAGTATATGGCAACAGATGACACACAGGTGGATACATACAACTCTAGGACATAAGTGTAGCATAAACATATGAGTGTGCACACACATGTATGCACACATGCACGCACACAATCACACCAGCCAAGCAGCTTGATAGAGCATACTTCTGACAGAAGCAGAGGTATTAGCAAATGAGTTATATGGTACAGACAGCCAGTACTCTCTGTCTTTTTAGGGACTCTTCTGAGACAGAGAATTTATGGGTAAACTGTAGGTAGTAATGCAGATAAACACGCTAACTAGGCACAGGAAGCACCTCCCTTTGCTCTGCCCTTTATTCCACAGCTTCCCTGGTGCTTCTATGCAGTAAACTCTGAAAAGCACAACCTTTACTCAGAGAAGAGAGGAATTGCAGAGTTTGGGCTTGAGAGTCAATGGGATCATAGCTCTCTTTCTTTCTTCCTTTCTTTCTTTCTTTCTTTCTTTCTTTCTTTCTTTCTTTCTTTCTTTCTTTCTTTCTTTCTTTCTTTTTGGTTTTTGAGACAGGGTTTGTCTGTATAGGCCTGGCTGTCCTGAAACTCACTTTGTGGACCAGGCTGGCCTCGAACTCAGAAATCCGCCTGCCTCTGCCTCCTGAGTGCTGGGATTAAAGGCGTGCGCCACCATGCTCGGCTATAGCTCACTCTTATTAGAGGATGCTTTGCATGGTAGGTTAGCTAACCTGGGTGTCTCCTGACTGATAGAGTCCCTGTACCAGTACAGGGCTACCACCTTCATATTTCTTGCATTATGAAAGGCTAATAAATAGCTTCCTTATTTAGTCCACTACTATTTGCCTCTTCTGGTGCTTATAGGTCATCCCAGGCCCTTACTGTTTCACCACACTATTCATCTCTCTCCTGGTTTACATCCAGTGCTGACTTCCCTCTGTACCTTGACAAGACTTATTTTCTTTCTCTACATAAATCCCTCAATATATTTTCCCTATCTGAATCATCATAGTGACCCAGGTGTCAACTCCATGCTGGACACATGGTAGGCACTCTTAATAAGTGTTTCTGAGAAAGACAAATGAGTGATGTCACCATCCAAACACTGTTGTCATTATCTGATGCCTGCTCAACCTACATCTCAGTCTCTCACCCCTCACTTCTCACCTGGCATAACATTCTTATTGTCTATATAAGATCTTTATTTGGTTGAGTTTCAACCTCTATAGTGGAACTTATCCAAACCGGAGTTTGTTATTTTTCCCTCAGCAGAGGCACCCTCCTACCTACCCAGTTATCGCCAGTAGTGCAGTTAGCCTTGGAACTGTGGCCATTGCTCTCTGGTTTTCTCTTTTCTTGGCATCTACTTCTTTGCATTTGCATTCTCTCTGTTCTTTCTCAGCAAGGTCTCTGGTGTGTACTCTGACTCAGGCTGCCACTCTCTGTTTTGAGACCACGTGGCAATTTCTATCACATTTTGTATCTATTGCCACCTGTGATACAGCTGAGCTCAAAATGAAATGGACTTTAGGTGTCTGTACTGTCACAAAGAGCACCTGGTGAGCATCTGGGATGACAGACAAGGAATGAATGAGTGGCCTTGCATCTACTGAGATTCCCCACTTGTGTTTTCCCCCATGCATTACTTAAGCCACCATTCAGAGAACTGATAGGGGTCTTCTGGATTCATTTAGTTCATGTCACTCTCAAACCAATTTGGAACTCACTGCCTGCGCCATACCACCTCTGAGTACATACCACTCACTCCCAACACCACCTCTCTAGCACTGCTCTTCTGCCTGATCTGTCAGAGTACAGCTCTTCACTTAGAGCTAGCCACATGATGGGTGGAGAAGCTGTGATAGAAGAAGGTTGGGAGCTTAAGCAGATTGGCCAGAGGAACACCTAGTCTTGCCCTCTCCCAACCAAGTCTGCTTCTCTTGATTCTGTAGTCCCAAATTCCTTCCTTTACCTGTCTCAAGAATGTTCTGCATGGTAACACATTCCTTTCAGAGTCTATCCTAGGATGATATCTTCCAAATAAATAAGTGACCACAAGAAGAAGACAAAATAACTCTTCACTTTCTCACCATGGGCCTCCCTATCATTGTCCCTTCCCAGTCTATTCATGCAGAATGATTCATGCAGCTAAGACACTTCCTAAGAAAGCCTATCTGTGAGATATTCCTGGGGTCTCCATAGAGACCAGCTTTCAATGAAGAACTTCAGGGCAAATGCCTCAGTATTTTGGATCTGTTTAGGCATAAGACTAAACAGTGGGCAGAATGGCTATACATGGAACAGAGGCCACACTAAGTCGTGTCCCCAGAAGTCATGCTAATGGTCTGGATTCCGACTGCAGAGAAAATGCAATGAGCAAGAAACTCTGAAGAAGCCATCAAATGTCCTGGGATCAGAGAACTTGGTAAAGGAGCCTCAGTGGAAGACAGAAACCTTTTTCTTCTTTTTTCCAGATGTTACCATAATCATTGCCAAGAGCAAGGAGAAATGCCACCCTTCCATAGGCAGCCTGAGCAATGTGAGTTTAGGAGATGGGACACAGTTAAGAAACAGGTGAAACCAGCAGATAAGTTTAGTGAGATATTCTGACATTCCCAGGGACCATGTAAGGTAGACAGAGGAGCCCAGGCAATGATAGAGGTGGGTGTGGGCTGGGGTGGTGTGGGAGGAGATGGGGACATATTCCAGGCCCAGATGTGACTGACCTCTCTGGTCTCAAGAGCCACACCCAGTGTGATCTCATTTTACCCTCTGGCAATAAGGTGAAGGAAGGAGTGTTCAGATTACATAAGGAAGCCATCTGTTCAAGGTACACCAGGCAAGTCCAAAGAATGAAGGAGGGAGAAAAGAAAAACTGGAGGACTGCCTTCAAAAGCTCAGAGGCTATTTGATAATGCTAGGGAGACAGTCTGAGGGTCAGGATGGCCTGAGATGTGGTGGGAGGGGCAGGAAGCCCACTAACTGATTCCCAGACAGCACTGGCCTCGGAGTAATGGAAGTCCACGGACAAGTGAGGGTCTCAAAGGCAAGCAACTGTCACTCATCCTTTTCATGGATAGGCTAGTGGACTTTTCAGTAATGAAAAGTAGCATTTGGGGGACAAACCACAGAAGACATATCTCACAGTGTCTGCAGGAAATAAACTTCTCCTCATGTTCAAGTCAAGGAAATAAGGACTATACCATATTAGACACTACACTCAAAGCCTTCTGGCTCCCATGTTAAAGGTGATAGGTGGGAGGGGTGTGACCACAGCTAGATGTTTGTGAAACACTGAGAACCAGCCATTCGGCAAGAGGAAGGCATTGAAAACATGTTGGATAGCAATTGCTGGCACCAAAGGATCCTGGGCAGATCTGTAAGAACTGAAAGCCATAGGAAACAATAGACAATGTGAGATTCTAGAAAATGGGTATACATACAGCAAGTGTCTACATATGTAGACTTCACTCTTAAATTACTGAACCAGAATTTCTGGGTGCTTTGTGAGAAATGGGGAAAGCTTTCTCTTTGATTATGATCTAGCTTAAAGATTATTGAAATTATCTAGAAAAATAATTAACTTGCTTGTAAACACACACACACACACACACACACACACACACACACACACACACTTACTGATTGCCAACACATTTCTTTCTGGTAATAACAGTGAATCTTAAGTATTTATGCTCTGCCCATATATGTGTATTTTGATTGAGTTATTAGCCTCATTTTATAAAAAGTTCCTCATGATCAAAAAGAAAAAGTGACTTGGTTAAAGCCTCTTGTTAGTATGTGGCAATAATGTGACTCATAATTGCCTGTCTTCAAATTATGTTCCCTTCTTTGTAGCAGCCACATCCCTGGTCTTTTCCATGAGGTAGAATCAAGGGCTGGAGTAGGTAATACAGGAAGAGTCTCTTTTGTCACAGAATGATAAGCATGATTCTCAGCTCAAACACAAGGCCTCCTCCCTACAGCAGCAAACAGAGGTTTCGAGAAGTCAGTAAGCAAGGATGAGAGGTCCATGGCTTGGCCTGTGCATATTCCAACAAACAAGGAGCTGTCTGCTAAAGTGCTTAGAAGAAGGGGTTAATGGGGTAGCAGTTATGGAAAGAGGGAGAGCAGTGAGAGGAGTTTAAGTGTCTCAAACACAGAATCTGTGAGGTGAGGGAGTCAGGCATTTTGGTTGGGAGTGTTGCAGAAAGGAAATTAGGTAGATGAGAAAGGAAGGAACAGTCTAGAAGAATAAGCAGTGTAAAGCAGCATGATATAAGGCAGGGAGGGGTAGTGAGCCCAAGGACAGAGTAACAGGGAGAGAGCAGAGTGGACAGGAGAGGAAAACAGCAGGGAGAGAAAGAAGGGTGTGGGGGCGGGAGAGCATTGAATAGACATTCTTTCTAAGCCAAACTGGCAAGTGAATAAACTTATAAATGCTAAACTTTTAGAAATGCTCTGAGATCCAGAAATTCTCAAATTTTGATCTCAAGACATTTTTATAATCTAAAAAATTTTTTAGAAAGATGTTGTTCAGGAATATTTAATTATGTGGATTATAGGTAGTAATAGTTATTACAACCCAGAATAGTTAATATATTTATGAATAGTTTAAAATCTAGTATAATAAGTTAATTCTTTTTTTTTTTAAGATTTACTTATTATATGTAAGTACACTGTAGCTGTCTTCAGACACACCAGAAGAGGGCATCCGATCTCATTACAGATGGCTGTGAGCCACCGTGTGGTTGCTGGGATTTGAACTCTGGACCTCTGGAAGAGCAGTCAGTGCTCTTAACCGCTGAGCCATCTCTCTAGCCCCATAATAAGTTATTTCATGTTAACATAAATGTCTTCACAAAATAACTCTATTTTCATAAGTATTCTGCTAAGTCATTATTATATTTGTTTGCACAGTTTTGTTTCACAGAAGACAAATAGGTCCTGATATCTGCTTTAGCATCCAATGTCACAATATGTTGTATTGGTCAAAGTATTTGGAATGAAATCTGGCCTCAGATATGTAAAAGCAGGGAACATATTAATCACTTTTTATATAACTGCAGATATTTTTCTCAGAAACTACCTCAAAATTTATTTCTCTCCTTCTCCCTCCTCACCCACCTCTCCAGCATATATATGTCCCTATACATGGGACAGTAGCTAGGATTGACCCCAGGGCCTTACGAATCCTAGCTAGCCAAATGCTCTACCACTGGGCTACATCCACAGCTAACACATGACATTTTCTTAAAGGGTGGAAGTGACATGGACTCATCTGCAAAGCAGTTGTACTCTCTTATTTCACAGCGCTTGCTCTGCCTTGCTTCTTGAAAGGGTGATTTACCCATGCATGATTTATAGCACTTTATATCTGGTCACCTGGAAAATGCAAGCTTGCTGAGTTCTACAGCTACATGTACAGTAAGAAACCCCATCACACACTCTGGAGAATGACAAGAAGGCTTAGATTGTGCCGACTTCAAGACTACCAGACAAGCTGGGAAGGTTTTGGGACATCTAAGATGCCATATAATCCTTTGAGAATCACTGTTGTGGTGCAATGGCATGTGTGCAATCGGCCTCCTGGGAGCCAGCTCTAATGTCACCTTTCATTAGCTTGGCTGTAAGCCTGGATTTCTCTGGGCCTTTTCAGCTAAGATGCATGATTCACTGTTTCTTTCTTTTTTTTAAAAAAAGATGTATCTTTATTTTATGTGCATTTGTGGTTTGCCTACATGCATGTCTGTGTAAGGGTGCCAGATCCCCTGGAACTGGAATTACAGACAGTCATGAGCTGCCATCTGAGTCCTGGGAATTGAACCTGGGTCCTATGGAAGAGTATCCAGTGCTCTTAACCACTGAGCCACCTCTCCAGTCTGACTCAGTATTTCTCAACCTTTCCTCATGATTTCCCTAGTTGTGCCTTTCATTGCTTCCTCTACAGTAGACTCTTCTTCATTCCCTTCTTCAGCTGTTAGCTGTCAGTAACACTTCCAGGAGGCCTAGCCACTGTCCACTTTTTCTACAAGATGTTCCACGTTTTCTCCCAACCAAATGTGGATGTCTTTGTTTGTTGTGGGAATCTTATGTCACCTTGCCCAGAGTTAAAATGATCAGAGTGATTGTTTGGTGCCAACATGCCAATCCCACTGCCCCCCCCCATGAACTGAAGCATGAGACACCAGAAAGTAAACAGCTGATCCTGTTCATGTTTGTGTCTCTTCCTGTCACTCTGCCTGACACAAAGTAGGTTCCCTGTGAAATGGAATGAATTGATTAGCATGTACCAGGAGGATCTATGTGTAAAGCTGAATGGATATTTATGGCAGAAGAGGTTGGGCAGAGGTAACTAGGAGGCGAGAGGAGAAGAATGGTGGTCATGAAAATAATGAGAAGACTGATGGGGGACGCGGAGAGGAGAGGTCAGAGTGTGTGCTTATGGTCCACAGACTGAGACAGATACATGGAGGGTGGTGGAGCAGGGTATCTTAGGTGGATAGAAAGGATCAGAGAGGATGAGGATATCAAGATATTACTGATGGCTGGAGGGCTGAGCCTTAGGGGCATTGAAATGGTTATTTACATTGTCAAGGCACATGCATGGGTGACTAATTTCCACATAGCCACGTGCTGATTTTAAGTTATCCTCAGCCAACGATGCTGTGGTCACTAGTGATTTTCAAAGAATTCCCTTCCCAGGCACCTGGGAAGCCTTGTTCTCACACATCTGAGAAGGAGCCAGCCCACAGGAGGCCCAAATGGGAAAGAGCAAGACACTTCAAGCCTGGCCTTTTTCTTCTCAAATATTTGCAGAGAGCAAAAGTGGCATGAGCCTGGGGAATGCGGTGTTCATTGCTCACAGTACATTAAAATTCAGATTGGCTGGCGCAATATCTCCAGCATAACCGCTCTGCATTGATATTTTTATAACTCTTAATATCAAACAAATTGCCTCTTCACCGAGACAGTTTAATGTGATGGGGCCATGTCCGCTAGCTTCCTCATGCTGGTCCCATAAAGATCGCCGTTCTGTTACTGGAGACAGAGGAGCCATGAATTTCCTATCAAAAATATGACTAGATTATACAGAATAAATCTTGAACCATATTAAAAAGATCATAGTGTTTTAATTTCTTTTCTCTCCCCCTCCCCATGACGCCTGCCATTACATCTTTTCTTACTAATAAAATAAACTAAGGGGTTGGCAGGCTGAATCAGCTATGGTTTCCTTCCTTCCTTCCTTCCTTCCTTCCTTCCTTCCTTCCTTCCTTCCTTCCTTTCTTCCTTCCTTCCTCCCTCCCTCCCTCCCTCCCTCCCTTCCTTCCTCCTCCCTCCCTCCTTCTCTCCTTTCTTTCTTTCTTTCTTTCTTTCTTTCTTTCTTTCTTTCTTTCTTTCTTTCTTTCTTTCTTTCTTCCTTCCTTCCTTCCTTCCTTCCTTCCTTTCTTTCCTTCCTTCCTTCCTTTCTCTCTCTCTCGCTCTCTCTTTCTCTCTCTCTCTCTCTCTCCTGAAGTTATGTTTCTCCCCACAAATTATCAATTTGTGACTTTAGCTTCACTCCACCTAAGATAGATCCTACCTGTGTTTTCTATCATCTTGGTGTGGGAAAGATTTGGGATGATGTAACTAGAAGCCCTTCAATCATGTTCATTTTAGGGTCAAGAGAATCTTCTCTTGTTTGGGCAAGTTCTGAACACCTCATGGGCAGCTGAACAGAAATCAGAAGCTGTAGCCTTCTTCCAAGGATCATTCCATCAAAGATTCCCTTCTCCCTTAGCCATGAGAGCCTCCATGATGGGAAAACACTAGACACTGGGTCTTTCTCTCATTTGTGAATCAAAGACTTGGGAAAAGGTCAGTCACAGCAACCCATTTGAGATGGTAAGTATGCTAACTTGAAGCAAAAACACTTGACATTTACTGGCTTGAGATGCTTACTGTCATCAGTCATTTCCAAATATTGAAAATAGTCTGTGGCTTCATCCAGTGCTTCTCCTTATCACTATCATCTCCACCCCATCCTGTTTGAGAGCTGCTCAGCCACCAGGCATTGATGGAAAGCAAGGGATGTAAAGCATTCTCAGAGATGTCAAGGAGTTGATTGACTGTACGGGGAGAAAGTCAGTCCTATGCACATATACTTCATTCCGCTTATGATAAAAATGTTGATGGCAGCATACACAAAAGAACCTATAGCAAAATTAATTCCTGAGACCCAGGAGTTCCAGATAGACAGGACAAGTGGGTACTAGTCACAAGTCCTTGCTCTCTGAGGAAGAGCCCTGACCCTGCGTGTCACACAAGTTTTCCATTTTTGTTTCTAACATGCTTCCATCTAAAAGGCCCGTTTTCCTCTCTGATAGACATTGCTAGAATATTTTCCTTGCTGGAGTCCTAAGATCGATAGGTCTCAAACCTGGGACAAATGGCTGAGTTGCCTACTTCACATATCAAGGTAGACCTGGTTACCAGTTTCTCCCAGCATCCCTCAGTCCTTACCTGTTGGGGTTGGGGGATGGGGTTGTTGCTGGTGGTGGGGTGGTGTTGGTCCTCTTGGCTGCTGCTGGTTTCACTCACCCCACCCACCCTCACATGGCCTGGCTCAGTCTAGTCATGTCCACTCTGGACTCTTCCAGATATCCCTGCCTCTGCCTCTGCTCTATGCTATCCCATATATCTATAATAAACCATTTTCCTCCAGCATACCTAGGAGCAGTCAAGGCCTTTCTGTTGTACTTTTTATTTAAACACTTTTTTGTTCAAGGATAACCACCTCATCATTTTCAACTTTGAAATTTGAATACACTTTGAAATTAATACCATATATAAAAAAATACCAACAGAGATTACTGCAACCATATTATATTTTGCTATATTTATTTGTAAATATCTTACATAGATTTAAATCAAATAATCCTTTTCTTTAAATACTGTATCTCTTTTTGATACTTATAGCAGCTGAAGCCTTGCCCACTGCCTTGATTCCAGAACATTCTCAGTCTTGGCTTACAGACCCAGAATGTCTTTGGAAACCTGCAAAAGAGAAGAGGTGATCCAGTCAGAAAACTTCAGTATGGCCAAGTAGATTGTCTTGTCAATTTGAAGTAGATTGTCAAGTGCTATATGTGTCACACTTTGTCCTGAGGAAACTTGGGCAAGCAGATCAGATAGCTGCTTTTATCACTGTGGTTAAATTAAGATAAATAGCAAATGGTGCACTAACACCTTCAGAAGAGTAAAAACAAAAATGATGGAGATGAAAGAATGAATTTAGGAGGAATATGAAATATAATAAAAAGGTATTTGTGAAATAATGTTGAGTAGGTAAATGCAGATCACACATGTTTACAACATGATATTAGTTTTTGATGCATATTTTAAATTTAGAAAAGTATCAATAGTAGAAATAACAGGTGGCTTTTAGGTTCCCCCAACCCCTTGGAGTTGGAGATTCCAGGGAAGACTGTTTCCATGCTGCATGCCTAGCCTGTACTTCCCCTTTCCTCTTCTCTGTCCTGCCTTGAAAGTATACTGCTTTTAAAACAGAAGAAAAGAGGAGATCAAAAACCTGGTTCTGTTGCACGTTCCACTGGAGCTGGAAACACAGCCCTGAGCTCTCCAAGACATTTTCCTGTTCACGCACTCCGAAAATAGTATTTAAGATGAAAAGTGAGCTAGCCTATCGGCATTGGAGGGAATCCAAAGGGCATCACAGCATCCTTCCTGTTAAATTTCTGACTTGGAAGAGGGGCCTCAGAGCCTCCAAGGTGGCTTCTAACTCTAGAGCCCGAGGTTGAAGATAGCACAGCCTCCTGTACCCTTGAGGGGTGACTATAACCAGGACAAGAACCAAGTGGGACTGGGTGTGACTAAATTGTCTTGTGTCTCAGTAGCTTGGGGCTGTCCCCCAGATCCACCACCACCACCACCACCACCACCACCACCACCACCACCACCACCACCGCAGCCTATCTTTCTGTCTCCTCTCTTCTGTCAGGTTTCTTCTAAGCCACCCCAGAGCTGCTTGCTGCTTCACTGAGGTCCCTAGTCTGTTGCTTGCACCTTACTAGGCGTCTCAGATCTTGTCTATGCCACATCCTGGGAACTGAACCGCCTCTGCCCTGGGGCTGGAAGTTCTCCGGGGTGGGGTGGGGGGAGGGAGTTCTCTGGAGACTGCAGCGGATGGGGGAGGCCCCAGTAGGGGGCACGCGGACGCCTTTTTTGGGAGGAAACCAGTACTATTTGCTCTCACTCTCTGCCAGCCAGGGTTTTCTTCCCCCAGTGAGTCTCTTAATTTTGCTCATTTATCTTAAAGAGCTCCGTAAGCGCCGTGGGGCTCCGACGGGGGCACCGCACGGGGGCTCAGATACCCGACCCCCACGCCTGCCTCCCAGAGGAACCATCCAGCGAGGACCAAATCTCATTTTCCTACAAATAGTTTGTCAGAAGCAGCAGGGCAAGTAATAAATCACAGAGAGCGAGAGAGCGGAGAAGAAAGGGGGAGCGGCTGAGAGGGGAGGGCGTGGCGAGGGCGGAGGGAGGGCTAGGGGCGCAGATGGGGAGAGCAGACCTGGGAGCCGGGGCTGCGGAGACAGAGTGGAGGAAGGAGAAAGGAGGGGGAGACAAAGAGACCAGAACGAGGGAAGGGAAGAAAGAAGGAACCTGAGAGTTCAGAACGCTAGGGAGAAGGAGGAAGGAAAGAAAAAGGATTGAGTGAAGAGGAAGAAAGCAAGGAGTGAATCAGGAAGCAGAGAGGGGTGTGGGGGAAGAAAACGAATCTAAAGGGACGGGAGTTGGAAGGAGGAAAAAAAAGGCTTCTGGTGACACCACGAATTCCATAAAGGATGGTGGGCAATACAAGGCCTCCCACTTCCCTCACCCCGGAGCTATGGTGGACCCCTGACCCACTGCTCCATCTGTGGGCTAATTGGTGTCCCTGTGCCTGGCACACACGTGTGAGTGTGAGTGTGTGTGTGTGTGTGTGTGTGTGTGTGTGTGTGTGTTTGTCAGAAGCAGAGAGATCCTGTATCTGGGTTACTGTGACAGAACAAGCTTCTCCAAGCCTCGGTTTCTCGATCTAGCAAATGGGAGTAATAAGCCTCATTGTTTGGGAACAGGGACCCTGCTGAGCAAACTGGTGATTAAGCTAAAAGGAGCCTTTCTTGAAGTGGTGCAGGCAAACTTGGTCCTTGGACTTTGGGACGATGGACCTACCTTCCAAGTTTGCTGTGTACTGCCTCTCCACCCCCACAACCTGTGATCCTGAGCCAGACACTGGGATCTAGCAGCTGTCAACACAAACACACTCCAGTGCTTTTTGTGTTGCCTTTATCCTCCCTCAGGAAACAGGGAATGCTAGTGCAATCATCCACTGTCAAGCTCTCTGGGCTTCTGGTGCAAAGACAGCTGATGTGATCGCCACAAGGCACCAGCTCTCCATTTCGTGGGCCTCGCCCCATCCACATACACTCCTCCCAGTGACAGTTCAAGAACTCACAAGAAGGCTTCAGGTTTTGACCTTCCTAAAATTCTCTCTCTCCTTCCTGGCTGTTGGTAGGATATAGGAGGGGTTGGGGGAGAAGGTCGACCATCTTTACTTGTGGGAAGTGGAAAATGTTTGGGGAGGGAAATGGCAGTGACCTCACAGGGTTTTCCCCAGCTCTGAGCATATTGCAGGTGAGCTCCTGAGATGGATGGAATTTGTTTAATTTTGCAACTACATCCATTACGCACTCCTTATGCTGTAGAAAAGCATTTATTAGTCTATGTTATGGAAAGGGAAAGAAAAGATGACCAAGAATGGAAATGGCAAGCCCAAGAGAGAGGTTTGAGTCTAGTGCAGTCTGTCTCAAAAGCTTATGTCCCTTCTGTGGCTGCCCAGGGCTCAACATCAGGGCAACTTGAATAGCCTCTGTAGTCTTTAGGGTCCTCATGTGTCTGAGGCACCAGGAAGTGTGAAATGATGGTAAATGGACCCACATCTATGATACTTGCTGTCTCAGTTAGGGTTTTGTTGCTGTGAAGAGACTCTATGGCCATGGCAACTCTTATAAAGGAAAGCTTTAATTGGGGTTGGCTTACAGTTCAGAGGTTTAGCCCATTAGCATCATGGTGGGAAGCATGGAGGCACAGTACTGGAGAGTTCTACATCTGGATCCGCAGGCAGTAGGAAGAGAGAGCAACAGTGGGCCTGGCTTGAACTTCTGAAACCCTGGAGTGCACCCCAGTGAACCCCAGTGACACACTTCCTCCAACAAAGCCACACCTCCCAGTAGTGTCATTCCCTATGAGCCCATGGGGATCATTTCATTCAAACCACTACATCTGCCCAGCCTTTTCCTGACCCTCCAAATTATATAGAAGAGTACCACAGGGTACCCCACTCTAGACTTCCAAGTCATTTAGGGATTCCTTGTTATTGACACCATCCTTTAGTTGTGAGCATCAGGCCACACTGCCCTCAGACAGACTCTGTTCCCAGCGCTCTACCTTGAGAAGAATTTTAAGGACAAAGTCACATTCCTCATAGCCTCTCTCATTTCAGCCCCTTGAAATCCCTTCTGCCCCCTTTCCTTCTCAAATGGTATCAGGAAATCTCATATCCAACCCCAGTGAGAAACAGAGTCTGGGGAAGAAAGCCAGGTTCTTGCCTACCTGGATCAGCTAGATGACTCTAGGCGATTCTCCTCAACTCTCCAAAGCTCAGATTCCTCAACTGGAAAATGGGGATTTAAAAAATAAATTATTCCAAATTCCCAAGGCTGCCATGGTGAGCATTAATGCAAAAGCTGTGGAAATGCCTTACAGGGGAGAGGGCCTTTTGTCCTCCACCTCCTGATAGTGGGCCTCTAGCTCCCCATCCTCTCATTTCATGAACACCATCATTGATCCCAGGTCCAAACCCAAGGACAGCAGGTGCCTCTGTGTTTTGCTTCCCCCAAACAACAGCATTTAAAACTCAAAGCAAACTGTGTGATTGAGTCAGCCTGGGGAGGCAGGGAAGAGGAGTGGAAAATCATTTCCAAATTTTAGACCTAGTGTTGTTAACAGTGTTACATTCGTATAATCTTCTTGCTTCCCTGTGCCTCAGCTTTCTTTCTATTAAATGGGGTATAACAATGTTCTTCTTGTGAAGCAGGCAGTGTACAGGCACATGCGCGCACTCTCTCCTCTCTTCTTTCTCCTCTCTCCTCTCTCTCCTCTCCTCTCTCCTCCCTCCTCTCTCCTTTCTCCTCTCTCTCTCTATGTCACACACACACACACACACACACACACACACACACACACACACTCACATTCACCCATATACCATGCAATAAATAACTACTCTAGTTTTTGTTTTGACATTTTTAGTGACTTTGCTCTGCAATTGTCTAACAGTATATATATAGACTCTTTGTCCTGTCCTTTAACCACAGCCACACCACAGACCTTTACTCCCTGCTTCTAAATCACTGAGCTCAGTCTAGACCAACTCCAGGATCCTCATCTTGACACACTACAGTAAGAGGCAAAGGCACAGGCTACATGAGGAGACAGGATGCTGCACAGGCGAACCCAGATGCTCTACCCCTGAGCTAGCTACCCTCCCTCTAACCCCTCAAGCTGTCTACTCAGAGTTCTCTCAGCTGATAGGGATTTGGGTTCCCCAGGGGCTCAGGACTGACGCTTGGAGTCCTCCAGGTCCTATTCTATTCCAGTCTGAGTCATTGAAATGGAAACTTTCCCACTGTCTCTGCTTTTATGGTAGCACTTCCATGCTCACCCACATTATTTATTCAGCCCGTTCCTGCACATTCTAGACTTAGGCCGTGCCTGGTAACTACTCCCCTCACAAGCATCTAGCTCAGGCCATCTCTTCCTGTAGTCCCTTAAGGCTATCTTCCTCCATGAAGCTCTCCTGGACTGTCTGTCTGGTGGATGGAAGGATGTTTTGAAAATCCTTCCAAAGGGCACTATTCATCTTTGAAAACTATACACATGAGATATTTTATCTCTTTTCTAAAACTGTGCTTTCCTTTGTGTTGATATAATAGATATGGCTGACATTTTAAAGTTCATTTTCAAAACACATACTGTCTGATCTGTAGTTCCTGAATATAAAAGTCTGCATAACTGCCTAACTTGCATTTTAGACGTCTGTGGGTAGATACCTTAGTGCATAAGCAGGAGAGAGAACACATCTACAAGACTAGCCTCAAAGTTGAGCAGATGCCATTGGAAGATTGCTACAGGCATCATATAGGGGAAGGGCCATTTCTACACGTGTGGAATCTTTCTAGGCTAGCTCAAATGCTGTGATTCTCTGATACCCCCAATAAGCAATAGAATTCCTTCTGCCCCACCTTGTGTGGACCTGTCTTGGGATCTGTAGTGGATATCCCGAATGAGTTTTATACAGCTGCATCCGTGCTTTCTCAATGACTTTATTAGAAAATCCTGCCATTTCCCATTAGCTTTCTGCCCTTTCTTAAACAGCAGCCCTACAGTTTCATACCTGTAGATACTCAGTAAATCCTTAGGGAATGGGAGAAAGGGAGAAAAGATAGAAGAGAAAGAATAGGTAGAAGGGAAAAGGGAGGAAAGAAGGAACGAAGGAGGAAGGAGGAAGGAGGAAGGAAATGCTGTCAGTTGGAAGCTACAGTCAACACATGAGGCTTTGTCTATGATCTGTCAGCATGTGTCACCTTGGCATCTCAGTTCCAACAAGGGAACTGGGTCACAGACTGATACCCTCCTGTTGTCCCGAGGACAGACCTTGTCCACTGAGCACCCTGCCTGTGTGAGAGCAGTTAGCTAACAACAGTTTGCTTGTTTGTTGAACTTGTCCTTGTCTGTAAAATTTATTTTTTCCAGTCAAGGCGGCTCCCTTCCTGTCTTTTTTGAAAGGATATTTTTTGTTTATTCTTCAGCAATTTCATACATACATGTATACAGTATATCTTTCTGCGTCTGATTTTCTGATGAGATGTGACAGCTGGATGATTAAGATGGCAACCTTGAGCAGGAGCCAGCAAACTAGGAAGTCCATCAGCACAGCTACTCCGTACAACAGGAGGCTGCCAGGCAAAGGGAGGAGCTGAGGCAGCAGGAGTCTCTGGTCTGGGTGCGATTGGAGAACTGAGCCTCAGATGGCAGGCATGCAGGCAAGCAGATTCTACCAATTGAGAACTCAGATTGGGTGACAGGTTGTTAGAGGCCACAACATGGCAGTGTGTGCATCTAAATTTGTCCTCATACATAAAACTTATTTTTTTTTTAATCACAGTGCCTCAGTTTGTCTATGTTGAAAGAATATTCTTTTATTTATTCAATAGTTATCCCATACACATACACACTGTATGTTGACCATATCACCCTCTCACTCCCAGGCTCCATCCCATTGGACACATGGTCCTCCCACCACCATGCTCTCCCCACCTGCCACCTTCTAACCTACTGAGTCCACTTAGTGGTGCTTAATGGAATGTTGACTAAGCTTGCCAGGTTGCTCTTGTATTCATAGCCATAGCTAAAGTCAGTTTATGCTGATTCTTGAGTGTGGTTACTCTGTGTCAACTTGACTGGGTTTGGAATCATCTAGAAAATATATCTCTGGATATGTCTGTGAGGATGTTTCTGGTGAAGGTTATCTATGCAGGTCAGACTTATCCCGAGTGTGGGTATAGCAATTTCATGGGTTGGACTCTTGAACTAAATAAAATAGAAGAAAGCCAGTTAAATTCCAGATTCTCCCTCTCCCACTCCTTTCTCTCCCTCCATCCTTTCTTTCCCTCCCTCCCTTCTTCCCTCCCTCCCTTATTCTTTCTCTCCCTCTCTTTCTCCCCCCCTCTCTCTGTCCTCTCCTTCCTTCAAGCTCCCTCCTTCATCTTCCCAAAGGTGAGGAGTGTAAGCTTCAAGCTTCTATTGCTATGAACTACCTGCCATGCTTTCCCACTCTGGCAGGCTGTACTCTCTTGAACCATGGATCAAAAAGAATCTGTTGTCCCTTAAGTTGCCTTTTGTCAGGCATTTGTTCTAAGCAAGGAGAAAGGTAACCGATAAATTAATCTAATTAAGGACAAGGTAGATTATTCAGTTGATAAAGTACTTGCCACACAAATGTGGGGACCTACATTCAGATCCCCAGCATGCACTGGAAAAGCTAGGCACAATGTCACACACATGCACACACAGGATTTAAAAAGAAGCTTCTCTCTCAGAGAAAGAACATTTTTAAACATGTGAATCATTAGGTATAGAACATCACACATTTCAAGCGACTTATTGTCACAGTATGTCAAAGTTAGTAAAGTTTTAGCAGTTGTCTGTTCTTCAAAGAATCCATCTCCACTTACACTGTACTTAAGTCCCTCCCCCTTCCACTGTAGAAGTTTCTGCACCTACTATTTGGAAGGCCTAGGTTTTATAGTTATAGGAAAGTGGTCAGAGGCCCTTTAGGAAAAAAAAAAGCCAAATGCAAAAGAGGCCAGGGAACGTGGAGGGTATGCAATCAAGGCAGAAGTCCACTCCACTGTGGCATTGAGGAGCAGTAGACACTGCACCGGCAGTGAGCCTGGGCTCCCTTAACAACAGAGCCTCCTTACTGGAGCTTTACAAGAAATATCTGTTCCTCCAGGTACTTCCACGTTTATCCTATTAGCCTTTTTAATCAGAAATGAATCTCTCTAGGCCTCAGTTTCCCCTTTTGTAAACAGAGAAGGTTGAACTAGGTGGCTGCTGAGACCCTTCCAGTTCTAAGATTTTATGATCTATGATTAAAACTTCAATGACATTGTTCAGCCTGCTGTCCAAAGTGTGACCCACCAACTTTCATAAAAACAATCATCATTAGCTTGTACTAATTGGTCAATAAAACCATCACAATTTTATAGCGTGAAACTTGAAACCTGCTGACATTAACACTACTGATGAGCCAAGCAGAAGTTCAGCAGTGTGGATAAAAATAGCTGACTGGGAACTTGGGAGTCTTATTCAAAGTGACATAGGCTCAAACTTACTGTGACCAAAATAAGAAGAGTTAATAGGACACTGACCCACATATAAAATAGTCTCATGGTTGGAAGAGCACAAGACAATCAACTTAGAAGTGTAGGGTTCCTAGGATTGGGAATGATACAGAAAAATTCAGAGGTGGCCTATTCCACTAAAAGGCTATAGCCATGTCTGGACTGGGGTCCAGGCCATCTATGGTCAGTGAATCAAGACTAGAGCCCCAAGCTTAGTCAGCTCATTAGATCCTATATTCCTTATACCTAGGGCCATAACTAATTTCTCTCTCTCTCTCTCTCTCTCTCTCTCTCTCTCTCTCTCTCTTTCTTTCTCTACTTTCTCCTTAAATTTGATAGGATTCTACTGATATTTTAGGCTCACCTTTGAGATTTTTCCCATTTTATGTTACTCTATTGAAAGTCAACTAAAGGTTATCTAATCTTACCATCTACTAGATGCCAAGTGATTTCTGGACTTGAACACACTAAACCTTTAAAAAGGGGGTAAGGGAGATTAGACCTCTGACTTATTATTACATTATTCCTGGTGCCCATGAAGATTTAAAAACCTGCCACAGTCATATGCTGATAATTGGTGGAGTCAGGTTCAAACTCAGGTGTGAAGTCCTTACTTTGACATTGAGAGTTCATCTGAGGCAGTTCTGCCCTGGAATCCCATAAAGAAGAATGAGAACATGATCTAGTAAGTTATCAGTGATAAGAGACTAGATATGGCAAGAGAAAGGTAGTGACTGAAGGCTTCAGTAAAGTCAGTGTAGGTGGAAAACAAACAGTGGAACAGTGGCAGAAAAAAAAAACCAACCAACCAACCAACCAACCAACCAAACAAACCCCATTAAGAGACAGACAACTTGTTTAGGGGTCACAGATGTCAAAGATGCTAAAAAAAAAAAAATCTTGCAGGGAAGAGCAGAGAGTTTGAAAAGCCAAATGAAGAACATTTGAGCCTGCAGAGAGAAGTGGCTTTTGGCACAAGGCACAGGAACAGGAGTCCATTACAAGGCTGTATGTGGCTGCACAGAAAGAGACCTTGAAGGTCAGACACCCAGCTTCATCCCAAGTCACCTATGCCAAGAAGGCTCCAGATCAGTGCAGAACACCAAAATCGGTGAGATATAGACCCTGTACTGAAACTACCAAGTTTAAAAGTAATGCATACAATGTAGAACTGTAACCTGTACTGGAGCCATCTTCCCCCATGAAGGAAGGCAACATGATACTTCAGAATTTAAAATCTATCCCTCAAAAGCCAACAGATGATTTCACAGTTTATTACAAGGATGTTCTGCTTTTAAACTTTGCTGTACAAATGCTTGATTGCATCAATATATTTCTAAAAGAAAGTATTTTATAGATTTTTCACTTCCAAAATCAACTTAGCAATGATTTTTCACTGTTTCTCACACATAACACTGCAGATTTTTAAGTATGCAACTCTAGGATGTAGTGCATGTGGTCAAATTGTAGCAACTGGCCTGTATAACTGGCTGTGTACTTCTTAGCTTCACATAGGAGAAATTTTTCTTGCTGCTGTGATATTCATATATGGAAATAGTCCAAAGAAATAAAGAAGGGTAAATAAAGGCATGATGACTTATAAAGCCCATATCCGTTAACATTCCTAGAAGAGATAGCATGCATGATGTTATATGTGTACTCTACATGCTTGATTAGCAGCATATGAGAGTGTTAATTTTTTAATAAGGGATAAGGTCATTATTCCCAGAAACAGTAAACAAAATTTCTAGTATGTGAAACACACAGGTGAAGGCCATAGGCTTTCCAAACTGTAAAGACAGCCTGACTCGGTTTCCACTGCACTTTGTGATAGTGCTCACGTCACTTGACTTCTCTATGCCTCATCTTCCTCACCTTCTGCATGGGCTCATTTTCCAAAATTCAACAGCTCATACCCTTCCTCCTTTCTGGAGAGTCCTATCCTTACTGGTTCCTTCCTGCCAGCATCTTTTGTTCCTGTTGCCTACTGTGCATACTCAATAATGTGGTTCCTGCTGCCTTTCAGATCTTAGGTCAATCATTATTCCCTTAGAGCAACCTTAATGGGCAGCTTCAGTTCCAAAAAGGCCAGACCACAGCTTTCTTTTATAGGTCACAGTCTATCGTAGTAAGCATGAATACAGATTTATTTGCATTTTATTTGTATTTGCATGTGTAAGGCTGTTTTATTTTTGTCTCTTCCTCAGAACTATAAACTCCTGAGACACTGTATATGCTTATTCTTAACACTGGACTCTAGGAATTACAACAAAGTTGGAATTTTATCCATGTATAATTGAAGTTGATATAAAATGGGATACATTAAAATGATGATGATGATGTTGATGAAAACAATAATAAAAGTAGAATAGCTTTCTCCCATCAGTACAATCTCCTATCTGTAACATATAACCTTAGTTGCAGGGATGTTTAAACTCAAATTATAAACACTGACTTTAAATTTTTTTTTTTTTTTACCAGCAGTCCATTGCCTACCAATGTTTTACCCAGCTCGTGATTCCCCTGACTTTCTTCATGCAGGGCTACAGTTACCTGCTGATCTCCATGCTTCTCCACTGCTTTCTTTTATGCCCCAGGAATATCTGTCCTTCTTCCCACATTGCCTTTTCCCTCCAGGGGCTAGTGAAACAAACTTAAAAACTTAATAAAAACAACTGTCCCTGTCCCTACCACTACCTTTTCCACTTACTCTTCTTTAGTTTTTCTCCTTGAGTTGTCTTTCTCATTGTTCTGTTTTTGAACCAAAATGGATCTTAGTAGTGACTGATGCACACAGGAGCACTGCTCACCTGAGCTGTCTAAATCAGAGAGAAGAAAGATGGAGTTAGACATTGTCAAGAAACAGAGCCACCAGCCTATGGAGTGCTTGAACTACCTAGTGGCCTTCTCCACCCCCACCCCAAGTCTATGCCATCAACACTGCCTCACTTATCTCATTCTGAAGGATGTTCTCGGGGCAAGTGTTAGAGCTGGCAGATCCAAGTCTCAGATGCACTGTTTAATTGCCTGTGGTCAGCAATGTATGCCATTCCTCTTATTCCAGATGTACATCTAAGTTATGCTGACTGCTGATTTTAGAATTATAAGCAGTATCTGTAATGTTTTTCTATCAAAAGTCAGGACTTCTAAGTTCTTCTGAAACATTTTTTCCCCTTGTTCCAGTCAATCCCGCTCGCTCCGCTCGACCCCAATCCCTCCAGCCAGCCCCGCTCGCTCTGGCCGCTCCTGTACAGCCCTGTACAGCCCGCTTGCTCTGGCTGGCCCTGCTCGCTCCAATTGGCCCCACTCGCTCCGATCGGCTCTGCTTGCTCTGGTCGGCCCTGCTCGCTCCAGCCGACCCCGTTTGGCCCTCCTCTACCTGTGTCTCTGGAGGGGTGAGGTTCTCCCTTCCTTCACCGTAGCTTCTCATCCTCAAGTCCTGTAAGGGGGCCAGCAGTCAGACAACAAAACCAAAACAAACAAACAAAGAAACAAACAAACAACACGGCACACAAGCTGCTGCATCTACAGCTGCAGCTTCAGCATCCACCTTTCATCAAGCATCTTTGGAGTAAGACACCCACAACGTGAGGACTCCCCCATGTTCTGACTCAGGAGAGGCGACACCCCAAATCACTCATGAGAAATGGTCTTGATGCAAACCGCAAGAGGACTTTTATTCCAGGCATGCTCTGAGGCCCACAGTTGTACACCACGCAGGGGTAGAGGACTGTGGAGCCCCGAGTAGCTGGTGGAGGGGGTATTTAAAAGAAAATACCACAACTCAAGGGAGTGGGGAGGGCATTGTTGGAAAATACCAAAAATACCAGTTAAGAGTCACGAGGGAGTGAAAGTCACAAGAGTCACAAGGAATACCTAGTAATTGTGCTGGTTATTTCTCAAGACAGTTTCTATGAGCTTCTAACAATAGCACATTTGCATAGTGGGTTCCATGAATGGTCAGAGTGGGTCAGGATGACTTTCTTTGAACAAAAACTCCCTGAACCCAGGAAGCAGGTGGGTGGAGGAATGTCCCTATCTGTTTTATGATTAGCATGCCTTGGAGCATTGAGTCACAAAGGTCACATTCTCAAACCTGGGCCTAAAGGCCTAGTTGTTTGTTTATTTGTTTGTTTGTTTGTTTTTTACGTTATACTTTTTCAGGAGTATGTGCCACACTATTCAGAAGACAGCAGCATTACTCAAAAGCAAGAAGCATCATCTCTGCTTAGAGATGAGCAGACTCAAGCAAGATGATAGGGCCTGGGTTGGGGAGCTGAAGTGTATGTCTTTGGCAGCTATTTTTTTTCTAAGCTCCTGAGCATCCTAGAGTCCGGCATGCATCTGGGTCCCCTGTCTAAGGGGCTTCTAGGGACCTAAATGGCAAGTGTGAGATGTGTATAGAAGGGAAACCAAAATGAAGCTTTAAAAAAGCAATTAATGCCAGGCGTGGTGGTGCACGCCTTTAATCCCAGCACTCAGGAGGCAGAGGCAGGCGGATTTCTAAGTTCGAGGCCAGCCTGGTCTACAAAGTGAGTTCCAGGACAGCCAGGGCTATACAGAGAAACCCTGTAAAAACAAACAAACAAACAAACAAACAGAAAAAACAAAAACAAACAAAAAAGCAATTAATACTAGAAGAAAGAAAAAGAGTGTAGAAATGGCTTGGAGGTGGGGAATCAGGAAATGGAGAACAGCAAAATGCAGAAACCTTCCGAAGAAAGAAGTCTAATGAAAGAGAGTTATTGAAGATGATTGGAACTCCATAATACACAGCCCAATATCATAGGTGTCAAGGCAATGGGACACCCAAAGAAATATGCCTTTTAGACCCTCCAGAAAGGGGACAGTCACGGCAGAGCCTTCGGGCAGACAGCTTTATGCAGCAGGTAGAGCTCCGAGATGTTATGTAAATGAACGAAGACCAGTTCTAAATGCACCAGGGAGACTTGCTTGTTAAGAGGTCCCTGAGAGGAAGAAAGGAATCCATGATGACTAAATAACCACCCACCCCCAGCTGTCCTGTCTGCAAGCTGGTTCTCACAAAGCATGTCTTCTAGAATTGGGACAGCACCGCTGACCCTGGCCGATATTTTATCAACCCACCCCAGATTCTGATGAGCAGCGAAGCACTGATTATTGTCGCTGATGGCTGTGGTGTCCTATTTGCAGTAGCCTCGGGGGAAGAAGAGCCACAGTCTTCTTCAGAAACTCATTTCAAGTCCTAAACTTCTAGCCCAAGACTTCTCCTTTGTCCTCAATCCCATCTTCTTCACTTAAGATGAAGAGAAATGGTCCCCAACTCCAAAAGTCCCCATGTGGGATGTAAACCCATTGTGACCTCATACTCTGTCTTTCGGTCTGCTGGATGCCTCCAAATTGTCTTTTCTCTGAAAATGGAAAGCTTCTAGCCAGGGAACAGGCACAGTACTGAGGATGATTGGAACAGTGTCTTGCTTGGGGTCCCAGCCTTATCTTGGCCTTATCTTGGTCCACTTGACCTTCTGACCTGACCACGCTGAGCCACATTCAGAAGGGAAGAGTATGAGTAAGGCAGCTCACATATGTTTGTAACTTTAGTTCTGGGGTAAGCGGGGGGGGGGGGGGTTCTGAAGCCTCTGTAGGTACAAGATACATAAGTGATGTATAGACTCGCATGCTGGCAAAACACCAATACACGCAAAATTTAAAAAAAAAACAGATTTATTTTAAAAAAATCTGCCTTGCAAACACATAATCAGCTAAAGTGCCTACCTGTTACCCTTGGGTACAGACAAACCACCACTGGTGACTCTTCTGCATTGAAAGCCAGGTCCCACCAGGAAGGTCTAAATGAGAGAAAACCAAATTAATCTCATATGCCCACTGACCTTGTGTTTCTATCAGTGCCACATAGGTGTCTGTGTTTGGACAGTAAGTCAAGCACAATTAGGAAGGAACATGTGTGGTCATTGGTGGGGGGGGGGAGGGTGAGATGGGGTGGGGTGGGGGCTGGAGAAACAATGCGAGTTGAATGAAGACATCAAAGCTAAATAGATCAGTTCTTTGGAAAATAAATTTACAAAGTTGAAGACCTGAGCTGGGGATATAGTTTAGTAATAGATTGCTTATCTTACATGTACAAAGCCCTAGGTGCCATCAACCAAAACATTTTGCCCAGGCCAGGCCCTGCCACTTCACTGTCATGTATTTTGGCACATGGGACAACAGGAATAGAGGAATATGGCTGTCACCCTGAAGCATATTTATTGTAAAGAATGAAAGTTAGTTTGCAGGCCAGGGGTGTTTCCCCAGCAGAATCTCATTGGTAGCATACTGCAGCTTACAGGAAATACTTTCCCTTGAAAGTGGCTTTTCTTGTGGTGGGAAGACATATAGAACACCAATAATGCTAGAGAGAACTAGAAGCGCTTCAATTTCATTTATTCCTCACTCATTCATTCAAAGGCATTTGGTAAGCCACACTTGACAGCTAACCAGAATCAGGTGAATTCCCTCATGTTATTACAATTGCTCTTTGAGGAAAGTAAGTAGAAAAAAAAAAATCATGGTGGTGTTAAGCATAAGAAGCCAGCATCAGAAAGGCACATTTCAAGTGTTTTCTCTCATATGCCAAACCTAGATTTTTTAAAAGTCACATAAAGATAGAAGGTGAATTATTTAAGGAAATGAGGGAGGTTCTTAGGGTTGAGGTAGGCTAGGGTGGAGGCAGAGAGGATAATGGGTATAACAAAGGGAATTGTGTGTTCAGATGTCACGATAAACTCTAATCTTTGTGTAAGAAATATATTCTAAACAAGCAAAGGATTGTATAAATCCATTCTTCAAGGTGGAGATGGAAAAAGAAAGTGATTATAAGAGGTAGCTTTTGTCATGGACTTCCAACGCACTTTTGGAATAGGTCTTAGGGTCACAGGAGCTCTGGGCATTTGGTATCTTCCACGCTGCTCATGTTGCCAGCAGCAGAGCCCTGAGTGACTGCCAAAGAACTCTGTCAGATATAAAAGCCCAAAGTTACTGTCACTGTTGAGTTTAGCTTTGTACTCCAGAAATGCCAACGAGACAGCACACATTGACCAGAGTGTTGTGCTGGGACTTGCTTTAAGGCCCATCTGGTTCTAAGGGAAGAGTGTGAGATGTGGAGACATTGTTTATCTTGCTGCTTTCTCCCTCCTTAAAGCTGTACTCAGTATCTTTCAGACCAAGTAACCAGAAGGGCTCCTAAGAATGTGGTCTCTTTTCTTTTTCTTTTTTCTGGGCTTAGCCCAGTTAAGGTCCCAAGCACTGGTGGCTCAGATTGCCTATCATTTCCTTCTCTGTTCAACAAAGCCAGCCAAGAGAGCAAACTTCCCTTTCAGCAGCCAGCAAGTGTTAGGTGTGGAGTAGGCAAGGCAAATCAAGGAAGGAGTAGGGAGTATGGGGCCTTGAGGGTCTTGTCCCAGGCTAGGAGAGCCAGTTCCTGATGCTGGGCTGTAGCTCACTGCAAACATTGCCATTCACTGTGAGTTAGCTCCAGGGACAGCTGTGCTCTGTGCATCATGTCTGAGTAATTAACCAACAGTTGTTCCTGCTTTGTGGAACATGGACCCAGCAGCCCCGTGAGGTCCTGTGGGAACTTTTTCAGTCTGATTGGCAGACATTTGGCAGGAAGGTACAGCTTCTGCAATGCCTGACTGAAGGGATGGAGGATGATCCAATTTATTCTTCCTATCTGAAATTGCACTTACCATGTACCTCTGCACTCCTTCCAAGTGTAACTGTGGTCATCCATGGTGAGAATAGACTATGCTATTCCCTTGATGTGGTCCAGCTCAGCCAGAATGTCCATTGCTGTATGAGATTTTAGATCAAATCCTAAAGCTTTAGATTGTAACTTCTAGTATGTCTAATCTGGATGAAGCTCTAGATCTATTGAGGACACCATTATACAGTGAGAAAACTCGCCATTGTCACACTCTTTTTTATTGGCTATTTTCTTTATTTACATCTAAATTGTTATCCCCTTTCCAGCCCCCCCAAGCTCCCTATCCCCTCACCTCCCCCTGTTTCTATGAGGGTGCTCCCCAACCCACACACCCACTCCTGCCTCCCTGCCCTGGCATCCCCCTACACTGGAGCATAGAGCCTTCACAGGACCAAGGGCTTCTCCTCCCATTGATGTCCCACAAGGCCATCCTCTGCTACTTAGACTCATTCTTAAGTATACAGTTTCTATTTATCCAGGAGCTCCATGGTGAGGCTTCCTCCATTAGATTGATGTTCTTCCTATGGGATTGCAAACCCTTCACCATTGTTACACTAAAGGACACACAGCCAGCTAGGACAAGACAAAGAACCTCCTTCACTGCTGATCATGATTGATCATGATTGATCTACAGTTGATCCTTCCCTAGATCCAGCAAGATGTCCAATCCTTACAATCTGGATCCACATGGTCTCTCTTTCCTCATTATTTAAACAACCATTTCTATGCCTTCAATACTAACTTTTTATTTTAACACAGAATCTAATTGTTAGGTATTAAAAATCCATCAGATATAACCTGAAAGAATTCTGTTGTTATCCTCTGTCAAAACCTAGATTATTATGAGTATTTTGGGTTGTATCTTTTATATTCTGGATGTGAATCTTGTGGGCAAGTTAAATGGGACATGCTTCCCAGGTCATGGACCATGGGGGAAGCAGCTGTAAGTAAGACATGAAGATAAGCAAGATTGTCTACCATATTGGATGGCTTCATTCATAGATTCTCAGGGAGTGGACAAGAGAGTGTAGCCATCCCTCATCAGTCTTCTCTTATTCTCAGCTCTCTACACCCAGGTACTATAAGCCTTTCCTCTTGAGCTCATTCAGTTCACTTCCAAGGGTACTATAAATTTTTTCTTCCCAAAGGTACCTTGATTTTCTCTGAAATTCATTTATCAATGCTAATTATACAGTGCCTTTTCAGTGTGTCCACAGCCTCTTAGCTCCATGAACCAAACAACTGTCTCTAGGTTGTTGCATTCAGCATAACCTAGTCAGGGGACCTGGCTAGCTCTGGTGAAGAATGCAGAAGAGACAGACACATAGGTATACCTATAGAAAATCTGGAGTCAGGAGTCAGATGGCAACCTGGAACCTTAGCACCTTTCTTATGTATAGCACAGGCAGGGATAGGGGAACTAGTCTCCATAGGAGGTCTCTGTAAGTGAGCAAGTTTGGAGGAGGAGGAGGAGGAGGAGGAGGAGGAGGTTGTTACTAGCTTTTCACACATTGCCAAAGTCAGACTTACACCAGAGTAAGGCTTTGCTAATTTCTCATGGTTCCAAGGCCTTGGTCCTTGACATGGCTGTGCTCATGTCAACAATACACGTTCACTTACAACTTCATCCACTCTTTGCACGGTCACTCCCTTTGCTCCCCACACCAGGTCTCAGTGCTCAGGGGGCCAAGTCACCAGACACATAGCCTGCCTATGGGCCTTTATCATGCTCAAAATAGGCCTAGAAAAGAACCTCTTTGTCCCACAGCAATGTCTATCCATTAGCCTTAGGTCTTGTCAGCAACCTGGGCATTCAGAATCTCTAGGTCTCCTTCCTGATCCAGCTGAAATGCCTGTCTTGTCTTCTTTTCAAATCCCTCCTCTCTTGTTATACTTATTTACATCTTCATCACTTCTGAATGCTGACTAGGGATAAGAAAATTGATCTTCGAGGAAGCATACCCTGTTAATCCATTCCCACTCAGTCAACCTCTTTCCCTCCCCATCCTCATTCCAGAGCATGATAAAACATGGCATGATTGCTTAATGAATAAGCCCTTCCACATTTCAATGATGAGATGTTGCAGAATGGGATGGCCAAGGGAAGGAGGCAGTAGTGGAAAAAAGCTGAATACTGAGAAAACAGGAGTGGAAAGTTCCCTTCTCTAGAAGGGTGACTAAGGACAGCATAGGGCAAGAGAGAACAGAAGGGAGCATCAGATAACAAGGAGGAAGGGAAGCAAGGCCAGATATGACCATGGGTGTGCTTCTTGTTTGGGATTCTGGTGTAGGGGAGAAATAAAAGAGGAAGATAGAAGGGTTAACATGCTGCCATGACCCCTTGTTCATGAGTTCCAAATGGAGTTTCCAAATTATTTGGGTTTCCAAATTACTCAATACAGAGCCTCAGTGTTCCCACCTTCAAGAAGGGCATGGCCCTCTTGTTAGGAATGGAGTCCCAGGGTATACCCTGTGACTGAGTGTGCATTTAGCTAGTTCCCCAGGTGGTGCCCTGAATGTATGCCCAAGGGTTTCTCTAAGTTCCCAGAGCAGATAGAATCATTGGGATGGGAGCTCAGAGTCCTAAAGTCTAGGAGAGCATTTAAAACCTCAAATCCTTGGGGAAACTTTCTGGGAAGATGAACTTTTTGTCTCTTCCATGGGGTAGAATTATATGCATGCATGTGTGTCAGAACTCATGAATGGAGCTCTTCCAAGGCATGCACAATATATAGTATAGGTAATCCACACCTCAGTGAAGTTGAGCTAGAAAGAAACTATTGACTTATTGCCAAGTGGTAGTAGGTATTGTAATCAAGAATATGAAGTCTGCATTACAAAACAGTCTATTTCTTCCTTAGACAAGAGACATGCTGTCAAGAACATGAATTGGCAAAACTTTCTAAAGAACACAAATAATATTTTCCTTAGCTAAATGTTAAGATGTCACCACTTGTCTCTCACACACAAACTCACAGATCCACCATTCCAAAGCCATAACATTTAAGTCAAAGTTCCTGGGCATTTCTTAAACATTGTAAAGTAACCCTAGTGGGTAGCAGAGCAGATAACAACCCAAACCCTTCCTACAGGTGTCAGCAGGATTTGTAGAATACCCTGTAGGTGCCCATAACTATGTGGAGGACAACATGCAACCCTCTGTGTCCCTCTATAATGCAGTCTGGTTTGAAACATGGGCTATGGTCCACCATAATGAGGTTACCTCAACAGTTAGAAATGTCAAGTCATCTAGGGAGAGGCAAGCTTACCTATGACCTAACTCTCCAGAGGCTTCCTTCAGCTTGAACACCAATCCTTGCTTTAGTGGAATCTCAAAGATGTTGAGTGGCCTCTGCAACCTCACACATCTAAGATAATAGGAGTTAAGACTTGAAGCCATGCTTATTCCTCTGGTGCACCAGCTCTTACCAGATGTCACTGTGCCTATCAGGCATTAAGCTGAGCTCTCCTCTCTCTTGTCAATTTGCCAGAACCAGTCAATGGCCATGTTATATGGCACTCATTCAAGTGTCTCAGGACAGAACCCTTGAGCAGAAATAGGAAAGGTGGTATATGCTTGGGTGGGAGCACCTGAGTAATATCCATGCAATTGCAGGCACAGCCAGCCAATTGGAGGGCACAAGTGACTGGTGCCTCCTGAGAAAGAGGAGCCACAGTGTATGGGGGGGGGGTATGATTTAACTCCAGGAGATGAGGGCATGGCAGGCCCCACTGCCCCTCCTTCTTTGCCAGGGCAACCCAGGATGTCAGACAACACTGTGGCAGCCTCATTATTGGGCTGCTCTGCCATTGTCCTAGGGACAATAGTTTCCGGCCCTGGTTTTGTGTGGGGCTGGCAGCCAAAGTTATTAACCACAAGATCTGCCTTTGAGGGAAGTCCAAGAGAGGGGTGAAAGGTCACCTGGAACAGCTAGGGGAACGGAAGTGGGAGGGAAAGGCAATACAAAAGAAAGGGATGAGCTTCTGTCCCCTTTCCCCTCCCCCAAGAAACCTTAAGCAGAGCTGGGTCAGAGAGAGAGAGACCTGGGTGGGGAGGGGCTCAGAGGAAGAATCTGGTGCCACTGCTGTGGGACAGAGAAGAGGCTGGCATGTGGGGCCATCTTGAGAGACTTCAGAGCTGTGAGACACACTGGGGCAACAGGAAAGGGAGGAGAGAGCAGAGACTGGGCCTGGGACTTTTCAACTCACATGTTCTGCCCTCAGAGAAGCCAAGTAGGTAGCCCAGAATGTTCTGAGAGAACAGTCTGCCGATCTTCACACCACTGCCCAAGCTAGCCTGGTAGCACTAGAAGCTGGATATAATAATAGCTGGCCGATCCTTGCCTGCATGGGTGGTCCTGAGAACGGGTCATAGGCAGAGTTGCAGAGGTTTTGGTATTTGTAAAATGATGCTTGTTTTTAGCAGGCATGGAAACACTCTACTCAGGGACATGACCTGTCAAGAGCCCAGACCCAGGGATGGTTTGGATTGGAAATTGGAGATTGCACACTTCCTGCTCTTGAGAAAACTAGGCCACTGGCATTGGGCTGGAGTCTCCTCCATCCATGTCCTAGGCTCCATAGGCTTTCCGAGTCCCATAGCTGGAGGACAGCAGATGTAAGCACTGTCAGCTTCCAAATACCTGGTACTAGTGATGATGGCTTTGAAAGGCTCTTACACAAGAAAAGAGCAGAGGCCACTGTTTGCTGAATGTTCACTACCACATCCAGCTCTGCCAGCTCAGCAGGAGATGCTCAAACAGAATTCACTACCCAGAACAGGCCTAGAAGGCCCAGAGTTTTGTTTAGGCCCCGAGCCCCAAGGAGGCTCCTGGCTTCAGAAGTGAGGCGCCTACACCACCTTACAAAGCTCCGGAGGGGAGAGCATTGCAGGGAAGGAAGGGGATGTTGATAGGTTGAAGTCTGATTCTCATAAGCTTGAGTACATAGGAGGTTGAATCCGATTCCAGATATCTACCTGGTGTCCTTCTTCTACTTCACTCAGGACTTCACCCCTGAGTCTCCAAGACCAAACAGACATAGTGTTCTCCATCTATTGTCACCTACTCTACTCCAGAAGTCCAGCTCTGTCCATTCTAGATCTCCCCACCTTTGCCCCACTACCCTAAAACCCTTCCAGGTCCCCTACAAGTCTGCCTGCTCTCTGACATCTCTCCCTGCCCCAGTGCTGGATCCTCAGCCTGGGGAAGCATCAGGACTGTGCTTGGGCAGTGCAGTTGGTCCTGGGATAAATACCAGGGAGAAAAGAGATTTGTTTTTAACAAATTCATAATGATAACCGATCTCCCATGCTCACCTGCCCCAGTCTGAGAGACAGGCAACACAATCCTCCACATTGCCTATATTAACTCACTCCTGAACATCCTTATTGTCCAAAATAAAGTACACTCATCCCATACTCTTTGCCCTAAATTTCTCCCCTGAACTCTGCAGATACCCCAGCCCTGGCCTGGACTGCAGTGAGGATTTCAATATAGTTTGTTTTCCTTTCAACATGTTCTATTCTTACAGCATCCCAATCCCATAGGCCCCCAACCTCATGCGGTAAACTATGCATGGGGAAAGAGCTCACCCTGGCTGGGGACCTGTGACCGTCAACTGCTCCAGCTCTACTCCAGCCCAGGCCTCAGTAACACCCAAAAGGCCCAAACTTTCCAGACCTTAACAACAAATGAAATCACAAACCACCACCATCACAAGTGGGTGGAGGGAGCAAAAAGCAAGTAAAATGCAAAAATAATAGTAAAACAAATAAAAATTTAAGCAGTATGTATCTGTATTCTCATTAAGAGAAACGTGAGATGAAGCACACTGAGTGATCAGGCATTCCCTCGATTCAGTAAGCACAGGCTGAATAAATTTATAAGTAGCATTAACTGAGATTTATCTTCTGCCTGTCAGGCAGGAAGGAGTTAACAGTCTCAGTGAATCACTCATCAGATTTGCAGTCCACACCCTCCTGTCCTGGTCAGAGTCTGCTGCAGTTGGATCTGAGGGTGGGAGGGCTCAGAGAAACTGTCATCTTAGTGAGTTCAGGGTAGGCTCTGTGCAGAGGATGCTCAGGAACACACAACCTGGTACTGCATCCCAGTTCTCTCAGCATCAGCCAATATCTGGGTAACTTTGCTATGTAACATTTCTAAAGTACAGTGATATGGCTTGAATACCCTCCTAAAGCTCAGTGAAATCTAATACCCACTGGGAGGTATTAAGAAGTGTATCTTGGTAGAACCTATGAAAATTGACTAGGTAATGAACTCTGAATGGTTTAAGCCATTTGAAAATCAATGAATTGTTGAGTTATCTCCAATTTGGTTGTCTTTTGTGTGTATCTCTTTCACATGCCACCTTAAGATTCTAGAGTCCCACCAGCAAAATGAAGGTCCATAACTTTGGATTACTCTAGATTCTAGAACTGTAAACTGAAGAAACATTTATTCTCTGCAAACTAACCAGTCTACAACATCTGGTTATAGCTACAGAAGATGTCTCAACTGCAGCTATTTGAAATCAGTGCCTCTTCATAAAGATGTGGAGAGCTCCAGAAGTTGTTTTTCAAGAGACAGGCACATAACAAGGCCACAAATAAAAGGTTTCATTATTTACTTAATGGTCTCTGCCATACTCGATGGAGCAGTACAGAGGCAAGTGAAGCAGAAAACCATGAAGCAGAGGGCAGAAGCCCCAAGAGCTGACTTCCTGGCTCTTCCAGAAGCAAATGTGGGCATTTCATAGACGACTCCAGCTTCTAAGTGTTCCTTCCTGTTCTGCCCTTGAAGTACCTGTAATGATCAAGGCCTATGTAATTATTGCCAACTAAATCTACATGTTAACTAGTGTTAAGTGCTGGACAAGGACAAGGCCACCAAGGATTGAGGGCTTGGGACCCATGGTCCCTTGTGATACCCATGGTCCTTTTCTGCTTTGACTAGACTCTAGTACAAGCTGGAGCAATGTGTGGGTTCCTAAATCCTTCCCAAGTGCAAGCTTGTGCTCTATATGGTCCTCTGTTAGAGATCTGTCTAGCATTCTTCCTACCATCTCAACACACAAAACTAAATCTTTACCTCTGGTTTGTCTTGAAGTACATAAACTGCTAGATAAAAATAGAACATAGCAGTAGGTCCCCCCCAAAAGAGCTTCTGAATATTGAGCAACATCAATCTACAGATTTATACAAATACTTGAACCCTATAAGATCCATACAGAGTTCACGAGAAAGGAGTATATACCTGGCTTTCACATGAGTGCAAGTGATATCCACAGACTGATTTCCATCACAGGGCAACTGTTCAACACCATTTCTTACCTGCCCTCGATGAGGCCTCCATACCACAAGGATCCACTTAAGAAGATCTCTGACATGTGTAATGGAGTGCATTGTGTACTATGACCACACTGCAGGCTATGAGTCCTAACACCCTTCCACCTATTCCAGAGATGGCAGATCTGAACCAGACTCTGGCCTTTCTAATAGTAAAATAAATTAAAAATATATCTCAAATTATCTCAAATCATCTGCATCTCCATTGATAAAGCAGGTCTCTCTACAATCCACTCTTGCCTGATTCCAAATAGCATCATTGTTCTGTAGTCTTAAATGAACAGGGTATGAAAGTTCTAGGAACTGAGCTGCAGAGAAATAACAACTGCTTATGCATAGGGTGCAAGAATACGAGTTTTCATGACTTAACATCTAAGCAAAGTCCATTCAGCATTGTTTATAGAAAGGTATACGTGAGCCTCTCTATCAGAGGCTCTGAAGTAAATACAGAACTAATATAACAATCATAGATTCCAGACAAACCACACAAGGAAAAGAGTGTCCAAGATGGGCTAAGCTAGGCCTAAGTATTAGTTCAATAACTATTTCTACCATGGCCTAGATCACTTAAAAAACAAATGATTATTCAACATACTTAGAAGGCTAAAGTTAAAGGGTAAGCTAAGCATAATTGGGCACTTGCAGAGTTATGTGCTGGTTTATAGATGACCATCTTCTTGATTTGTTATTACATAGCTGAGAAGGTGAAAGAGATAAGAAGGCAAGAGAATGAGAAGAAGCAAGCTCTCTCCTAGCTCCTTGAATTAAGATACTAATCTCTCACAAGAGCACTACCCAGTTGACCTAATTACCTTCCAAAGGCCTGATCTCCAAATATCATCCAATTGGTGTGGTTAAAGTTTAACATATGATGAATTAAGGTGTAAGGGAATACAAGTATGTGATTTATAAAACTGGTCCTTATGTCTGCCTGCCCTAGTTTTGTTTCTGTTGCTGTGATAAAAGAGTGATGTAACACTGACCAAAATGAACTAGGGGAGGAAATTGTTTGTATGACTTACATGTCCCAACCACAGTCCATCATTCTGGGAGGAGAAGCCAAGGCAAGAGCTCCAACAAGGCAGGAACTTGGAGGCAGGAACTGAAGCAGAGACCATGGAGGAGTGCTTTATACTGGCTTGCTCTTCATGGCTCGCTCAGCTTTCTTTCTTTCTTTTTTTTTTTTTCGTTCCTAGAATTTCTTTTTTTTTCCCAATTTTTATTAGATATTTTCTTCATTTACATTTCAAATGTTACCCCGAAAGTCCCCTAAACCCTCCCTTACCACCCTCCCTGCTCCCCTACCCACCCACTCCCACATCTTGGCCCTGGTGTTCCCCTGTACTGGGGCATATAAAGTTTGCATGACCAAGGGGCCTCTCTTCCCAATGATGGCCAATTAGGCCATCTTCTGCTATATATGCAGCTAGAGACACGAGCTCTGGGGGTACTAGTTAGTTCATATTGTTCTTCCACCTATAGGGTTGGAGACCCCTTCAGCTCCTTGGGTACTTTCTCTAGCTCCTCCCTTGGGAACTCTGTGTTCCATCTAATGGCTGACTGTGAGCATCCACTTCTGTGTTTGCCAGACACTGGTATATCCTCACACGAGACAGCTATATCCGGACCCTGTCAGCAATATCTTGCTGGCATATGCAATAGTGTCTGCGTTTGGTGGTTGATTATGGGATGGATCCCCGGCTGCAGCAGTCACTGGTTGGTCCATCCTTTTGCTTCAGCTCCACACTCGATCTCTGTAACTCCTTCAATGTGTGCTTTGTTCCTAATTCTAAGAAGAGGCAAAGTGTCCACACTTTGATCTTCATTATTCTTGAGTTTCATGTGTTTAGCAAATTGTATCTTGGGTAATCTAGGTTTCTGGGCTAATATCCACTTATCAGTGAGTACATGTTATGTGAGTTCTTTTGTGATTGGGTTACCTCACTCAGGATGATACCCTCCAGATCCAAAAAGACAAAAAGGCCACCAACAGATTGGGAAAGAATCTTTACCAATCCTAAATCAGATAGGGGACTAATATCCAATATATACAAAGAACTCAAGAAGGTGGACACTAAAAAATCAAATAACCCATTAAAAAATGGGGCACTGAGCTAAATAAAGAATTCTCAACTGAGGAATACCTAATGGCTGAGAAGCACCTGAGAAAATGTTCAACATCCTTAATCATCAGGGAAATGCAAATCAAAACAACCCTGAGATTCCACCTCACACCAGTCAGAATGGCTAAGATCAAAAATTCAGGTGACAGCAGATGCTGGCGTGGATGTGGAGAAATAGGAATACTACTTCATTGTTGGTGGGATTGCAAGCTTGTACAACCACTCTGGAAATCAGTCTGGCAGTTCCTCAGAAAATTGGACATAGTACTACCAGAGGATCCAGCAATACCTCTCCTGGGCATATATCCAGAAGATGTTCCAACTGGTAATAAGGACACATCCTCCACTATGTTCATAGCAGCCTTATTTATAATAGCCAGAAGCTGGAAAGAACCCAGGTATCCCTTAACAGAGGAATGGATACAGAAATTATGGTACATTTACACAATGGAGTACTACACAGTTATTAAAAACAATGAATTTATGAAATTCCTCAGCTTGCTTTCTTATACAACACAGAATTACCTACTTAGGGGTGGCACTGCCACAGTGGGTCAGGTCCTCTTGTGTCTATCATTTATTTAGAAGATTGCTCTACAGATTTGCAGATCTACAGGCTAATCTGATGGAGGTATTTTATCAGTTGAAGTTCCCTTTTCCCAAATGACAGTAGCTTTTGTCAAGTTAACAAAAACAAACAAACCACCACCACCACCATCACCACCATCACCACCATGACCACCACCATCACCAACACCATCACCACCACCATCACTACCACCACCACCACCATCACCACCACCATCACCATCACCACCACCACCACCATCACCATCACCATCACCATGACCACCATCACCACCACCATCACCACCACCATCACCACCACCATCACCATCACCACCACNCACCACCACCATCACCACCACAACCACCACCAGCAACAAAACAGCAGCAACAATAAAACCAACCAAAGAAACAAAAAGCCTGGCTATCATACTACCTTACATGTGCTTTTGTTAGATTTGTTTTAAAAATCTCAATCAGAGACTGGATAGAAGGCTCAACAGTTAAGAGCATATACTCATGCAGAGGGCCCAAATTCAGTTCCTAGGTCCACCCTATAAGAGACTCACAACAATCTATAACTCAAGCTCTGAGAAATCTGCTGCTTCTTACTTCAGTGGACACCTATAATCATGTACATATACCCCCCCACACACAAAAGGCACATAAAATAAGTATTAAAAGTTAATCTTAAAAATATCACTCAATGTCCCAGGGCAACAACAGGATATCTAAGAGGAGTCCCTGTGAGGATCCAGTATTGATAGAAGTCAGAGGCCTTGAAACAGATCAAGACTTGTTGCAACAAACATTTGCAAGTAAAATTGTGTGGACAAAAGTGTATACTGTGTGATACACTGCGACACACTACAGATTCCACAAAGAGAATTTATTTATTTATTTATTCATTTATCTGTTTATTTATTTATTCTATTTTACTTTATTTGCTTTTGGGGGATAGATTGCGAGGGCAGAGGAAGGGTACAAAGTATGGGGAGATGACTGGGTTTGGGATGCATGATTTGAAATTCACAAAGAATCAATTAAAAGTTAAAAAACAACAACAAACAAACCTGCAGTCAATGGAATCAAATGTAGACCAGACATCCCAAGGACTCAGTGGGGCTGTAGGGGTGAGAGGTGTAGGGGAGAGAGAAGGAAAGGGAGGGAGAAAGGGAGGGGCAAGAGAGGTTGTGCATAGAATATCTTACAAAATCAAAGAATGAATTTTAGTAGTGAGGATGTTTATGTAGGAAATCTGGGTTGAATTGTGTTTTCCAAAATATTTCTAGTACTTGAGAATGTGACTTTATTTAGAAATAAAGTCTTGACAAAAAATCAACAATAGAGGTGATTTATGCATCCATAACCACAATTCATATACCATGTGACCTTGTAAGGGAGAGGGGAGTGTATTGTGAAAACAGAGAGAGGTCTTTAAAGATGGAGGTGGGGCCTACAACCAGGCTGCCACAGCAGAGGAACTTCTGGATGCACTTGAAAGCAGGGGAAGGATCAAAGAGCCCTGCTAATGCCTTCATTTGTACTTTGGACATTCAGAAATATGAAAGAATAAATCTCTGACACCTTTAACTACCTAAGCTGTCATATATTGTTATGGCAGTCCTAGCAAATAGAAGCAATAAGTTCAATTCTGTAAGAAGATATAATTAATTGTAAGGGTTTTCTTTTTTGTTTTGTTTTGTTTTGTTTTGTTTTGTTTTGTTTTGTTTTGTTTTGTTTTGCAAGAGTACTTAAGAGTGTATTCATAGGTTCTAGAGAAGGGAGAGTGACTTTTGTTTGGGGATATGGTCCTTGGCAGTATGTGCACACCACAGTGGATGGCCACATCTGTGCATATATAGGCAGCACTGATTGGCCTCCACAAATTATTAAATATAAACAAATAAGAAAACTCAGGGGTAGATGGTGCGGAGTTGAAGTATGGAGCATGAATATGATCAAGATACATTCTACATGTCAAGATTCAATGAGTGCATTCTATATAAAAAAAAACTTTAGAACAATACATTCAGTACATGAAAAGTTCAAAGAATAGAGACGCTCAAGTCTTCCTGGTGCAGTTGGGGTCTGTGTTGATGTATGTAGCCTGAGTTACCACCAAAGGATATCAGATGCCTGTGGTTTGGTTGCCACTGGAGACCATGTGGATATCTGAGGGCCATACTGCTGGTGGGGAGACATGCTGATCTGAGTGGCTTGTGTTGCCATCCGATGGCCTGGTGACATCTGGGCCCACCCTGTTGCCTGGGGCTATGTCTGGGCTCGTGGTCCTGTGACAGCCAGAGTCTGTGCTGATGTCCCAGGCCTAGGTAACCACCAAAAGCCATGCAGATGTCCCTGGTCTGGACTGCGGCCTGAGGCCCTGTGCTGAGCTAGTCCTACCCCTTGCTGACTACCACACTTGGGAGAGCTGGTCCTGCCTCTAGTTTGCTGGATGGCTTGAGGGATGCCCAGTGGGAGAGCTTAGGCAGTGCTGGAAAGCTTGCCCTGGTGGTGCATGTGCAGGAGAGCTGGCAGCCTGACCAACTCAGCTACCTCCGGCCCAGACCTGAGGCTTTAACTGTCTCACCCCAACATCCAGCCCTTCTGCTGGAGGGTATGAAAGGGCCAGTCTTGCAGATTCAAAGCTGCAGGCTCTCTATGACACAGGGCAACAATAGGATATTGAAGAGGAGTCCCTGTGAAGATCAGTATTGATAGTGTATCTGAAGCCAGAGGCCTCGAACCAGACAAATGAATGAGTCATTGCAATGAACATTCGAAGTAAGCTGTGTGGACAAAAGGGTGTACTGTGGGACACACTGCAGCTTCCACGACAGGACTTTCTGTTGTTGTACTATCTTATTTTCTTTCCTTTGGGGGAGGGGTAGGATGCAAGGGCAGAAGATGGATATGAAGGAACAGGGAGATGTCTAGGACTGGGGTACTTGATGTGAAATTCACACAAAAAAATGAATAAAAAGTAAAAAACAAATTCAAAGAATAATTTATTTCAAGAGAATTAAATCATTTATTGAGTACACATGATAATGAATGATTCAAAGCTTCATTCCCATCTGTTATTTTATCTGATGCTGTTATTCAATTTTGATATTGCATCGGGTGTGCCAACAACCATTTTATAACCAAATTGTGACCTTGCTTGGATGACCCTTTCAATGGTGAAACTCATTACAAGTTACAACAGTAACAGACAGTTTAACAACACCAAGGTTTGTGAAGACAATGGCTTCTCCAACCAAGCAAGCATAAATAAATTCCAAATGGAACTTGGCACCACCATGAAGGAATTCTAACTTCACACTGTTGGGAAAGTTTACCAAGATGGCTTCAGAGTAGACTAACTTTACACAACACATTTAAAAAAAAGACACATTTATTCAGAGTCATCATCAGACTATTACATTTAGCAGTCAGCAGCATGGGTGAAAAATGTCTACAGTAAAACCTTTGGTTGGAATGCTTTACACTCTCCACAGAACAGAAGCTAAAATAACCTGTTATACAATTAGTCACAAACACAGTCCTGGAGCTTCTGCCCACACACATGAGTATTGTCTAAAACATGTCTTCTGTGTAGCAGCTGGGCCCTGCCACCACTGTGCTTGGCTGAGTTCACAAATCTGCTGTAACCTGTAGCTTTCTTCCCTGCCACTTCTCTGGCTCTCCTCTCCTGCTAAGCTTTGTTTCCTGACTGTATGTAATTAGAACCTCCTGCTGCTGCCATAGCTACTGCTGCTGCTGGAACCTCCTTAGCCACCTTGGTTTCATGGTTTAGCAATGTACTGGCCTCTGCTACCATAAGGGCCAGAGCTCCTGCCTCCCAAGTTTCCTCCCTTCATTGGTCCAAAATTTGAAGACTGATTGTTGTAATTGCCAAAATCATTGTAGCTTCCACCACCTCCAAAATTGCTTCCATCATTGTCAAATCTATTATAGCCATCCCCACAGCCACCACATCTACCACCACCATGGCTGCCACCAAAGCCACCACGACCACTGAAGTTCCCTCCTCGACCAAAATTGTCATTGCCACCAAAACCACCTCCACGACCACCACCAAAGTTTCCAGAACCACTGCGACCTCTCTGACTGGATGAAGCACTGGCCATCGCTTGCTTCGACAGAGCCTTTCTTCACAGTTGTGGCCATCCACAGCACGGTATTTCTGAATAACAATCTTATCCACAGAGTCATGGTCATCAAAGGTGACAAAAGCAAAGCCCCTCTTTTTTCCACTGCCTCTGACAATCTTAATTTCTATCACTTCAATCTTCCCATACTGCTCAAAATAATCTCATAGGTGATGTTCTTCCATGTCTTCACCAACAAAAACCTTTCTCACAGTTAAGTGGGCACCTGGTCTCTCTCTCTTGACATGGCTCTCTTAGGTTCCACAGCTCTCCCATCCACATTGTGCGGTCTTGCATTCACGGCAGCATCCACTTCCTCCACAGTGGCATGTGTGACAAACCCAAAGGCCCTGGATCTCTTGGTGTTTGGATCTCTCATTACCACACAGTCGGTTACTGTTTCCCATTGCTCAAAATGGCTCCTCAGACTCTCGTCGGTTGTTCCGAAGCTCGGCCCTCCGATGAAGAGCTTCCGCAGCTGTTCCGGCTCCTTGGGAGATTCTGATTTAGACATGATGGCAGGGTTATGAGAGCCTTCAGCGATGCTTCCAAAATAAATATTTTAAATTACTAAAACAAGAAAGGAGAAAATCTACAGAAAAGGAGATTTGAGAACTAGAGGAATAGTTAAGGGAATATGGGGAAGGGAATGGAAGGGAGATGGCAAGTAATGCAATTAGCATCAAAATCAGGATTAAGAGAGACTCTTCAGTGGTGCATCCACAGGCACAGTGCCCACATCCCTGCAAAGAACCCCTAGTTTATGTCCCTTATGCAACTCTAATGAAACTCATTGAGTCATACCACACAAATAAAATTAAATTTAAAAGGCCATGAAAGGAGAAGCAGGACTAGAGGACAGTAAGGGAATCAAGAGAACGACAGCAGGATAAGAAAAAAATAATATAGGTAAACGTGCTTGAAGTGCATTACATAGTATACATATGTAATGGTGAAATTCATTATTATATGTAATTAATATATACTTTAAAGGCACATTAACATACATGCAAAACCCTGAAGGACACTTTGTAATCTGAGACCATGAGCCTAACTTAGCCTAGAGTCTTTAGAAAGCAGAACCCGAGGCAAGGATTGAAATGGTAGCATTGTATAAGGAAGAAGGAGGAAGGCCGAAAACCCAGGACTTAAGGCAAAGGAGGATGGGATTTCCAGGCATGGAGTGGGCCCTCTTTTTACAAGACTTTGATGGGTGAGCTTAGGACCTTGAAGTGGTAACCATTGCCAGGATGTGTGAGCCTTATCTGTAAAGCAGATTGCTGCTGACTTCATCAGCTCGTCAATTGCTTATGAAGATGGAAGGAAATCATGCTATTTGAAAGTGCTCTGGGGGCATCAGTTACTACAAGTAGGTTCCTTGCCTCTCCCCAGGTTAGCAGAACACTCACAGTAAAGGAGATGGAGAAGCAAGCACACTTGCTCCACAGGGCATGGCTGAGAGAGCACTAAGAGAAGGTGCTCATCCTCTCATGCTGTCAGAGAAGAATGAACTGCTCAAGATGTATCCAAAACAAGTCTAAAATGCTGAGTTTACCTTACCCTACTCTGTCACTGTCTAGCCTGGATTATCATGTCCAGACTGCCTGCCTATATTAATGTCTGCAGGGCTGTCCATCCAGACTGCAAAGGTCTGTTGTACAGAGAGTGAGTTGTACAGAGACATGGAATATTGTCTGTTTCTTTAAGACTATCACATACAGCATGGGGACTATGTAAGCCTGGGCTCTAAACTCTGGAAGAACAAAGAATTAGTGGGAGACAAGTCAGTTTGACTAAGCAGTCCCACAGCTCTTTCTCATTCTGTCCATTCTTTCTCCTCTGTCTTTAACATGGGAATCTAGGTTAAGTGTGCACTTACCTCATACCTATCTACTTCTTCATTCATCTATTCATTCCTTTATGTCAACTGTGTATCAGACCCCTCTGGATGACATAAAACCCAGGATCCACCCCAACACACAATATGCATATGTACACACACACACACACACACACACACACACACACACACACACACCATTCTCCAGTGCAAGAAGAAGAAGAAGAAGAAGAAGAAGAAGAAGAAGAAGAAGAAGAAGAAGAAGAAGAAGAAGAAGAAGAAGAAGAGGGATATGTAAAACAGAGATCTAAAATAGCACACTACAGGTGGGAGTATGGGTTGTCTGCCTCAGACTGCCTTAGGAATGAACACTAACGAGGAGCAGAGAAGGGAGTCCTCAGCGCCAATGTGTTCTTATAGGTGAGAGTCAAAGCTTGTTGTCTCCAAGGTAGAGCAGTCAGAAAGGGTGGACACTGGTGGTCAGGAAGTGGACTGGAGTGGGTGGTAAGCAAGCTTGAGGAAAGTTACAGAGAAAACTCAAAACCAGCTGGGAGGTAGAGGTGGCTGAATCAGAAAGCCTGCACTATCACACCCAAGTGGAAGAAAACCTGTTCCCTCGGGTCATGCTCCCTCTGCTGGATGATAAGAAACCAGCTGGCGTTGGTTTCATCTCCATGCCTCCTTGTCAACATCTGTATGGCACTGGTGAATTTACCTCATTCTTTAAACTTCAAAAACATTTTTAAAGGGTCAAGGGTTAAGAGCACCTGCTGCTCTTTCAGATGACCCAGGTTCCAACCCCAGTCTGGCAGCTCTAAGTTCTAGGAGATCTGATGCCCTCTTCTGGCTTCCTTGGACCCTGCATGCATGTGGTGCACAGCTTTACACGCAGGCAGAAGATCCATAAGCATAAAACACAAATTATTAATTAATTAATAGTTCTAATTTTTATCACATTTTATTCCCTTGTTTTTGTGTATGTGTGCACATGTACAGGGTGTGTGTGTGTGTGTGTGCATGCGCATCTCTTGCAGGAGATGGTTCTCTCTTTCCATATGCAAGCCCTAGGGATTAAACTCAGGTCATCAGGTTTGGCAACAGGTGCCTTTATCTATCTTGCCACCTCCAAAGATAGGTTGGTTTTTTTTTTTTTCATTGAAATAAATAAAAGAGAAAAAAAATTAATTGAGTTTTTAATTTTTTGTGTGTTTTCTTCTTGTTATTTTGGCTTGTTGCAATAAGATCTCACTATCACTATGTAGCTCAAACTGGCCTGAAATTACTATAAGTATATTATTATAAGTATATAAGTAAATTATATAAGTAAATTATTATAAGTATAATCTTAACTGTAGAAACAAAGAAGAGGGGCTGAGTTTCAGCTCAGTGGTAGAGACATTATTTCCATACTTAGCACCAGAAAACATTTTTAAAATAAGAATTTTGTTTTGTCCTGGCAGTTGTTGTTCTAATTTCCTGTGCCCTCCAGTTCTCACTTGAACGAAGCCTTCCCATGGTCGTAACCCAACATCTGCTCTATATCAAAGTTTCTGTCCAATCTCCAATATACATGTGTTCTGATTAGTTTTTTGGAGGGCAGTTGTGACTTCTCCTTCTCTGAAACACCCACCATCTCAATAAAGTAGCCAACACACAAGTGATCAGAAAACCCTGCTGTTTTGCAGTCAGACACCCAGTACTGACCTTTCCTTTAAAGACTGGCATGGTCTAGAAATAGGCTTCCCAGCAGGAAGCCAAGCATGTTCTTCAGGTGGCAGAACCATTCTGAGCTACTGAATGGCTGGAAACCTAACAGCTACCTCCTGGCCAGCAGTGACAGACACTCTGCAGAGTCCCAGCGGCAGCCCAAGGGGTCTGGGTATAATTGCTTGGCTAGGTGTCCCAGGATGGAGTAGAAAAATGTTCTATTAACCTCAAGGCTCTTTCTGATTCAGAGAATAATACCAGGCAAATGGGGGCCAGTGTCATGGAAGGATAAATACTTTTAATTAAAGGAAGGTGCCTGGAGACTCAGCAGTTGGGAGAGAAAACTAGAGCAGGTCTAGTGCAGATTTGCTACTGGACAGGAAAGAAGCCCTGCTCTTTCTGGTCTCAGTAGCTTCCTCCTCATTTCTGCCTTCAGGAATATAGGAGGTAGCTTGACTCCTAGCTAAGAAAGGTTAGAGTTTTCACCGTCGTCGTCATCGTCCTCGTCCTCGAGCTTGCAGAGTGCTTACACACAAACCCTGTGTCATCTATGTCATCTATGTCATCTGTGTCATGGGCTTCATTTCCTTTAAGCATCACAACCCAGTGCACGTATATGTCCTAAAATTTCCCCATCTCACAAGTGATGCAAGGTTGTGAGTAAGAGGACTAGATAAATGTTAAGGTACCTTCTAAGTTCAAAGTTCAAAGTCACAGGACCCTTCCCACAGGGACAAAGGCATCAAGAAGAGTAACCCCCTCCCCTTGCTAGGCCCACAGTACCTTGGACAGCACCAAATACATAGCACTTGAAGAGGTAGGGAATCACTTTAAGAGCCATATGACAGCAACTCTGGACCACAAAACCATAACAGACTAAAATCACCTTGTTAGCCCCAACTTTCAGGGTAATGGGCAGAGACACAGATGATTGGGTCACGGACCTGAAGC
Organism: Mus minutoides; assembly: GCA_902729485.2. Taxonomy (NCBI): domain Eukaryota; kingdom Metazoa; phylum Chordata; class Mammalia; order Rodentia; family Muridae; genus Mus; species Mus minutoides. The sequence continues at coordinate 2,824,749 of LR755130.1, forward strand.
CCCTGTTGTGCCATTATGATATCCCATCAGTGTCCTTTTCTGCTTTCTGCAGTCTGGTGTGCTGAGGATTTAAAGCTGAACTAAGGTCTCTGAACTCACAGCAAATATATAGGATTTGTGCTGGCTGTAGTTGACCTTTAAAAATTCTCTGTCTGGCTGAAGCCCCTTCCAGCACTCCCTACATAGCAGGTTTCAAGTGAGGGAATAGGCTGATTTATGTGCCCAATAGGATCAATGTTGCTGTGACCAAGCTGTCCACCTTGGGAACACTAAGCTAAGCAGGGGAGAGTTTTCTTATAGCCACTGAACAGCCCGATGGAGGGGAGCAGAATGTATAGCAGAACCCTCATGTTGAGGACAGAAGCAAATGCATACTTTTGTGAAAGGCAGTATTGTGTAAATCTCACTCTACCTTAGCCCATAATTCACATCATGTTCATTTTATAGATTCTGACAATAAAGCTAAGGGGATGGAGGTGGCTGCCGGAGAGCATGCAGCCTTTGAGTGGAAAGATGAAATTGGCTTCTCCAGAAACTTTGCCATGCTGTCTCTAAGTTTGGCCAAGGGTTCCCAGAGTTCTGTGGCTTCACATTGCTTTTTGCTGGCCTACAGAGGACAAGTTTGATGAAGGTAGTTTTCTTTTCAGAGGAGACAGTGACAGTGGAAATGTCTGGTCTTGGTGACATGAGAGGAAAATTTGGAACTTCTAAAACTGCTGTGCAGTCTTCGCCATTCAAAGCAAATGTTGTTGAGAAAGGATCAAAAAAATGGTAAAGTGCTACCAAGATGCAGAACAGAATGTTCCGCTGCTTTCTGTAGGGCCTCAAGCCAGGGTGAGCTTATGTCTTCTTTTTCCTGTCTATTCTCCCAAGATGGCAAAAAAAAAAAAAAAAATGAAGAGAAGAGAGACAATATCCTCCCCAGGATCACCTGGACAGCACCCACTTCTTGTCCAGGGCCCTGTAAATTAGGGCTCCAAGTGGTCTGGTAGTACTGGAATGAGGTGTGGCTTGGCACAGGGGACCTGTGTGTTTAGCACAGTGACCTGATTGTGCAGGTTGTTCCAACCCAGCAGCGCTCCAGTGGTCACATGTCCCCCGGGCAGCAGATGCTATGACCTTTGCCCAGGAGTTTGGAGCTCTCAGTGGCCCCTAAGTGCCAAAGAGGAGGAGGGAGGTCTGGCTGTCCCTACTGTCACAGGGATACGGAGAAAGCTATTCCCTGACTCTGCTCATCATCCTGTGTCCTATCCTACCCAAATTCCACTCAGAGAATCCTCATCTCCAGTGAGAAAGAATACCAGAAAAGCAGGTAACATTCCCAGGTAAAAAGTGAGGGATTACTTAGTTCTGTTTCTGCTACTAACTGGCAAAATCCAGTGAGGTGTTACATAGCTGAGACTCTGGCCTGTGTTTGTCCTGTTAGCTGCTGTGTACCTAGTGCCTAGCATCACAACATTACAATGAGGTCATTGTGTTTCCCTGGCTGATCACATTTGTTCCATGAAACACACACGCAAGCATGTGTTTATTGAGAATTACCTCTGTGCCAGACACTGTCCCAGGCTCAGAAACAAACACAACTGACATGAGCCTCCTGTAGTCATGAAACTGTGAGAACAGATAAAAAAATAAGTAAACACATGAGTATGTTAATTATATGTGGATGGTAGAAAGAACAGTGACCTGGGTTAAGAGTTGGGGAGCAGAGAGATTGAGAGTGGGAACTAGAGAAGAACTCACAGATGTAAACAGATGAACATCAGACTAAGTAGTAAGTGGACAATGACACATTGATCTAAAGAGCAAGCCTGAGTGTTAGGGCAAACAGCCCAGGGTGTGGGAACAGAATCTTTATTTACAGCACATAGAAGGAAAGGGAAGAACATGGTCAAAGACTACTCTATGGCAAACATTGCTGACATAGTAAGACTTGCGAAGCCACTGTAAAGGGTGTTTCAATTTTCCTGAGTGAGCTAGGGAAATGCTGAAATGGAATAAGATATATTAGACTCTCATGACTGCTATAGCATCCTTTACACACACACACACACACACACACACACACGCACACACACACACACAGAGACAGAGAGAGACAGAGAGACAGAGAGAGACTGAGATACAGAAACTGGGGAGGGAGAAATATATATGCATCATATTCATTACATATAGCATTAAATTTTTATTATACATATAGTAATACAGTGATATATGTTTGACAAAGATGGCTTATTAGGTTAATACACTCATTGCAGAGGCCCAATGACCTGAGTTCAGTCCTCAGAACCTATAGCACTCAACAGAATGGGAGCAGAGACAGGGGAACTAGCCAGCAGCTGGCAGAGCTGGTAGGTAGCCTGGAGTACACAGTACAATGACAGAAATGACAAGAGAGGCTTTGGTCTCAGGTGTAAGTCCAGGACCACTTATCGGTAGTATTTTCCTCTGACTTCAAAATGTGTATGTACACACACACACACACACACACACACACACACACACACACACACTCACACACACACACACTCACACACACACACACACACACACAGAGAGAGAGAGAGAGAGAGAGAGAGAGAGAGAGAGGCAGACACACAGACAGTTCATTCATTCATTAACTAATCAATTATCTTAAATTTTAATTGTAATCATTCATGGATGTATGATGACACTTATTTCCCAGAAAGTTTTGTTAATCAAAAGCGTTGCTACAACTATGGGTTTTAAAGTTCTTTTACACCCACTTGTCCATAAGCACCAACCCAGTGGAATTAAAGATTTCCTAAGAAATTTATTGACAATAAGAAAACATGGTGGCAAGGCACTAAGGGGTTTGTTTAAGGCACAGATCTAGGAAAGATTCTTTTTACTTCTTTGTAAAGATGGAAACCTTGAGGCCCAGGCAAGCTATGTGACTTTTCCAAGGTCTCAGAGCCTCTGTGTCCAGCCTTGTAACCTAGCTTCTTAACTCACAGGAATGCTTTTAACTTCCTATAATGGTTAACCTTGATTGTCAACTTGACGGGAACCACCTAGGAGACACACCTCTGGGTGTGACTCTGAGGCATTTCTAGGAAGGTTTAACTGAGATAGGAAGGCTAGCTTAAATGTCGACAGCATTATTCCATGAACTGAATACAAAGGAAAGTGTGAGTGAAGTCCCAGCATTCCACTCTCTGCCTCCTGGCTACAAGCACAATACAACCAGTCCCCTCCCTTGCCCGCCTACTGTCCATGCCTTCTCATCATGGCAGACTGTATCTCAAACCATGAAACAACAGAACCTTTTATGATGGTCAGGGCTAGTTGTCAACTTGACCAGAATCTAGAATCACCTGGGAGATGGGCTACTGACTTGCTTCTGGGGGGTTAGCTCAGTTACATTAATTGATTTGGAAAGACACATTTTTTTTGAGAGAGAGAGAGGGTCTCAATACATAGCCATGCTTGGCCTAAAGCTCTCTATTTGGGTCATCCTGGCCTCAAACTCATAGAGATCTGCCTACTTCTGCCTCCTGAGTGCTGGGTTTAAAGGACAACCTTAACTACAAATGGGAACAATTGCTTGGCGATGCATCATACACTATAGAACAGAGAAAATGAATTGAGCATAGCAAGCATGCAATTCACACTCTGTGCTTCTCGACAGCAGATGTGATATGACCAGTTCCTTCAAGCTCTGCTCCTGACCCACTATGGTGGACATAAACTGTGGGTGAAAATAAACCCTGTCTTTCTCCATAAGTTGCTTTTGTCAGATATTCTGTCCCAGCAAAGCAAAAAGTAACTGAAAGTAACTAGTGCCCCACATCAAAGGCAGACACCCAGTGTATGAATTTCCTCTCCCTGCTTTCTCTGTTGCTCAGGACTGGGGTTGAACCTGAACTCTAGAACTCTAAGAAACTTCAAACTTATGGCTCCTTTCTACCTTATCACCATCTCTATGGCCATATGAGCTCTTGACCTTCCTCCTAGCTTTTCAGATCTGATGGTGTTCATATAGAAGCATCCCCTGACCATTGGAAATTTTGAGGTGGAAAATGCTCCTCAAAGCTTTGATCCTGGAGGAGACCTGGGAAAGCAACACAGGACTAGCACTAATCCTTTGCCTGGTCACCAGAGGGTTCCAGCCTATTGCCATCTAGCCAATGGTAAACTTTAGTCCAAATCTGACTGGAAAATGTTTTCCTCACCCCACCTCCATCAGGGCTTCCTCCATCTGGGTTCTCTCCTACCCCCAGGAATTATGGGAATATGTATTTCCCCACCCATGTGCAGCCTGAATTCTCCTCTCTCTCCACCACACTACATCCAGCAAGAAGTGGTTTTGGACTGAATTAGTTTATTGGCATCACACTGGGTTGTTGAGATGATGACTTAATGAATATTTCCTTAAATATGGCATTTGGCAGATACAAAGATGCAAATATATTTTCAGGCTCCAGCTGCAAACTTGAAGTGACTGCTCAGGGAAAGCAGGAAGGTTCAGCAGGAACCTTACGGTTAAGTATGATGACCTGAGTTCAATCCCTAGGACCCACCTTGTACTATGGAAGGAGAAGACCATCTCTTGCAAGCAATCTGCCCTCTGATCTTCAACACCTGGAAAGGACAGGTTTCAGGAACATGCTGTAAAAAGTTTGGTAAATTTTGATTTTTGATTCCACTTAAAAGTTTAATGTCTAGAACTGGTTATTACCTTGATAATTTTCTGAGCTGCTGGCTGTGGCTTTTTCTCTTCTATCTCTGCTCCATCCTGAGTCTTGAGAAACTGTAGGATGACAAAGGAAACTCCCTATTCACCAGTCCTTCCTACATTTGTAATGATGCCTCAGGCCACAGACTCTGAGCTGTCTAGTGCAGCATCCGAGACTACCAGAAAACCTCTGTGTGATGCTTTCAGGCTCTGTGTCTCTGTCTTCACAGCTCTTTCCCAGGCCTCATGTTTTCAAGAACAGGGAACCAGGGGCTGGTGAGATGGCTCAGCGGGTAAGAGCACCCGACTGCTCTTCTGAAGGTGATAAGTTCAAATCCCAGCATCCACATGGTGGCTCACAACCATCCATAACAAGATCTGGCTCCCTCTTCTGGAGCGACAGCTACAGTGTACTTACATATAATAAATAAAATAAATCTTAAAAAAAAAAAAAAAAGAACAGGGAACCATGCATTCTGCTTTCTTTTGGAATAGCCAAGAAAAACAATGTACATGCTGGTAGACTGTAGTCCATGATGTCTTAAGTCCTTACTGACAACTTGGTGTATGTTAGCACACATACACACATACATGTACAGATGGAAGTCATGAAGAATGATGGCAGCAGACACAACATAGGTGGTGGTAACAGCATGGGCTACTCTCCCCTCCAGGAAGAACTTTCTAAAATCCAAATATATTCGCTCCTTTTCCAGCACTAAAATCTCTCTTCTCTTAGTACAAAGTCCAGACTCCTTAACATGCCTCCAGGGACCCATGACCTAATCCTTAATACTTTCCAAACATCACCCAAATGTCACCACATACCACATACATCGCACCATACTATAAAGCATTACTCATATCATACAAACACCTCATCATATCACACATGCCCTATGCATCCACCACATACACACTACCCTCACCCTCCACCATACTGCACACATGCTATCATTACACCACACATATGCACACACATTATTTATACTACCACATACATTATTCACACCAAAACACACTCCATCGTTCCTCACACAATACCCTACACACACCCCATTACTCACATACTGCACATACCATACACACACTACACATACTACATTGTAAACACATTCATATATAGCTCCTGTCTAACCCATCAATACTATATATACATACTCCATATCACATATAGCTCATCTCACATACTCACAGATTACGACCACATAATACCACGTATACCCCATTATACCACATGCTAACATACATACCCTATACTACATATACTGCTATACCAAACACATGCTACCCCACAAACCCCACCACATGAACACACATACACATGCCCTGTACCATATGCCCAAGAATACCATTTATATATCTATACCATATACACAAACACATACAGGATATATATATATATATATATATATATATATATATATATATATATATATATATCAGGCACAACACATAACACAATAAAGTACTTGCTTTTATACTTTTATAGACCCATCCTGTACCACACACATCACACTATACATGGGCAGCTCACAAACACCTATAACCCTACCTCTGGTGGGATCCAACACTGTCTCCTGACCTCCACAGGCACCTGTATAAACACACACCTGCACACATGTACATACATACACACACACACCACCACCACCACCACCACCACCACTACCACCACCACCACCACCAAAATCCTTTCACCACATAACATTTTATTGAGTCTCTGGGAGTTTCACATCATACACCCCATTACAATCCCTTTGTAGTCTTTCCATGTCTACTTCCACTTATGACCCACACCAAGAAGTAAAACAAGAAAATAAGAAAAACCAACCAAACAAATCCACCTTGTGTCATCTATATACTCTGTGGAACATGGTAAAACTCTCAGTGTCCTGCCCCTTACATAGAACTGAGTCCTTCCCTTCCCACAGCTTCATCAGAAGCCATCAATTGTGGAGAGCTACTCTTCAGTATCTCTGTCAAACTTTTAGTTCTCTTGGTGGTTTCCTGTCTAGGCTGCTGCATTTTGGTGGGAGTATGTGGCAGGGAAGTTGGGGTTGTCACCAAAGCCTTCCTTACATATCCCTCACTCTCAACTGTGCATATGCAGTCACTGATATCACAGCAAAAGTAGCCTTCTTGTTTTTCACAGTCAGTGAGAGCACAGATTATGGGCCACAGCAGCAGTGTGAGCCCAGACATCACCATGGCCTCAGGTGGCAGTGCAGGCCACTCAGATCAGTATGGTCCCCTCTTCCGATGGCAGCATGATCCACAGACTTTGACATGGTTTCAGACTTCAGTACAGACCACAGACCTTTACATAGCCTTTAGTGAAATCTTGGACCATGGATATCAACACAGGCCCCAGCTGCAGACTCAGATACCCTTGTTACAGCAAGAACCCCAGGTGGCAGCACTAGCCACTCCTATCAGTATGGCCCCCATTTGCAGCACAGCCTATGGACTTCAACATGGCTGCAGGATGCAGGAGGCAGGCCACAGCCACTGGCCTGGCTGGTTTGCCTAGCTGCTGACTCTTCCACCACACACCTACTCCACTTCAATTTTTTTAATAAAATAATAATTATTAATAATTTAAAACAGAGAAAACAGTCTACTAGGCACATTTGAATGAGTTCAAGTAGGTCAATGCAAAACTAAAGCTGAAAGACCTCCCATTAATGCAAGGATGGTACCTGAGGTTAAAGACTCTATTTTCCAGAGGTATATCTAGACCTGAGGAGCATTTTCTGGAAGTGAGCATTGTACTCACTCAGCCCCAGCTGAAGAATATAACCTGGCTGCAGAGATGATAGAGCAGGCTCTATCCACAAATGTGGGCATGAGGGATGGAGAGGAGAGGCCTGAGCCCTTCAGATGCCCAGTGCACAGGGGGAGATACAGCTCACTCATACCTAGGCCATGTGTCCCCAGGTCCTCTTCCATCCTTTTCTGGGCTGAGCCTGAGGGAAGTGATTTTTCTTAAAAAAGAGGAAGGAAGAAAGGAAGGAAGGAAGGAAGGAAGAAAGGAAGGAAGAAAGGAAGGGAGGGAGGGAGGGCGAACTGACAGACAAATCCAGCTTGGGAATGTGACAAAGTAAACAGAAGCAACCAGGGCTGCAGGACACAGCATGAAGCTCTGAGGAGGGGCATTTGGGCCAAGAAAAGGAAATTTTCCTAAATCAGAAATGCCTAAAATCAGAAAGGGTTTCAAACAAAGTTTAGGAAAAAGCAGGTGGGTGACTGATTTTCAAACAAATGTCTGTGATATCTGTGCTGTGTGAATGCTGCCAATGTTCAGGTGGGACTCTGTCACCCCAGCCCACAATACTGGGCTCTTTCATTCTTCCCCATGCCAGCCTCTCTGATGGCACACAGAATATAATCCTCAGCGCTATGGGCAGAGCTTCCTCCCAGTGCCACTGGGTTTCTGAAACTGGAACATACTATCTGCTTTGCTTTTGAGTTCAGCCCAAGAGCTTTCTTGGAGTCATGGCTACTATTCATGCCCTAATATCAACATGAGGTAAAGGAACCATACTGGACTGGGATTAGCTGTATCTGAAAGCAGACCAAGATTCAGCAGCTGAGGGACCCAGAGCAAGGTCTATTTCCAAGGTGCCTCCAGACCCTGACTTCACTGAGTATTATAATAAATAAGTGGGGCCTTCTATAGAGTATTCAGTTGTACTAGCATTTAGAAGCACTTAGCAAGGATCAGTGGTGACAGCTGCCTTTATCACAAGGATACCCTACTTCATTTTCTCAAGATGATGCTCTATCTACTCTAGTGCAAAATCCATAAGTAGTAAGGGAAACCATCAGAAAAGGAAGGCAAACTAAAGTCTCAGATCTTAACTCAGGGCGGATCCTCCAGGCACAGCAAAGACAGTGGCTGTTGCGAAGAACCTAGGTTCACAGGGAAGCAGACAGAGTAACTTAACTTGTTCTGTTCAGAATGTGCCAGAAGGTTTTCAGAGCACAGGGTTGAAAGTTTGAGGACAAAAGTCAGGTTCGTCCTGAATATTCTTTATACTTTGACCTCTTCCCACACCTCCACTCAATTGTCACCCACTAAGATTGATAGTCCCTCTGTCAGTACCTGGGACTGCCAGGGACTGGGGAGGGCTGTCCCTACCCTGTCGTCTCTCCTAATAGCAGGAACTTCTGGCATTCCAGGCCTACAGAGGATAGAGCCAGCCCTGGCCCTGGGTTTTTTCCTTGGCATGTCCCCAAGAACAGCTGTCAGAAAGGTAGCCCACTTGGAATGGGTGGAAGGATTCCTGCGATCTGACTTGTGCTGTTCTAGGCTGGATCACAGGGTCCCAGGCAGGGGAGGGCATTCCTCTTTGCTGAGCGGCTTGCTCTCCATCTCTGGCAGGGCTATATTACCACCATGGGGTCTGACCTCATTCTAACCACACCCTGGCTTCCAGAAACCTTCTTCCTAATGGAAGAATGGTAGGTGCTGGGAAGAGGGAGGAACCGGTTGGAATGAGCAGAATTGCCATCACCTAATACAAGGCCAGGGTCACTAAAGCTTATTTGGTCCTGTCAGAGGGTGCCCTTGGTCACAATAATGCCTGTAGACTCAGTTTTCTCATTTTCAAAGCAGACTGCAAAAAAGTTCTAGCTCATTGTTTGTAATTTTAAAAACTACTACTAGTCGAGGGGCGCGGGGCATGAGTTTCCTTTCTAGCTCTTCTTTAGTCTTTCTCTCTTTTCTGCTTCCAGTTAGGATTTTTCTTATTCCGCTCCAGGAGCATCGTGCTCCCCTCAAGCAACTAAGGTAGATGCTGCCAAGGGGCTATAAAATGGGCAAAAGACCAAGGGATGTGTGCCAGGTCACATCTCTAACCTTCCTCAACTGGACAAATGCCACAGGTGGCTTTTTCCAAACTGCCTTTTCAGCCCGTGGCCCCTTTCCTCTCACCTGCCAGGACCTGCATTTCTATTTCTGTTTTGAAAGCCTCAGGGAAGTGGACCAGAATAATTAATGATTGATTCTTAGGCACAGCCACCAGGAGGCCCCAGGGCAGGCTGCTGGCCATTTCCCCAAAATGTGAGGATAGAGAAGAAATTTTAAGGCCATGGCAGGACTGGGCTTGTTCCTGGGGGAGATGTGTGAGAAGATGCAAACTGAAGCCATGAAGTTTGCAGACTGAACAAGGGCCAGGACGCTACACCTCTACTTCACTGGGATCTCCACTTCCCTCTTTGAAGTGATTCCCTTCACAGCAGTTCATCACCAACATCTACACACACAAGTGCATGCTTACTGGCCTCTTTATCTTGAGGTTCTCACCCAGGAGGTTTTTTGAAAAACTCATCATGCTTTGGGGGAAAGATTAAAGGAACCGATGTCTACTGAAAATGCTAGAGGAGTTTTAACTCTGCCCTTCTTGGGTGTATTGCCTCTGCCTTTGTTGTCTAATAATAATTAACTTTTGTACCTAGCTGGTTTTCAAAGGGCTTTCACATTTGTAAGTCTATTCATCCTCACAACAAAGTGCAAGGTAGGCCCACCCTTTCTCTCTACTTCACTGCCTCTTGAATCCCACAGAAGAGGAAACAGGTTCAGAGAAGGCATGCTCCCATTTTACACAATCAGGTCTGGAAGACGCACTCACCTAACAAGAGCAGAGAGCAGTCTTGTTCTTTAAGAACAAATCTTGGTGCAGGAACGCTCATTAAGTAGGAGGAGATATGTTGTTAGCTTGGGGAGCCCTTATTCCCTGTCTGTCCCCCAGGAAGATTGTGCAGGCAACCTTCTGAGCCTTCATAGCAAAGGGAAAGAGGAGGTTCCTGGCCTCCTCTGCTGAGGTATTTGGGGCACCACTAAGAGTATACTGAACAAAGTACAAGGGGTACATCACCTAAGCCAGTGGGCACCCTTGTAATGAGCCACCTAACGCCATGCTCAGCGGAAACCCTGGACGACTTATGAAGTAGTCCAAACCACTCAGCTCTAATCAGGTAATATGACTAAATCAACCTTGTTTGCCAGGACAGCCCCAGTTTTAGTGCTGAAAACCCCACAACCAGAAGACTTCAGAAAGTCCATCCCACTACTATCAGAGCCCTGGTGCCTAAAGAACATTTTTGAAAGTTCCCCAGATCAATGTTTGATTACAACCCCAGAATGTTACATAAACCAAAAAGTTACCATCTGTTGCATAGGACTGTCACATTCCCCTGGAGTGAACGGAAGGTTAAGCCTAAAGGAATATTTGTTTCCACAAACACTGAAATATAGTGGTCAAATTTCTCAAATTAAAAAAATTTTAAAGCCAATCAGCATTGTTCATTATTGCATTTAAATACTGGTAACAAATTAAAATTTTTTTTGGAAAACAGAATATAAAACTTTAACTGAAGAAGAAATAGGGGAAGGAGAAAAAAAAAAAGCCCAGTGTTGGTAGCACATGCCTTTAATCACAGCTTTCAGGAGGTAGAGGCAGGTGGATCTCTGAGTTCAAAGCCAGCCTCATCTACAGAGTGAGTTCCAGGACAGCCAGGGCTATACAGAGAAACCCTGTCTCACCCCCTACCTCCCACAAAACAAAACAAAACAAAACAAAACAAAACAAAACACTAAAAAACAAATAAAAAACTTGTAAAAAACAAATAAAAAACTGGATTTAGACTACAGGTTGCTGATTGATAACTTTGGGGGAAAAGCTTTATGTGTGCTAAGCTGAAGAATAGGTGGGGGTGGGCAGTATTAGTATTTTAATAGGCACCCTTTAATTTCTTACTGAATGGAAAGTCAATATGTAAATATAATTTGAAATTTTAACTAAAGTCAAAGAGAGGGTTGAGACTTAAAAGTTTGAAGAACAGGTTTTAGCAAACCCTTTCTTTCAAACTTCTTTTCTAAAAGAGGGCATTTAGGTAAGTGGGTATTGTTTAATGACATTCCTGCTTCTGCCTAGGTTGCAGAAAACCAGGAAGTACTGAGGGACCAGGGTCTGATTTCTAGTTGTAATTATAAAACAAGGCATGATGTTCTTACTACTGGTTGGTTCTAGAAGATCAACCCTGCTCAGTGTCCTCCTGGCCATCCCTGTCACCTGCAGCCTGAAGCTGGTTCCCTGAGGCAAGTGAGCCAGATCTTCCTTGATAAGCAGCTGTGTGCAGGTGCACATTACAGTCTCATACTAGGATATTGTAATAACTTGCTGTTGGTCTAAATATGGAAGAAAATAAGACTTTTCTGTTGGTCAGTAAAAACAAGTATTGGCCAAAATAGATTTATGAGCTTTAGTGGTTATTAGACCCTTGGCTTAGGTAGAACTTCTGAGGTTTTCAAAACTGTGTAGGCAAGGTATCTTAGACAGCTCATAGGGTCTTTAGGTCCTATTCTGTGTGCCCTGCCACACAGAATCTTCTCTCCCCAGGAGGATTATTATGTTAGAGTCAGGGGATCTGGACCTGCCAAAGTACAAAGCACCCTTAAATAACAATACAGAAGCATTTAAAACAATAACATACTAGATGCTTTTGTTTAGAGTCCTTTAATGATGTGGGGGATATTTATATACATCTTCTTTTTCACAGAATGACTACATTTTTCCTAAATTGAGATACGAGAAAGGACCAATGGGTTGTGAAATAACTTTTTTTGATTGAAAAAGTTGTGAGTTTTCATACACAGGTATGTACATGCATCCACCTGACCAGCTCAGTGTCCTCTGCCCCTGTCCTGTCTTCCTCCTCATTCCAGCTCTTTATTCTACCCCTCAAGGCAGAACAGTCCCTCCTGCCCAACAGGGCTGTCCTCTCAGCTGTAATCCTAAATCCAGAGATCTAGTCTGAGATTGCCTGCCTGTGGGGAAAGGGGGCGTGCCTCACCGGCCTGTAGAGTCTCCCACAAACTCGCAGTGTCCCCTTGTACAGTGATTCGGAAGCAAAGAGGATAACTAGAAAGATAGAAGTGGCAGCCACTGCTGCCTCTTACTCCTTCCCAAAGGGTGCCTTCTACATCACAGAAGTCATTGCTTCTTGTATCCTTGCCACAGGTCAGCCCAAGCTACCCTTTTCTAAGGCAGAGGATGAGGTGAAATCTAAGCTGTAAAGGCTTCCTTTAAACTCATCTTCCAAGGTCCTCACTGCAAAGAATGAGAAAGAGAACTGAGTTGGTGCCTGTGCGTGTTTGAGAAAAGAGAAAAGTCCCTATGACCTTAGTAGTAGCCAACCATTTTCCTTAACCTAGTCCTGGCTAAGCCTCTATGGCCCAGAGAAAATGGTTTGGTGTTAATCTGCTCTAGAGAGGGTCACATCAGCAAGTAAAGCCATCTTGCTGCAGCCTCTCGGGCAAACTTCTACTGAAAGACCCACACCTTCAGACCAAAGTTCTCACTCAAAAATGAAAAGGTCCCTTTCCCATGAGCAGGGGAAGAGAAGGATTGCAGGTTGTCATAGAGTGACCTTGAGCTCACTCTGGTGGTCAGCGACCCAAGAGTTTCCAGAGAACCACATCCTCAGACCCCAGGCTTTCATCTCCCACTCCCCAGTACTTCCTGGCCTGCTGAGTTAGGATTCTGTGGCCGCCCTCTCTTCCCTCCTCCAGAAACAGAAGCTCCAGCGAATGTTTCTAACTCCTGAGTCCACTCAGCCATGTCCCCCTTGCAAAATCCTCCCCTTCTCTCACCCCCCTGCACCCAGCCAGCCAATCCGAGGCCTGAGAGCCTCGCCAGACGCATCTCCCAGGGCCTCGGCGGATAAAACTGGCTGGCAATGCCAGGTGGATGGGAGCAAACTTCAGAAGGAAGAGACGCCTGGGCCTTGGGCACCCTCAGGGGCAGACCCAGGCAGAAAGGGCCTGAGGCCAGCCGGCCAGGTATGTCGCCTAGGGGCTAGAAGGGAGCTGGTCGGGAAACAGCTGGGTAAGAAAGGAGATGGTCCTAAGAAGACACAGCCTTTTTCCTCTCAAGTGGGATGAGGCAAGATCTATGGAGGGACAGGGCTGGAGTTTGGGGCTTCCTTGGTGCACCCCTAACCATGGATCCTTTCAACATGCACATTTGCTAGGCCAGGCTGAGGTTGGCCTCACTTTACCCGACTCTTGACACTCACTGGGAGTCAAAAGACTTGGCTTGGGGAGGGGATGTGGGTTTGGGGCCTCGATTCTTATGCCCTTCGCCCTGGGTCTATATGCAGGGTAGCAGCGTGGTAGCCCGAGCTGCCAGGACCTGCGTAGGAAAGCTGCGAGTGTCTCTCAGGCTGTGAGCGGCTCCCCAGCGATGCCTCACAACTCGATCAGATCCGGTAAGGACCTAAGGACCGCGGAGGGGCCAGGACCCCCGAGCCTTCTCGCCACCCGTGCATTGCTGTGCTGTGGGCGCTTGGGCGGGTAGGGTGAGAGAGCTCTCTCTCTCTCTAGGCTGGCAGGACCACCTGTGTGGGGACATAGTTGGGGGTGCCTAGGGCCTGGATCTCCACTGCCTTGCTGCTCTCCAGTTCTTGGGTCCCCCTCTGTTCGACTGAGCTGTTCTTCCTCGGCCTTGGCTTCTGGGAACTACAGGAAGCAGTGAGGGATTATTTGTGGGGTCACAAGGGCTGTCTTTTTGCACCCCCCCAACCATTTTGCACAGCCTATTAGGGTGGACATCATGTATGCTCACAGGCCTTAGCCAAGTAGATTCTAGACTTGCCGCGACCAGAGACCCTTGATCTCTGGGTGTTCCTAGTTCTTCCCAGGACTCCCCTACGGCTCCATAAACCTCCCTCCACCTCCATTCGTCTCTACCCAAGGGAAAAGGAGTCTGGGGTCTGTGGATCTGGAGGTCTGGGAATGGTGGCGCACTAGATTCTTTCCTACCTGGTTTGAGCCAGGCGGGGACCCAAGATCAGGGCTTCCACTAGCACAGACTACGCCGGTCGCAAAAAGATCACCATTTTCCTCCCCACCTGCTCCCCAGCCCTGGGCCTTCAGAGCTCCCGAGCTTCTTGCAGCCGTACCCGATCTGCTCACTCGCGGCCCGGGCCGGGGCGTACCGAGGGAAGGACTTCTAGAGTGAGAGTGCGGCGGACGCCCGCCACAAAGTCGCACGGTCAGGGAGGACAGCGGGCGGAGGCGCGCCTCGGCCTGCGGTGATGGATGGAGCCAGGTCGGGCGCGAGGAAAGCGATTTATGGGGCCAGGGCGCATCGTGATCGATTTGGGCCGGCCGAGTGAGAGAAAATCAATATTTCAGATGAATTCTCTGCAAATATGAAGTCGCGCTTAGCAAACGGGACATTTGTTATAATAAGGAGGGTCGGATCCCGCGCGCCGCTTGGCTGAGATCTCTATTTAGCCTCCAGGGTCGGACTGTGAGGGACAGTCTCCGTTTGGAGGGCCCACACCGCACTGGAAGGGACACCGCCAACCCCCTTACCCCCAGGGGTAAGGTTTCCTAACCATTTCTCTGTAAAGAAGTGGTAAAGCAGAGCGGGGTTCAGCAGGATGCTCACTCCCCAGGAAAGTGGAACCCCAGCGGTCTTAGCTGTCCTGGCTGACTTGGGGCAGCTTCAGGGACTGCGACACGGAGACGTCCCAGCTCTTCCCTGGTGCCACCAATGAAGCTGCCCGGTACTCCTGATCTGGCAGGTCCTAGCGCGCCCCTGTGCAACTTTCTAAGAGTAGGGCAAAATTTTAGCCCTTTAGTCAAACTAGCATAAGCATCGCCCTGGCCCCGGGAACTGGGAGGTTTTCCAGCGAGGTTTATAACTTCCCTAGCTAGGCTTCCTCCTCCCGCCCCCCCCCCCCCCCCCCCCCCGGGTTACTCTGCTTTGACCTCCTCCTGAAGAGAGTGGGGACTCACAGACCTTAAAATCATGAGAATGAGTTAGACTCTTCTCAAATGGTGCTAAAGAAAAGAGAGTGTCAGAATTTCTCCTGACTGGCTTGTTTTCGTTCTAAAACCACTCATTAGAATAATCGAAAAAAAAAAGACTAAAGGCACAATGTACTTATATTCTTAATCAACAACTGCCCCAGTTGCTGAAAGAAAGGCACTTTTCCTACCAGCTCGGATGAGATCACCCTTGGGGTTGAGCGGCTCCTTGGCTGTCTCCTGCCCTGCCAGGTAATTTTCTGTCTGAAGAAGCTGGAGAAGCCTCTTCTCCCTCCTCTTAACAAAAGAAGAAATAAAACCGCAGAGGAGGAGAAGAGGGACTTTCTACATCCATACACTGATTTTAAAAAGGATGAAAATACCTAAAGGAATCCCTCTAGTTCAAATCTGTTCCGCATTTCTCTCCCGATCCCCGATCCCCGTGCTGAGCGGAGATGCTCTGACCTTCTATTTATTTGATGCCCTGTCCCATATTTAGAGAGGAATTCGTAGCTAGCCTCTCTTGGTTTTTCGTTTGTTTGTTTTGAAAACCCATTCTTTGGGTTCAGAGGCTGGTCCACAAGTCCGTTGTCATTGCAATTTCTGTGGTGATGCCACACGGAGTCAGCGGGTGTAAGTTTTCTGTGGCGCATACACCAGAGCGCACGAGTCCTCTGGGTTTTCGACAAAGCCAGGCCGCCTAGTATCCCCTGGTACAGCCATCCCAGTCCCCCAGCAAAAAGTTTCCTTTGCACTGGGGCCTGGGGGGAGGCAGCTCACCCTTCACCTTCCAACTTTGCACTCATGCCCGGGCTAATCTAGTTTTGTAGGAAGGTCTCAACATCTTTATAGCTTTATTCTCAAGAATGGTTCGTGTTTGAGTGAATTATTTTGACATCTGTAGGGCAACGTTGGGCTGAGCGCTCTGTAAACCCGCAGAATTTTTTTGTTGTTGTTGCACCGGGGACAAACTTCTCTAAAAGCAGAAATTATAAAAAAAAAATTTTTTAAAAGATGCGTGAGAAATGATTGGTGCCACTTAAATATTAAAATATAAATAATACTGTTTCTATGACGAAGAGAGTGTGGCAAAAAGCAAGCAGATTGTCATTAATAGTAACACTGAAAAGCCTGCGGAGAACCTGTCCCTCCATACATTCTGAAAAACCTGTCATTCTAGCCGATGAGAAGATCAAAGAACGAATCTGAGTTGCCTGCCATCAAACACCTAAAACCGGGTGCCTCCTGAGAAAGAGGGGGAAATTCAGCCGGAAAAGATCTATTTCTTCCCAGGTTCCTTGCTCGGCTTTGAGGGGTTGAGAAGGAGAGGTTCTTGGGAGGCGAACTGGTGTCCAGAAATATAAAGAGGTTTTGGGGTTCATCAATTCATCTTTGTTTCAGGACAGTCTATCTTCCCACCCTCTGCAAGTTAATTAGGAGATAATTTAGTTGCCTTGTGAATTAGTTTTAAGATAAGTATCTTTTCAAGCGTTGTCACTTTAATTGCCCCGCTGATTGATAAGAAGTAATTATTTCTAATTGACACTTTTTTGATGTCTATTGGAAGCATTTATTTGAGACCTTTTTAAAATAAAAGGAAAGTTAATTAATTTTATCAATCTATATCCAAAAAGACTTTGCCATTTTTTTCTGAACAGAACAAAGGAAATAAATGAAACAAAATAAAAGTCAATACCATAGAATTTTAATGATTAAGAATTATTTTGGTTCAAAGGAGATCATCTATTACTACAGCAAATCAAAACATTTTATGACAGCTCCAAATCTCTAACATCAGCAAGTGCATCTATTTAGGGCACACACTTTCCATGAACATATTCATTAGCCCGTTCTGCATCCACTTCATTTGGTCAGGTTCCGTTCCCTCTGCTTTGTAGTTGTGGGTTTGTTGTTGTTGTTGTTGTTTTATAAAATCAATGAAACTTGGAATGCTCTGAACAGATAAAATCAGTTTTTTTTTTTCTGTTGTTGTTAAGAGCCAATTTAAGTATGATTTACTATCAGTCATTCTTGCTCTCTGTAATTGTTGATGGATCTGGGTGTAAAGGTGAAACTTTACTTATGGTGGGTGACAATGCTTTCTCATACCTAACCCTTGGAATAAATAGTTTAATCATTGACCATTAGAATATTTTACTGTGAGAGAGAAAGAGGCAGGAAAGAAGAAAAGGAAATGAAAGTGAAAAGAAAAGGGGATGGGGTGGAGGGGAGGAGAAGGCTGGGGGGATAGTACAGCAGTTACCTGGGAAAGAAGGGGATGGGGGGGCGGTAGAAGTTCTGAATTTACTCAGAAAAGAAGGGGATGGGAGCAGAGGGGAGGAGGAGGCTGGGGGAACAAGGCATTTGCTTGGGAAAGAAGGCAGCCCAGTGTGGTGGGGATCTAGGATCTTTGAGTTTAAAAAAATGGAAATCCTAATTTCAGAACACATTTTTTTTTAACACAAAATCTCCACCACAGCCCTTGAACCATCCCGTACCACCAGCCTAAGTTCCCCCTTTTTCTATGCTTAAAAAGAAGCAAACTCTGGGCAGCCAACCTGTTCAGATACTGGGCATCTAGTTATCAAAGTTTTCATTTGAAAAAAAAATTTATGAAAAGAAATCAGTAAAATATACACTGTTTTCTAGGGAAATCCAAAAAGATTGGATGCTGTTTTTATTTTGTTCTTAAAGCCCCATCTGACTGCCTACGAACACATCTCATGGGCACACTTGTGACTTATTGACATAAGAAGATATTCCTGAATTAACCCAACACACTCTTTCCCTCCCTTCCTCCCTCCCCCTCACACACACACACACACACACACACACACACACACACACATACACACACACACACATGCACACATATGCACACACAATTGTGCACTTCAGGAAGAGAGGAACTCATTATAATCATGTAAAATATGTTCATGTCACGTTAACTTCAGCCAGTATGTTTTTCAATAATTTATATAAAAAAAATCAAATCTTGTCTACTTTTAATTGTTTCTCCAAGATTATGTCTAGCTGCAAGAATGAGGAAATGTTTCAAATGAAAATGAAATCTACAACGTTCAAACAGCAGATAATATCACATACCAACCCCACTATTAGTGAAACTGGAAAAATATATAAATAATGCAGAAAAAAATCAGCAAGGGAGAGTTTAGTAATGGAAAATTCCCATGCAATTAAATGAAACAGTAATTTAGTGGAGATATGCTTGAATGGATTAGCATTTATTAATAGGCTTTTATAAAAACAATGTGTGTGTGCGTTCACACATGCCAACACACAAGGTAGTGTAGAAATTATAGATTCCCTGCAGGAAAAGTTGCTCAAATGTTCATATCAAATTATGTCCTTATCACATTCTCTCTTTTGTGTGTGTGAAAATTTTCAGTTCTTTTGCTGGCAAGTTTCACCTACACATACAGAGCTTGCAGTACACAGAGCACATAGAGAGCTTGTAGTAAGGGGAACGAAACTGCTCACCCTCTTTTTATTAGTACATTTCTAAACATGAAACCATGTGTAGTTGATTTCACTTTGCTTAGGGACATGGGAACCAGGTCTAAAAAGGTGAGCTGCCTGCTGGGGTAGGGGTGGGGCTGTGGGGTGGGATAGCTAACCAAGGTAGAGAAGGTTGCTTTGTGATTTTGGTCCTCACCCAGACTGCCTGAGCATCCTCCCTGGCTCTCAGGCAGGAACAATAGTTTGTAATGTCAAGAAGCTACCAGTGTTGACTGGTACAGTGTTTATTTTCTTTCACCGGTTGGTCTATCTTCATTCAGGGTTGAGCATTTTAAAGTCACTCTCAGTCCAAGGAGGGCTGGAGTTCTCAGCTGAGCTTTGAAGCTTTGAGTTTTGAGAATCTAAGAATAAGAGAGCCAAAAGAAAGGACACACACACACACACACACACACACACACACACACACACACACACGGGGAGGGGTGGGGGGTGGGGGGGAGAGTTTTAAAAGGAGGAAGCAGGGAATGAGTCCCCATTCAAGGCTGAGGAATATTTTGCCCTTAGTTGATACACTGGTCTAAGCTTCCCCTCCTGAGCTCCTTCCTTCAGAGGCAGAACTTCAGGGTCTAAAGCACGTACCCCACATACCAGGGATGTTTCTTTCTGGAGTCAGGTGGTAATGCCTTACTTAGCCCAGGTTCCTTTGGGAGAAGGGAGTCTAAAGCATATGAAACTGTTCAAAGGCTATTTCTAAGGCAATGTTAGATGGGTCATTTTGAGGTGAAAGGTACAAAAAGCAACTGTCAGAGGGTTCTGGGATCTGGAAAGCTGAGCCAATCCCATCTTACTCAGCCTACTAGAGCAATCCTGGAATAGACTACCTGAAGCCAAGCAGGTGGGAGGAGGCTTTAAACCTTTTGGTTTTTTTAATCTGCACTAACTTTAAAGTACATCTGTGAGGAGAGATGATTATTCTTTCATGTACACAGGCTAGTAGGCCTTCTTGACTTTCCAAAAGCCCTTCAGTCCACTCCCATGGCTTCATGGGGACCTGAAAAATCAAATGTTTATTTTACAGGGGTCAGAAAACAATTTTTTTTCACGGCAAGGTGTTTGGGTAAACCGTCCATTCATGTCGCTGAACACCAGCTTTGCCTGGACTGAAGGTCCTGAACGATCTGGGTGGAAACCGGCAAGCATCTTTCTTCCAAGATAATGGTAGAGAAGTTCAGGTGTCCCCATGAACTCTCAGGTTTTCTGAGCTAATTTCTAAGGATCTTACTCCATAGTCCCCAGTGGCATGTAAGATGCCTAGTAGGTCTAGGCCTGTCAGCTGTCCTTGCCTCCCTAACTCTCCCCTGTCCAGCAATGCTGCTTTTAAGGCCAAAGAAGAACCAGACCCAAGAGCCAAGCTCATCCTGGCACTTCCTGCCAGGAAGCTGAGATTCTCATCTCTGAGGGCTGTTATGGTGTGGTATTGTACTGCCAGCAGGCGCATCCCCCACCTCACCTAACTTTCTGGACTTGGCCTGACTGGCATGCATGGATGTTTCTATAGAAATGAAAGGAATTCAGCCAAAGAGGCAAACCTCAATCACTCCCTTTCCACCGTAAATCTAGCTCATCAGAACTCAGTAGTACTAAATGGATGGTCCACACTTGCAAACTTGACAGAAACTCATCTGGAAGGCTGAGTAAGAAGGCTGCAGTGCCTGTGCCTGCAGGCACTGCTAGAGCCTTCACTCTGTCAGCTTGTTCTCCTCATCCATATCCTCCAGCCTCTAGGAATTAAATAAAATGTGTTTGTCTGCAGCATGGTTGTATGTCTTTCCATCTATGAAGAGAGGCCAGTGTTTTGTTTCTCTGGGCATCTCTTGAAAGTTGCTGTAGGGAGAAGGAGGTATCAAACATTAGCCAATACAAAGGGAGGGGCCTTTTAAAACATTTCTCCCAAACTATCACACCTCCATCTGTACCAGAAGAAGTGCCATCCTTTGGCACCTTAGAAACTTCAAAGCTCACAGGAACATTAATTCCCTTCCTTGGCATCTCAAAATCACATTTAGTCTGAGTGTTTGGGTTTATTTCAGGAATAGCAAACAAGTGCATGGAATAGAAATAGCTTTGGTGTATCCAGGAAGGCTTCCCTATTTTGCCAGGGGCCAGTACTAACTATCCAATCTCCTGGTTATGTAAAATCCAGGGGTGGTGGAGGTGCTGGGATGCTGGGTGCCTGGACACTGGGCTCTAGAATGCTGGGCACCAGGCACTTTCTCCAAGTTTAGTTTTGCTTCCTCTGCAGCTTCCTCAGGGTCTGACTCTCAGGGGATCAAAGCCAGACTTCAGCTCATTTGGAGCCTCTACAGAGGTTCCCTTATAAGTCAGCTCAAAATGGGGTTCATTTTAAGGTCCTCATTTAGCTGCTGAGCTGGCTATGAAAAAACAGAGTGATGGTTTGGCTTAAGCAGAGAAACTGAAAGAAAGAGTATATCCCCCATTTTTTAGCTCCTACCCTTTCTCTCTCCCTCTCTCCCCCCCCCCTCTCTTGCTCTTTCTATCTTCAGTCACAATGGCAAGGGTTTTCTCTTTTTCACTTGTTTTTCTAAGTGGCCTTGGAGTGACCTGGCAGTTAGTGCTAATTTCTCTGCTGGGACATATTGTCACTGTCAGAATAGGACAGGAGACTGGTCTGGCTGAATGATGCATCTAAGAAGAAAATGGCTTAATCTGCTGTCATCCTGTGAACTGTGTGTTTGCACACACCCAAGCCTCTGTTTGTGTTGTAATTTTTATGTTTAGTGTCCCTAATATCTGAGGAAGACCAGCGGGACTATTATCCCTGGGATAAGCTCAAGGCCTGAGAGGTGTCAAGAGGGTTAGGGACTTCCAAAATGGCTGTGAAGCCAGAGTTCTATCCCAGCCTTGACCACCAAAGACCCTGTTCTGCAAGCAGCAGGAGGGGGCTAAGCCTGGGAAGCTTTGTTCTTGACCTGGGGCTGGTTGTTGTTTTCTGTCTGTGTGACCTTAGACAAGTCAGTTGTCTCTTTGGGGTTGATTATTTTATCTGTATGAAACTGTGGGATAGTCCAGGGTTTCTAGAAAAGAGTATATGTAAAACTAGTGTCCAAATGAATATATATCTATATATTTTCAAAAGAAATTATTATCCTCACTATGGCACTTAGTGGCTACTCAAGATCTCTTCCTTCCTTCCTTCCTTCCTTCCTTCCTTCCTTCCTTCCTTCCTTCCTTCCTTCCTTCTTTCTTTTTTACTTTATGTTTTTAAGGGACTTAAGTAGCCCAGGTAACAGAGGATAGCATAAACTTCTCTATCTCTTGCCTCTCCTTCCTGAATGTTAAAACTGTATCCATGAGCCACCACTACTGAATTATAAGGTGCTGGGGATCAAACCTGAGGATTCCTGCATGCCAGGCAAACGTTCTAAAACTGGAAATGTATCATTATCTCTAGTTTAAAAAACAACAACAAAACAAAACAAAAACAACAACAAAAACTCTTCCATATTATGGTCACCAGGGGATGGAGTATCCAGGACACATTTCCAGATATCCTATTGTCTCGGAAGATTATCCAGAGCTGAAACTGTGTTCTTTTGTAGATTAAGGAGAGACCTTTTCATATTGCAAGTAGACAAAGCTCATCCCACAACTGCTGAGATAAGTAAAAGAAAACTTGGGAAATGTCCACTAAGGTCCCCACAGTCACTGTGAGCTGTTACACTGTCCTAGCTAAAAACCTATTTCACAACAGAACCCAGTAGTAGCAGGAGCAGTAAGCTTCTAATAGAATGAACTGCCTGTGGACTTTAGGTTGGAGTCCAGAACATTCAAGGGCAGTGGCTCTCAACCCCTTCGGAAAACCTCTATCTCCAGAATATTTGCATTACAATTCATAGCAGTAGAAAAATTACAGTTATGAAGTAGCAACACAAGTAATTTTATGGTTGGGGGTCACCACAACATGAGGGACAGTGTTGAAGGGTTGCAGCATGAGGAAGGTGGAGAACAGCTGCTGGAGGACTTAATGAATCTGCCAGAGAGCTCTTGTGGGTTTGCAGTTGCACTGTGTATGCAGCTAAGACAGGACATGCAAACACCTGCCTTAGAAATTTGTTTTTTAATTCAGATCCATACCACTTCGTTTTTACCAATTAAAAATCACTGGTTTTCTGATTTCTTCTCTTTTTTCCCTCTCTCCTTCTCTCTTTACCTCTGTCTTCTATTTCCCTGCTTTGTGTACTAATAACTCAGTATGAGCCTGATGGCAAAGCCTGGTTGACATTTCAGTCGTGGTAACTGAGCACTAATTGCAGACTTCAGCTCAGCTTTGCTCCTTCATCCTAATGCTGACTTGATTCTTGAGAAGTCTCAAAATGGAGGTGGCCATTGTGGGTGACCTCTCCATACTCACAGACTCATCTTAAGATGAGTGTCTGATTTTGATTCTGAGGTGGAAGCAAGGGGGAGACTGTAGGCAAGAAACAATGCTAGAGTGAATCTAGAAGCAGCTGGAATCTGAGAGGCAGCAGTTTATTTCAGCTTAACTAGCCTACATGAAGTGCCGCCTACCATGTTCAGGGCACCACACCAGGGATGCTAACATTTGTGGCTAGAACAAAAAAGGTGAGTGGCTGGGCTTCTTCCATCATGAAGAGTTGAGAGGCACCGACTCAGGGCAGGAGAGTGGATTCCTGTGGATCCCTTTAAAGGAAACAGACCCAGAGTACCAGCACTGGCAATGAGCAGACAAAACAGCTCAGGGGCAGGACGAGGACAAACACAGACAGACAGGTCATTTGGGAGCACCAGGAAGCTGAGGTCATTTGCCTTGAACTGCTACTAAAGAGAAACCACATCATTATGGCTGACATATAAGCCTCCTGTGGCCATCTGTGGTCTGGTGGGTCCTAAAAGCATTCTGCTCCAGAAAGGTATCTTGGGATTCTGGATAGGACCAGCAATCTCCTGGAGATTCATCTCCATATGGCTGGACAACTCAAAATGAGGCAGAATTATAGGTGTCAGTATCATGAACAGATGCGCATTTCTGAAATGCTAGGCTCCATCAGATGGAAGGGTTAGTCTGCCTGGGGATACCCGAGGCTCAGCAGCACATCAGTGCCAGCCCAGGATTTACTGTTTGGATTGCATCTCTCTAGAAGTTGTTCTCTGTATCATGCAGTGTAGACACAATTGTCTCAGCCTTTCACTGTTTGCAGACTACTTTTTTCTGTTTGTTGATCTGCCCCACATAGACAGTATCCACCTTTAAGCCCAGAGAACCTAAGGCTCCCGTTGGTAGAGGATTAAAAGGGGCTCTTGAAAGGCTGCCTTTAGGATCATGCATGCCCAGCTCTGAAGCTCTTCTGACTGTTTATACTGTGTGAGTTCAGGAGCTGTTGATTTTGTCAGTGGTTGTGACTCACTGGTCCTGCCTCAAAGGGTTGACGTCATGTGTGTGAAGCACTTGCTGCCTGTATCTGAACTATTCTCAGCAGACCCACCATCTCTTGTAAAGTTTTCTACTTTTTTCCTCTTTCCCATTTCCTCAAGAAATCTTACTGCTGTGATTTTATGGCTGTTTGTAGTCTATTTGCATAGGGGTATTTATCTTTATAGCTCCTATACTCTAGGCTTGAGCTATGTGTATGTCTGTTAGGATACTCAAACACAAACGCCAAGAGCCTCTTAGTATTTAATAACACTAAATAGTCTAACTGTCCTGGAAGTGTTAAGGTCTAGGGGAGTCACAGATGAGGCCCTGTCATTACACTGTACTGACAGGATACTGGGAATTTGCACATCTGGATTCAGGTCCTACTGTGTTAGACCAGAGACCTTGTCTTAAAAAACATAGCTCTCTCAGTCGCTTTGTGGTACATCACAAAGTATGGGGAGGGTAGATTAAGAAGCTCTAAGATAAGAAAGAGAGAGAGAGAGAGAGAGAGAGAGAGAGAGAGAGAGAGAGAGAGAGAAAGAGAGAAAGAGAGAAAGAGAGAGAGAAAGATGTCTGTGGCCTTTTCTGAATGTGCAGGATTTAGAAAATGGGAAGAAAAGGCCTCCTTCACAGGCTGAAGTTCACTGAAAGCTGCTGAGACACACCTAGATGTACACATATCAATACACACACACACACACACACACACACACACACTCACACACGGCTGAAACTAGAGAGAAGTAAAAAGGTTCACAAGCCACTTTCTTGTGAGCTCATGCAAGGGCATGGCCAGTTCTGAGAATGAGTGAGTGGCTTCGTAAATTTTGTAGTCTGTACACCTGGCCATTTTCAGTTTAGTTCTCTATCTCATACATATACCACATATACTGGCAGATATAAGTTTGCACACACTACCTTCTTACACACATAAAAACACTGGGAATGAAACTTTCAATGCTTTGAAACTGCCCTAGAACTAGAGGTGATAAATGGGAAAGAGAAGCTCCTCTGTTCTCAGAGACTCATAGAGACTCAGGTATGAAATTACAGGTGTGACTAGTTATATTCTGCTATAATCTGCAGTTGCAAGAAAGTGATAATAGACCTAGTGGGGATGTAGAATCCAAGCTCCCTGGGTCTCTGCTCTGGATTTTGGGATCATTTTTGAATGGGGAAACAGCCCATACCATCTTGGTTTTGTAGCGTATGGTTTCAGATCTGAATAAGGGAATATGCTGTATCCAGCAATGCCCTGTTTCCCTGACCCCAGGACCTTATACAATCAAAGACCGTGGATGGTCATGGAGATTCAGTAGACATTCTTGGGTTCAGCATTGTTCTCATAAGCTGAGGCTCAGGGACAGGTGATCATTTGCTAGTAGCTGCATCAAATATTACTGGGTCCCTGGAATTCATGGTGGATCTTCCTTGAGCTGGATAGTTACTAGTGGCAATTTTTGGTTGTGAGCCTAGCCTTTAATGGCTGAGCCATCTCTCCAGCCCACTAGTGGCAATTTTAAGGACTTATTCTTTGCAGAGTCCAGCCTTTTGTATCCTGAGTATAAGTCATTGAGGGCACATTATTCAGGCAGGACCCACTGCTCAGAAGATACTGCAATCCCTACCATTCTGCTCTGCTTTAGAATTTTGGAGCAATTCTTCTCCTTGGGGCCCTTTGGCATCTGTCCCAAGCCCAGTACACAGCAACCTCCAAGCTTACACAGGTGTCTATTGGCCAAAACCTGAAGGGAACAGGGAGAGTTAACAAAACCCATGAATATATGAGACCATGCTTGTTTCAACACCTACAAGAATGATGTTTATGGTTATTGCAAACAATATGGTTTACTCAGTGAACAAATAGTTACCAATCTCAAAAGTCTGTGATTCTCAAACAACATTCTCTTGTAGGTGAGCAGAGGTGCACATCCATACAGCAAAACCTGAAGTGCTAGTAGGAAACAGGGCATTTATAGACAAAATACCTTACAGTTCATGCTGTAAGTTTTTCTACTTATGATCTTCTATGTCTGCTCTTTGGGACCCAGGACCTAGGATCTGATTCAGTAGTCCCATTAAACTCACTTCTCCAAGGTGTTTGTTACAGAGCAATCTGACCATTCTGGCCTAATAATACATGTCAGAAAGGCTGGTATTGCTACGAAGGGGCACTGTCTGATGTCCACACAGACATTATGCTTCTCTAGTTACATGAAATAATGGGACTTGCATGCCTTTCTCCATCAGAGGGCATCTCTCCGACTTGATTTAACTTTTCCTGTTTGTGCCTCTTCTTTCCACATACATGATATAGTTCATGTATGTTGGACACTTATGGCACCCAGGTGCTTTGAAGCAGTGTAGTGGCTAGTGGAGCAGGGCTTCCCATTGCTCAGGTTTCGAGGTATGCACACACTCAGCTATCATTAATTTTATCTGTGCAAGCTGCTGGGGTCTCATTTTCTCAACTCCCTTGGTAAATTCCTGTTTTAGCTTCCTTTCCCATAACTGTGATAAAATATCCTGATGAAAGCAACTTAAAGGAGAAAGGGTTTGTTTGCTTCTCGTTCTATTGCAGGGAAATCAAGGTGGCTGGTACTTGATGCTGTAAGTCACATGACACTCACAGGCAAGAGCAAAGCGCAATGAACGCCTGTCACTATGCAGCCTACAGTCTCTACTCATACAATCCAGAACCCAGGCAATGGTGCCACTTGTACTGGGTGGATGTTCCCACCTCAATTAGTATACTAGAATCCAGCCGGGCGTGGTGGCGCACACCTTTAATCCCAGCACTCGGGAGGCAGAGGCAGGCAGATTTCTGAGTTTGAGGCCAGCCTGGTCTACAAAGTGAGTTCCAGGACAGCCAGGGCTACACAGAGAAACCCTGTCTCGAAAAACCAAAAGGAAAAAAAAAAAGCTACTAGAATCCTTTCACAAACACAAGGCCACACTGTTTTAGACATTCCCTATTGAAGCTCTCTTCCCAAGTGATTCTGCATTGTGTCAAGTTGACAAATTCAAACTGAGCATTGCAATTCCTGAGGTTAGGATGCCTCTCCTTGAGATTTCCTCTGAAGGTCCTGCTGTCCCTGAAGATACCCTTCTAGAAACCCATAGATATGGTTTCTTTTGCTACCCTCTGTAATGCACACATTTCTCTGGGAACGTTCCTAGTCCCAGCCCTCCATTCTCCCATAGTAGCCTCTTACTGGCTCATTTCTCTGCCAGTTCTTATAAAAGCATCTCCATGCCTCTTCACTCTCTAACTCTGACTCCTTTCCCCCTCTGCATTGTTCCCTCTGCTGCCCATGGCAAGCTTGCATCCATCAGCATCATCTGTTGGTTGCCTTTACCTGATTTTTATATTCCCTGGCTAAGCTAGTCCTAGGTTTTAATTCTAAATTATTTTAAGTAGGATTAGCATTAACTAGTCAGTTAAATAAGTAAATATTTACTAAGCCCTTCAGTGTGGTGGCCAATGAAACTGGGCTTAGTGGCCCTTGCTGGGTCAGGACAAAGCTATGGGGAACAGCAACAGCAGCAGGCCTCATCCTTTCCATGAAGCATTGGGGGCAGAGAGTCTGAGGGCCACCACAGGCAATATTCTTAAGCCTGGATACCTCTGCCACTATGCTGACATTCCAGAGACAGAAAATCAAAGTGGACTTTCACCTACAGCCAAAGAAAGGAGACGCTTCAGTCAAGCAGATGCAAAATGCTAAGTAAGGAGGGAGGGCGGGGCTGTGACTTGTGGGTGTAGCTAAGCAAGGAGGGAGGGCCGGGCTGTGGCTTGTGGGTGTAGCTGAGGGAGGGCTAAAAGTGAAGTCTCACTAGGTAGCCCAAGCAGCTGTGGGGGATTCTAGGATGTGTGCCATCTTGAAGGAGCTAGCAATGGGAAGAGGAAAGATGGATGAGGTCCTGCGAGGCTGTGGGGAACTTAACAAAGCCTGGCTGAAATAGTCATTCTAGGCCGCCTTCAGACAATCTGCTTACAGAGCTTGTGCCTGACCTGTTGGCAGAGCTTCCATCTTGCCTGGTTGACTTCGTGTTTCTGTGTTTGCCTCTTTTCATGTACTTTTTCTTCTCTCTTGCCAGAGTCTGTCAGACTTTGTGATGTTTTTATTAAGGGAACAAGCTATGGCAGTAAGTTTTGATAGCTCGATTATTCACATTATCAAAATGTTTTGATTTCTCTCCTCTCCTGGCCCCATTCCAGAAAAAGTTAGCCTGGTGATTTTCCAAAATTATCTCGGATTCTTGTGTGGGCTTCCTTCTAATCCAATCATTAACAGTTTTTTGTTTAAGTCAAGTGCCGTGTGGGTTGAGGGCTCACCAACACTGTTTCTGTACGCAAGCCCAGGTTTCAGCAAACTAGTTACTGATTACAAAACGCGCACGTGTACATTCCCACTTGGGGACCTTTGCCCATTTGGTGCCAGACTCTGGTCACCATCCCACCTCCCACAACCTTGCTCAAGTTCCACCCCTTTCAATGACACTCTCTCAGATACCCGAAAGCTTTAGTGACCATCCCATCTAGCTTCCCTCTATTCAGGACTCACGCCCTCCCTCCCCCATTACTAATATCTTTTAGTTTTTTATTGTAGTGTCCTCTCTCTGAGATAGATAAAAGTTAAAATCCCTTCAAACTTTCAATTGCGCAGTGCATTGTCCAGAATCCTCTGAGGAGTGAGGCCTGGTAGGTAACATCTGTGTGGGTCACTTCCACTTACTTCCCCAATAACATGTTTTATTGTTTGGATAACTGACTCAAGTTTTTCCAGTGTGAAGCATACCTGATTCTTTCCATATGATATGATGTAATTACGTCTCAATTTTCCTTATTATAAATGACAACCAGGACCCTGAAGAAACAAGGAGTGTAGCCTTCTGGAGAACATGTGGCAGCTACCAAAGATGGCTCTGCCCCACCAGCATGCCTCCTCAGTCCTGGGAATGTCAAATGCTGGGTAACCAGGTTGGACCACAAATCCAACTACAAGTTGCAAACATGGTCAGACATGGGTAGTTCTGACCCATGGATCAGCCTGGTGGACACAGGCTGCTTGGTAGGGTGGCTGGTTAAAGACAAGCACTTCTGTGAGGATAGAGGATTTCTAGATTCTTGCAAGCTAAGACAAACAAACAAACAAACAAACAAACCCCTCCAGTTGATACCCAGCACAGAGATGTGTATCAAGTGTTAACAAGAATTTTTCAGCCAGGCGTGGTGGCACACGCCTTTAATCCCAGCACTCGGGAGGCAGAGGCAGACGGATTTCTGAGTTCGAGGCCAGCCTGGTCTACAAAGTGAGTTTCAGGACAGCCAGGGCTACACAGAGAAATCCTGTCTCGAAAAACCAAAAAAAAAAAAAAAAAGAATTTTTCAAGAAGCACCCTCTTTCTCTTCCCGCCTCCTCTCCTTCCCCCTCCTCCCTTTCTCTCTTCCTCATCTTCCTTTTTCCCTCCTCCCTTTTTCTCAATCTCTTTCCTTCCATTCTCCTCATCTCTGTGTCCTGTGGACACAGTATGGTCAGACACCTCAGATCCCTGCCTTCTCCACCATGATGGACTATAGCTTCTAACTGTGAGCCAAAATAAACTCTTCTTCTCCTTCTCTGTCTCCTCTCTTCCTCCTCCTCATCTTTTTCTTCTCTTTCTCTTCCTCTTCCTCCTTCTTTATCCTTACAGCAATTGTCCTCACAGCAATGAAAAAATAAGTAATACAATTCCAAGTATAATGGCATTGTATACTGATAGAACCATTGGAGATGGAGCTTAAGAGCAGTAATTAGCTCATGTATGCCCATCCATGCTTGTGTCAGGATAGTGGGTTAGTGTTTCAAGAACGGCTTGCTTATATGATAGCTGTTACAGCTGGAGACTATTCTATGAGTTTGGCAACTTCTATATGTACCCTGACAGTGACCCTGTCTAATGCAAAGCACAGGAAGAGAGGCATACTGGGGATTTGCTGTGCCCTGGTACTCTTCTGTGAATTAAAGAGATCCCACCACAAGATGGAAGAATTGAGAATGAAGAACAGAGTGCTGGCTTGACAGGGAGATAGTGTTGACAGGAGATATGGGGGTCATGTTTAAAGGAGTTTTCCCCCAAGAGTCTTGCTTGGACCTGCCTTGTACTGGAGGACCCTTTAGAGGGAAGCCACAAGACAGGCAAACATCTCATAAGAATATCCCACAGAGCCTTCCCATCTGCTGTGTAGTTCAAAACCCACTGAAGAGGCTGGACAAATGGCTCATCAGTGGAGAGAACTAGCTTCTAGAAGACACAGATTCCATTCCTAACACCTGCATGATGGCTCACAACCTTCTGTAACTTCATTTTCAAGGCAAATGACACCCTCTTCTGGACTCTGCAGGCACAAGGCACACACGGTGCGCAGAAATACCTTCAGGCAAAATACATCTATAATCCCAGCACTCAGGATGCTGAGACAAGAGGAGTTCGAGGCTGGCAGGAGTGACATAGCAAGACACACACACACCTATACGCACGCAGACAAAACAAGAACAAAACAATTAGCTCCTAGTAGTTTGTGTACTAGTTTTCTAGGGCTTTGGTGACAAAATACACAGGCAAGATGGCATAGACATCATACATTTCTCAGAATTCTAGAGGCCAGAAGTTTCAGACCTAGAAAGTCAGAGTTACTTCTTACCTTCCAGTGTGTGGGCAATCTCTGCCACCCCTTGGCTCATGCAGTCTCCATATGGTCTTCTTATCTACCTATTCCTTTGTCCTACATTATACTTTTGTCTATATCATGGATGTACGAGATTAGGGCCCATCCCAGTAACCTCATTTCAACCTCATTATCTACAAAGATCTCATTTCCAAATAAAGCCACACTCTGAAATATTGAGGGTTAGGACCTCAGCATATGAGTTTGATGAGTGGGACACATTTTAACTCTTAACAATATAAGCACTATATGTGGGCTTGCTCACTCAGCACCCCTTCCCTAACCTTAGCTTCACCTGTAGCTAAGTAGAGTCCTTGTGACGACAAGCACAGGAATCCAGGTTTGAGACTGATGGAGTAGGGTAAATTAATGCCTGTTGTCCAAAATCTTTTCTGTTGCACTAGAGTGGAAGGGATTTCATCCTTGATGCCCAGCACAGAACTTCATATGAGGGTACAGATTTAAACTAAAAAAAGATGGAAATGGCAAGCAAATAAGCTGATTAGAGAAGATACAGTCTTTCAGGGCACTCCTTGGTTTTGAGTATATTCTACCCAAAGTCTACTCTCTCTGTCTCTTCTCTACTGAAACAGCACCAATGATCCCAAAGGGCTTCCAGCAATAGAAAATGAACAAGTCAGAAAACATCAGTTCTGTCCTGGCTCTGCAAGGAAGAGTCTGGACATCAGGTCATCTCTTCTTTGCTGCCAGCTACACTCTGAGTGTCCTGCACAGAGTGATGGTCACAGTAGTCTACTCCATCACCACGGAGGCAACACAGGAGCTCTTGTAGTCCTCGATGTATCATTTTCATCTTACAGCAGCCTCAGAGTCACTGTGCTGGTGTGCTATGGAGGGGCTTCAACCTTTTTATTCTTCTGGGGAGCCTTCTGCCCTCAGGCCCAGAGCCCAAGGATAGCCCTGGAGTACCACACCCATAGGACCATGTGCTCTGCAGAAACTGAGGCTCAGATACATGTGCTCACAGGTCCTGCAGGCAAGTTCATGCTTCTTCATTTCCAGCACTCTGGGTTTCTTCCTCTGAAACCCCAGCCTGGAGGTTGTTTCTGTTCCTCTCTGTTTCCTCCCACTTTCTTCTGCAGCCTTGAGTCAGGCCCTAGAGCAGATAATTCCCTTCAGAATGGTGCCAGGTTGTGGAAACCACAGATGGGAATTTTTGTGGAAGATTTTGCTGGGTATGTTGTACTTAGAAAGGTGGATCTTCATGTGTTCCTCCCTGTGCAGCACAGAGTGACCACACCTCCTATGTCCTGCCTTGAGGATCCAATTCCAATCTTCTTTCCTCTTCCTCTCCCTCTCTCTCCCTCCCCTTCCCCCCTCTCTCCCTCCCCTCCCCCTCTCCCCTCTCCTTCTCCCTCTCCCCCTTTCCTTCTCTCTCTCCCTCTCCCCCCTCTCTCTGCCACCCCCCACATATACATAGTTTCTAATTGTGTCTCTGATTCTTACTCTAGCCAAAGCGTACCCTTTCCTGTACCCTTTCCTCTTCTCTAAGCTTGTCAATCATAAGATCCAAACAACAAAGAAACCTAGAGCTGCAGAGAAACAGCGGTGGTTTAGTTGGGGAAGCATATCTTTTTCCTACTTTGTGATTGCATTCTATTAAAGACTCCTCACTCACCTGGCCTCTGAGTCACTGAAGTTACACCAACTACAGTTGCTTGTCGCCCCCCCACCTCCTGCTGTCCTCTCCCTCTCCACTCTCATGACTTTGTCTGTCTCTACTAGAGGTTCTTCTAGCCACAACTCTATTTCCCTTCTTACCCATCTTAAAGTAAATTTTAAATGTGTGTTCATTAAACTCAGATATATAATCTTGTAGCAGAGCTACAGAACCTAGTGCTCTAGCAGGACATGGTGACTGAACTTGGATTGTTTACTATGCACTAGCCCCAAACAGAGGTGCACACACACACACACACACACACACACACACACACACGCACACGCACACGCACACGCACACACACACACACACACACACACACACACACACACACACCCCACATGTGGATATCCTACAGAACTTCTTGGAGGAAGGAAGGTGAATCATAACCCACAGTGATTGGATCAAAAACCCTTAAGGTTTGGTAACATAGTAAAAGTTATTAATGTGTGTGGTTCTCAAAGCAAAGCCTATCATCTATTCAGAATCCACCTCGTCAAGTTTCATGTCTCCCAGAATTGAATATTGTTGTAATATCAACCCATTTTCTTAAAAAGCAGCATTAATAGCCTCTGATCCTAGGGGAAATGTGGGGTGACTTAGGAGGGAGCTAGAAGTCAAAATGTATACTTAGCAGATATATTCACCTGCAGGAAGACAAAGCACTGACTCCTGGTGTGGATATTTCTACTACCCTCAGGCACTTTTGTAGCAGGAATCTGCAGGCCTCTGGAAGCTCAGGGGAAGGAGCCAGAAGAAAGACCTCTCGCATACCTTCTAGGACCTGGGGAGGCTTCTCTAACGTACCTTCCAGGACCTGGGAGTTCCAAGTTTATCTTTAATCAACTAATTAATAGTTTGGGTTCATAGTTATTTCTATTTTACAGAATGGCTATAACGTCTAAGAAATCACCAGAAGATCTTTTTAAGAATCCAGGAGCAGGGACATTATGCTGAAATCTTTTCTGCAAGCTGTACAAGGTGAAAAGTGCTAGGCTTCTCAAGGGAGTCTAGTGAGCATTTAGGTTGGAAGTACTCTGCTCTCCAGAAAGGAACTTACACAGTCAGAAGAGGAGTTACAGCTGCCTCTGAGGTCTTGGTGTCCAGGAAGAAATCTACATCATGAGAGTCAGACGGAGGCCTCTGGACAGGAAAGGCTGGCAGAGAAAGAGAAAGTTTCTGAACCTTGCTCCTGGTAGGCCTCTTTCCTTAGGCTTATGGAAGCCAGGGTGCAGGCAGGGTGTAGATCAGTCACACTCAGAGCCTTTACACACACAGAGGGCCTTTACATAGGGAAAACTAGGGCATGGTAGCTTTCAGGTCCAACACAGCTCATGTGGCTCAGGTGTTTGCAGCACCCTGGTCTCTGTAGGTTTTAGAAACCTACAGACTGGCTTTAGGAAATAACCTGATGTTAATATCACCAGTACCTTCCCCCCAGACATTTAGAGGCTTATTGACTATTACAGCAGCTTCATCCTTGAAAATACAGACATTGGGGTCCCTTTTTGGGAGGGAGGTGACAGGGTTAATCTAAGGGCTGAGGGAAGCAGAGAGAAAAGGCCTTGAAACAACAGTGAAGCCAACCAGATTAATAGAGGAAGAGAGAGGGGGGTACATCATTAGGAAGACAAAGAGAAAATCATGCTGGAGCAATAGAAAGGGAAATCTAATATCAACCAGGGAAAAATAAATGGAGATTAGGGCAAACAAATTAGCTTTAATGGGTTCAATGCTAATACAAGGATAACAGCAGAGCTGTGAATGCCTTTGAGGGAAGATGGGATAAAGAACCTGGGCAGTCATGCAGGCAGTGGGGATTATGCAGGGGGTGGCCAAAGGGGCCAGGGGAGGGGGAGAGGGGAGACAGAGGGGCTAGACAGGCTGGGACAACGGGGCAGGGGTGGGGGTGGGAACCCTAGACTTGCCTGCTGTCTTTGATAGGAAGGGGCTGGAGCAGTAGTGACAGCAGGGTCAGAGGATAAAGGAAAACAACTGCAGGAGACAGAGGACAGGGGACCTACCGCTCCACAGGCAGAAGGAAAGAAGTACAACCAGACTTAAAGAGAACACAGGACAACAAGCCAATGTGGAAGAGTAGGGGACAGAAAAGAGTTGCACTTTTCTTCTCACTAAAAAGAAAATCAAATAGAGAAGACATAGACACTGATCTATGGGAAACCTGGGAATAATTTTAAATTGGGTTTGGGAACCAAACACACTTGGTAGGTGGTGTTGAAGGCATAGTCATTCTTAGATAGGTCCGACTAAATGTGGGATGACCATCTTACTGCCAGGGGTGGCAGAGGTCACGCCTGCAGAGTATTTGTGAAGGTGTCGCATGTAGAGACTCCAGCTTGAGGGTCAGTTTGAGCCCTGCTGTAATGTGCAGCCTTGGGCAGATTCCTTACAATGTCTGCTCCCCACCCTGCCGTATGTAAGGTGGAGCCGATGTGCTTTCTACCTCAAGGCTGTGAAGCTAATTTAATGAAAAGATGCACTTCCGCTTGGCTCAGGAAGAAGCGTTTCTTGATGTTGCCTGCAGCTATTATTCCTAAGCAGTAACTAACTCCGAACACAACCCACCTCCCTTCTTTCTTCTCGTTTCTTCTTTTAAAGGCCAATATTGGTAAGACACAGGTCAACTTTGGTTCATGTTCAGTTATTACCCTTTTATCCACCATTTGTCTCCTGCATCTGCATTTATGTCACCCGCCCCTCCATACCAGAGTGCCAGAGATGAAATGATAGTACTAACCCTTCTCAGCCACACCACCCTCTGGGCTAATCTCAGCAAGGGCATCTTCCCCTGCTTCTAGGCGAAGCCTTCTACTCCTATAAGGAGATAATATTTGATCTGGCCGAGCTTCAGACCATAGGAGATCCAGAATTGCTGTTGGTTCTTTCAACTGCCTTAACGCTTATGGAGAAGCAGAGCAGGCTAGATCAGAGGATGGCATCTGAAAGAATTCCCAGGAGTCAATGAGTAACCACCCAGTCATGCAATTCAGGAGGAAAAAGAGCATTGTCGTTATTCTTGACCCCCCACGGCATCCAGAACCAAGCTTCTCTCATCACTAAGGATTGTAAAGTACTAACATCAGAAAACAGCTCAGGCAGGAGGCCCAGAGTTGCAGGAGGATTTGATACTTACTGAGATGTGAAAAATTAAATTGAAACCATTTCAGGAAGAACCATCCATGAAACCATAACCCCAAAAGGATGGATATCAAGATGGATACAGCGATGGTAAACCTCAGCAGAGGGCCTACTGAGCCCAGGTTCCATGCTAAGTTCACACATGTCTCATATCTAAACAATATACCTACACAGAGGAAAGTGAAGGTCATAACTTAGAGGTCAAGTACAAGTTTTCTGGCCTCCATCCTATATAGCTTCAGAGAATGAGGTTCATATATTCATTAATATATGAATCACTGCCAAACACATGAGACGAAGCTGCTTCTCCACTGGAGTGTCTGTGGTGAACTATTAAGTGGAGCAGTCAGGTCAGGAACATTTTAACTTGTTGGTACTAAAGAAGTTTTGGTTTTTGACAACATTTCATATTTTGGAAATTTGGATGAGCGATGACCAACCCAGATTTCAGTGACTCTCAAATTCTTCCTTTGTGCTTTTATATTCTTTGACACCCAGGAAATTTTGTTTAAATCCAGCTGCTGAAATTCCTAGGAACAGGGTTACATATTTTGACCACACTCCAAGTGATGCTACAGGAAGAATTCCAAGGAAACAAGGTTCTAGGATTCGGATCGATTTAGTCATGGTACTTGAAGGTAATATTGTGCTTCTAGGTAGTGGGGTGCAGGAAGCAATTTCATTTCTTTTTACTGAATGAACTATGAAAGACACAAAGTGGCATTGCCCACATAGTCATGGGTCAAAAATTTCTTCTCAAGCTGGTGTCTGAGCTTTCAGGAAAGGCAACTTCTACTACTAATCCTAGCTTGAGCTGGCACTCACCGCTCTTCTCCCCAGCAGAACTGCAAGCTTCCCAAGGCCAGAACTGTGTAGTCACCCCAACATTCTTCATGAAAACTTTGTGACCAGAGTTAGCAGTAAAAGGCTTCATAGCTAGGAATTTTAACACCCACACTGATGACAATTTCCTCATTGGTGGAAAACTGTAACAATAAAACAGCACTTCTTTCTCCATAAGTTCCTCAAAACATGTGGCCACATTCATGCATAAAGCTGGCTCCTCACAGAGGTATGAAACCCAGGAGGGCTCATCCACTTAATGTGACCATCTGAGGCTTGAGTACGCACCAGCAGAAAGACCACTGCATCCATCTTGTGTGTCCTTCAGATCAATGCAAACCTCTCTTTTCCTGGGCTGTTATATGTGGATCTCCTTCTTTAAATACTTACATCTAAGAATGTGGGAAATAGAATTCTCTTGAAGGCAAAATATATGTAGCTTCCTCTACCTCCTCAGGTCTTCTTTCCTCCATCCTTGTCTTTGAACTTCCTGTCTTCCCTCACTTTTTCTTTTCCCTCCTTCCATTTACATTCCTTCTTTCCTTCCAATAATGAATTAAATAAGCATGATTTAGTGTCACGGTGTTCCAAGCACTACTTTGGATGCTGGGTTTCAGTAAATCACAACAGCAACAACAACAACTCTTAAACCCAGTTTCTTGAGGGGTTCCCCAAGAAACAGTTTATCCAGCAGGACACACTCAATAGTTGAACACTTATAGTCTGATAAATGTGGTAGTAGCACCTGGGCCTTGACTTCTTTAGGAGAAAGAACCAGAGGGAGCAGGCAAGAAAAAAATTTGGAGGACTTCCTATAAGAGGCTAACTCTTAAGATATAAACGAAATGAAAATAAAATAATGGTACTCCAGGCATAGGTGAGGACCCAGGGCAGGACTTAGGCACTTTGACAAAAATGGTACTAAAGTAGTGATTTTAAGGCACAGGTGGTAGAAATGAGTCAAGAGAGAAAAGACATGCTTGTACTTACCATGAATGAAAGGATGCCATGTCTTTCTTTAAACATTCTTAACCATGGGAGTACTGCAGCCATACTTGATGCTAGGTAGAGCATAGATGAATTTTATTTCATTTTATACCCTGAGTATGGGCCTAGTAGAAAGTGAGTGGTAAAAATTGATTTTTGAAATAGGACAACAAATTATATAGTGAGTTTCAAGAACATTCTAAACATGAGCAGTATATGAGAAGTGAATGAGAAAGGTAAACAGTTGCTTTCAAAGGTAAAGATAGACACTGTCTCTTCTGGAGCTTCCCTTAGTAGGACAAGTGGTCGGCACAAAGACACCAAAGGTAATGCAGAGAGGCTGGGGGCAGTGGTGGGAGGGGGAGGCAGAGTGGATCCATGATGCAGCTCTCCAGAGGAACATCTCAGGATGTGATGAGATCACAGATTGAAGTGATCTGCTCTACTGATGTAAGACAGTGGTAGTCCATGGTCCCAGAACACTTTCTTTAGGCACAGTTTGAGACAAAGTCCCTGGATTTTTATTCCATAAAGGTATAAAACCAAGATGGAGATGTTGCAAGGTTGTGGGCATTGCAGACCTGAAAGCCAGTGTCTTGGGGAAGGCCAACACCAGAGTGAGAGCCCCAAGACATTAGCATTAGCAAGGCTTACTCTTCACAGAAGAGGGGAAATAGCATGATTTGAAGAGTACCCCAAGGCAGTCACTGCACATCTAACTATACCTTGCCAAGGGTTGCCCACTCTTGGAGCAAAAACAAACAAAAAATCCACAGGTAGTAAAATTCAGTTTTGTTTTGGTTTTACAGCACAGCATGGCACACTGAGCAATTGTTATTTGGGGCTGAGCTTTAAGGAATCAAGAAAATGAAAAAAAAAAAAGATGTACTGTGGAATGGGTCTCACAGTAGGGACTCTGAGTCAGGTGCTAAGACTTTACCTCTCCCCTCGAGGAATCCATAAAGGGAACCAAATAGATAATGTTATTGGTTAAAGTCATTGACATGATAGTGCTACAGATGATTGTGGGGTAGCAGGAAAGGTGTGCTTCTGTCTTAAGTGTTTGTGTGATGAGAGTTTTAAGTGATGTCTCTGTTTCATTCTCCCATCCTTACTTCTAAGAAAGTTCTGAGTGGAGAAGAAATTACCAAACAATATCTTTGGGTCTCCCACATTGGTAACTTTCCTCAAAGAATGCTTCTAGACAGCAAATGTCACCTAAAGCTTTACAGACCTGCAAATTCATTTAACTCACCCTAAGTCCTCCCTGCCTGTAAAACTCGTGTTTCCCCATCTGAAGAGTCATACTCAAGAACTTCCTTTTATCTGGCCAGGATTCCTCTTACATCACCACCTGTCTCTACCCACAGCTCTCTAGACAAGGTCTTTTGAGACCTTTGCTTATGAAGCTTCAAACCTCTTCCCGATTTACATTTTCCCCAACCTGACCTCTGGACCAAGTATAGAGCTCCTACTTGGAAGCACTGGCTTCCGGCCTTAAGGCCCACCTGCCCATAAAGTACAAAGCAGCACGGAGACAGTGGGCATCAGTCCCTTGCAGAGGGCAGGAAGGAAGCCTGCACCCACCTCTGGGCATTTGGTGGTGAATCACCTAGAGAAGTCCACTCCCCCACATCGGACATAGAAACTCAAAAGCCCTTCCATCACAGAAGGAAGTTCAGCCCATAGAGGTCATCCTCATAGGCAGCCATTTGGCCTTTCCCAATCTTTCATGCATAATCTATAGAGGCAGTAAATAACATTCAACTTGGTCAAGACTTTTTTTTTTTTTTTTTTGGTTTTTCGAGACAGGGTTTCTCTGTGCAGACCTGGCTGTCCTGGAACTCAATTTGTAGACCAGGCTGGCCTCGAACTCAGAAATTCGCCTGCCTCTGCCTCCCAAGTGCTGGGATTAAAGGCGTGTGCTACTATGCCCGGCTTGGTCAAGACTTTATGCAAGGATTTTATTTTACTTCTTACAGTTACTTTATACATTCATTCATTCATTCATTCATTCATTCATTCATTCCAGTCATTCCTTAGATTTCTCATTGACTGCCTGTATGCTTCTCCAACATGAAGATTTTCAATTAATCTGGCTGTGTCTCCTGAAAAGGATTTAAACATTCTTTTGTTGTTCCAAGTTACATACCCAATGCTTTGTGCTTGAGTCACTATTAGCATTTTGTTAATATGTGTGGAATTGAAATGAAAGTCATTAGATACATATAATAATTATAACTCTTGAAAAAAATGATTGGAGAAAGAAAGAATATCATCTTGTTCGTTTGTTTTGGCAGTCATTGCTTAACACCCAGCCTAAACCAGTGGTTCCAAAGTCTCTGCAGTCATACAATCTAGAAGCTTCTCCAAAACACACTTTTAAAAAAGCTTTTGTTAATTTTTTGAGAATTTCCTACAACATATTTTAATCATATTCATCCATCCCCCAACTCTTCACAGATCATCCTCCACCTCCCTATCCACCGAATCCCCCACTGTGTGTGTGGGGGGGGTACACACACACACACACACACACACACACACACACACACACACACACGTTACTCAATGGAGTCAAGTTTTTGTTGGCCCACTACTTCTGAGAGTAGAACCAGATGTTGCACCATTAAAGAACTAACGTTTCCTTTCCTATCAGCAATCAAATACCAATAGATCCTCAGCTTCAAGTGCTCTTTCCATCTTCCACGGTGGGCTCTTGTCTGGGGTGAGCTTGTGTAGGTCTTGTGCATACTGTCACAGTTCTTGTGAGCTTGTATGTGCACCTGCTTTGTTGTGCCCCCCAAACACTGTTTCCTTGAATTTACCCACCACCTCTGCCTCTTACAATCTTCTTACCCTCTTTTCTGCGTAGATCTCTGACCTTGAGGGGATGATGTAATATTTATGTTCCATTTAGGGCTAAGCATTCCAAAGTCACTTCCTCTCGTCACAGTGAACGGCTATGGGCCTCTGACAAACAAAAATTCTTGGTCCCACCCTAGATTAACTGATTTAAAAACTTTAGGTATTGTATCCAATAGGTCTTTATTCAATAAACCCTACAATTGACCCTGGTGTGTATTTCAATTTGAGAACTCCTTGGTCTTAGGGCCAAGTCAGAGTTACCACCGTGTTATATAACCATGTTATTGATACAATGAAAACCTTTACATTTATATCAAGACTTTTAGCTAATGAGATGCTTCTTTATCTTCATCCCAACATTGCTGTTGCTATTGTCAGTAGCAGGTACAATTAAAAATGCTGTCAAACTCTATGTCATGCCTACAGCTAGAAACAACCAAATCTACTCAAATGATACAGCTAAAACACATAGAATCAAGGCAGAAATATGACCCAAGCTCTTCCCTAATAAAATAATGCCTTAGAGAACTCACAGTTCAGGGTCCAGAGTTGTGATTGTCTGCTGTGTATGTAGTGAGCTTCAGTAGGGTTCTGAGCATGTGGATATCTAAGGATGCTGAGTCAGCCCTTAGGATAATTTAGGACTCTAGTTTGTTTTGTCTCTATTGGAGAACCACAGGAGTAAATTGTGCTTTTTTGTTTCAATTTGTGCCACATCTATAACACACACACACACACACACACACACACACACACACACACAATCTGACTTCTAGATAGACTCTAGCACAAAGATCTATATTCCATGCAGCAAAGGTTCTGGAAAATAGTGACAAAGTAGACCTGCCTAATGTCTTGTACATTTGGATAGCCATCTGATGTGCCTTGGTGTTCAGAGTGTAGGTCCCAAAGAATCAAAATGCAATCATGAGAAAGTGGGAGGTAATTTTTCCACAAAGGGCAGCATGGCCAGTGAGGAGTCAGAGGAAATGAGTTTAAAAGCAAGTAAGAGCCACATTGGTAT
This sequence comes from Mus minutoides, assembly GCA_902729485.2. NCBI lineage: Eukaryota > Metazoa > Chordata > Mammalia > Rodentia > Muridae > Mus > Mus minutoides. Next base: position 2,866,488 of record LR755130.1, read on the forward strand.
CGTCTGTGCTGGACTGAAAGTTCCTGAAACATCATCTAACTCATGGAAGAGCATTCATCAGGACAGGTGGTGTAGAACAGGACAGCAGAAACTGTCCTGGACGATGGACCATCCTGTCCTTCATTCTTGGTGCATAGCCAATGGCTTTTTCCTCCTAACTTATTACTCAGGAGAGAGGCTTATGACCTTGTTCGTTCATTTTAAGGGAAATTATCTGTTCTGTTGAAGACATCTTGGGCCCTGAGGAGAATTGGAAGGTGGTTCTGAATGTGCTAAGTCAGTGGGTGATAATGGGCACAGTGTGTCTTGCAAAGGCACTTCCCACCCTTGCCCATAAATATTGTTAACTGGTCACAATGGCCTGGTATTAACTTTCCCTTTTTACATGCTGATTCTCTATGACTCCCACCCCATGTACAATACTGGCTGCTATGCAGTAAGTTTCAGGGTGGTCCTAACTGTTTGAGATCAGACCATTCTGCTCCCAACCCTAAGCTAGATCACCAGATTCTGTTCTTGGTATGAAAAGATGCTAGTCATGCCTTGGCAATGACATTGTCATCACAAGGTGGCAGAGACAGGATCCTCTCCAGCCACCAATCAAGGGCCCATAAAGAAGCAGCAATCCTTGGATCCCTAACCATTGTTTGGATCCTGGCTGCTCTTCACAAGAGCTGAGTCATTTGAGTGAAGCCACAGAAATGCTCTTCATGGTTTTCTCTTTGGAAATTGTATATCTCAGTCCTACTATTCCCATGGCTCACATAGGATCCCCTTTCTCTCATCTAGCGCTTCTTTGCTTTGAGTCTCAGCTTGCACTTTAAAAAGAACTCTTCTGTGCTTCTCTGACCAGGGGCAGGTCTACTGATTCAATAATTACCTGTCTAAGCCTGAGATTCCAGAAAAGATCATGAGGGATGCTAATTATCTGGCTTAGGCTCCTACTGTGATAAACCCTGTGAGGTGGGTGCAAGTATGCAGGTGGCTTTATTCACCTTGGGGCTTCAGAACCTGGGAAGCACCTGACATGTACTAGGCACTCAGCAGGTATGGGTCTGACTAGATATGTATGGTCAGAATGAAGTACAGAATCAGTCTAGAAGGTCGAGTCAGGAAGCAGCTAAAGCTTGGCTTGTCATGCACTGTACTGTACCACTGTGTCCCCAGTCTGATACAGTGGTACAAAACTCATGGGATGTCTCCTAGTTAATTCTCAGCCTGGTATTTTAGTTCTCTAATCTGTCAAAAAGAGACACGAATTTGGGATTGCTTAGGCAAGACAGCCACAGACAGGGCTCAGTCCATTCTGACCTACCTCAACCAGAGACTCTCCTTCGTTTCTTTGGGGTTTGTGTAATAAAATATGGTTCTGTGGTTTAAGAGGAGCAAGGCAAATGGAAAGACCACCCATCTCATCTTGTACCTTCATGTCAATGAAAAGAAAAGAAAGTCCAGGGGGAAGGGAGATATTTTTTTCTCTGTCACTCAGCTCAGTGTCAGCTTAAGAAAACTCTGACTTCTCCACTCCAACATGTCTGCATATGGAAGGAAATGGGGAAAGGGAGGCATTGATGGTATGTGGCATAAAGGGCTGGGCTCCTGAATGTGATGGAGCAGATCTAAAGGACTCTCAGCCATGTACTTCTTTCGAATGCTCACATGGACAGATGGGCTGAGCAGTTTATGTTACTTGTGCCAACCTCCTAGGGGTGTGTTTCTGAGTAAGACAGGGTGCAAGTGGAGGGACCACTGAAAGACCTGACCATGGAGTGCCCAGCCATGCCCTCACACCTACTCATACTCAAGATTCATTCTCACCTGACATTTATCTTCTGGTTCTGACACTTGTCCCTGACAATTCTGTCTTTTTTTAGGCCATGGAGGGCTGAATCAACTAGGAGGGGCCTTTGTGAATGGCAGGCCTCTGCCGGAAGTTGTACGTCAACGCATTGTGGACTTGGCCCACCAGGGCGTGAGGCCTTGTGATATTTCTCGCCAGCTCCGTGTCAGCCATGGCTGTGTAAGCAAAATCCTTGGCAGGTAAGCACGAAATTCACCACATACCACTTTTTCCTGCAAGGCTTGTCTTCTGTAGTCAACCTCATACTGCTGGCCTATGTACCATTGGATTTTGTGTCTTTCAAGGCAAAACTTTCAGAATATAATTTACAAGAAGCAATTAAAGTGTTTGATGAAATCCATAGCCCTACTGAACAAGCCTCTTAGGTAGGCCTGTGGCTCTTGTAGGATGACCAGGAAGCATGAAACTCAGACACATGGAGGACTGAGAACCATCCATCTATAAGACTCAACGTGGTGGTTCACTGCCCTGGCTGTGCCAGGAAACTCTAAACCATCAATCAGAAGGTCAGGATCTAGGCTCCAGCACAAGCCAATAAAAGGGAGTGGACTTAAATTTATGTATCGCATTGGCCTCCACCTCACTGAAGTGATTTTGATTATCTCAGTCGGTCGGGGCTGAGAGCTGCAGTTTCAGAAGGACAGGAACACAAAGCCTCTGACATGTCCATCAGAAATATTATTTAAGTAGAGAGTTTGAAAATTCCAGAGCTCCATATTCTGTCCACCTTACTCTCCAACCCACCACACAGACCCATATGTAGGTTCAAGGGAAATTAAGGGACTGGTCTGTAAATCACCTTGGAGATCCCTGGCTCTCTGCCTGAAATTGCTAGAGGGAAAGTGGCCTTTTCTTAGGGCCAAGGAAAGAGTATTGTTAAGAAAATTGTAGAGTCCCAGAGAGAAGAACTTTGAATGACAAGGACAATGGCCTTTTAAAAGACTCATGCTTTGTTTTATTCATTGGTAGAAGAGACCAGAGGAGACAAGGATGACCAGAATCTTGATTAAGCCACTCATCTGTGAGCTAGTTGTGGGTTAGATAGGCTCTGAAGGAGGGAGCTCATGTTTAGGGGTTGACTCAGGTCAGGGATTCTAAGTGAGGCTGGACTTCAGAAGCAACTTTAACTTGAACCATGGAACTTGGTAGAAAACCAGAGAGCAAAGGGTGAAGGAGATGGCTCAGATTTGGACAAGGCAAAGGTGACCCAGCAAGACAGCAGGTGGCTTTACTGAGTTAGGCCAGGAGGACAAGGGAGGGGAGTCAGGGAGTCAGTCATGCTAAGAGAAGGTGGCTGAGAGAAACAGTCACTGCAAGCCTGAGATTCCCCAGTGTCAGTACTGAAACATCCTTTCTTACAAGGGAGACCTTTGTGGGCTTTCTGATGCAAACACAGCTAGCTGGTCTGGGGAGAAGCCTTTGCAGAGGGGTTTTGCTTTGGCAGCAGCATAAATCTACCCAAATAAATGAATTGTTGGAGAGAAATACAGTGTTAGGCTGAGCAGGAGTCAGGGGAGGGACATGTCTCAGTTCCACACCTCTCCTCAGGAAACTCAGAGGGGACAGAGGCTCTGGCTAGGTCCATGTTCAAAGGCCCCACCTGCTTATTGGGTAATTTGGGGGGGTTCTCTATTGGAGTAGGTACTATGAGACTGGCAGCATCCGGCCTGGAGTGATAGGGGGCTCCAAGCCCAAGGTGGCCACCCCCAAGGTGGTGGAGAAGATAGGAGACTACAAGCGGCAGAACCCTACCATGTTCGCTTGGGAGATCCGGGACCGGCTCCTGGCAGAAGGCGTTTGTGACAATGACACTGTCCCCAGTGTCAGCTCCATCAACAGGTGAGAGACAGCAGTTTCTGGCACCCTCCTGGGCCCTAGGGTTCTGGAAGATTCCTGTAAGAAACACGAAGGGCCTGGCCTGGGTGGAGTATCGTTATTTGGATGAGGCTTTAATTTGAAGAATCAGGCAGGAGTTCCTCGGCTTGGCACACGCCACCCCTTCCAGCCTTCTCTTGTTCCTGCTGTGGCACCTCCCTCTCTTCCCACACTATGTTGTGCTTCTTCCAACACCACATACTCTTTCATTCTGTGAAAGACGTTCCTTGATGCTTTCCTGGCCCTCATTGACTACTTGGTTACATGTGCACTTTTACTCACTACCTTTTCATCACAGTTGCTCACTCATTCATTCACACATCATTCATTCACTTACTTTGTATTAGTTCCCAGAACACAGAATCCCTGTCCTTGTAGAATTCACAGTCTAATGGTAACACAGACACAAAGTACCCACAAAGATAGGGGAAAAATGCAGCTACTGGTCCTGCTAAGGCTAGGAGCCTGAAAACAGCAGTAGTAGCCTATGGTAACTTGTCTTAGGGAAGTCGTGAAAGCTTTTCCTTAAGTAAGAAGCGGTGAATTGGGATTAACTAGATGAAGAGGGATAGCACAGAATTTTGACATAGCATATAAAGGCCCTATGGTTAATGAGAGCTTGCACAAGGAGATGAAAGAGAGTCATCTGAGATACTAGAAAGGCCTGAGTACACTGACTATAAGATGCCAGAGGAAACTGTCCTCAAAGAAGCCTGTGGGCACTAGAACATATTCTTGCCTTTGATGGCTGTGCAGCAGGCAGCCGTTAGAGCCATTAGAGTATTTTAGGCAGGAAGCTGATTTGTATTTGAAAACACTTAGTCTGGCTGAAAAGGGCAGAATCAATTAGGGTAAGTGGGGTTCAGGAAGGGCCACTTGAGGAGCAGAGCAGCTGGTGGGTGGCACACATTCAGATGTTAACAGTGAGATACAAAACAGGATCAATCCTGGGGTCTAGCAAGGTTAAATCTACAGATTCCTGTTAAGATGCAGCTAGCTATATTTGTGCCTTGAGACAGCCATGTTTCTAGTCTTGACATGGGACTTGAGCAATCAGGTCTGAGTATGAGGTAAGGCCAGTTTGATAGTGAACTCAGTGAGTTGAAGACACATTTAAGATCTCCAAGTGGGTGGTCATGAAGGTGAGTGGACTCAGGGCAACCACAGCTCCTGTTTCATCCTCTTTCTCTAACAGTCCTTCTGCTTCTTCACAGAATCATCCGGACCAAAGTGCAGCAGCCATTCAACCTCCCCATGGACAGCTGTGTGGCCACCAAGTCTCTGAGCCCAGGACACACACTGAGTGAGTGTTTAGGGATTTGGCTGTCCCCATACCTTTGAATGTAGACCCAATCTACACAGCCATACAGACATAGACATAGCCACATACAGACACAGCTACACAAGAGCATATGACTGCTCAGATGCCTGTACATGGACTGAGCTTTTACCCTGAGGCAAAGTCTATTTCAATGCTCATGGGATACTCATAGGAACATGGTGAAATGGATACACATCAGACAAATGCCATTCTAGGAAGCCTTCCTACCAGCAGCTCTCCAGGGCCTTTGTCCACAGCATAGCCTGCTACTCTGCATCCGTGGTGGTGATAGTGCCTATGTAGAGTATCACACCTATTTCTGATCCTCTCCTTATTCCTTTGCAGTCCCCAGCTCAGCTGTAACACCCCCAGAGTCACCCCAGTCGGATTCCTTGGGCTCTACCTACTCTATCAACGGGCTCCTAGGAATTGCTCAGCCTGGCAATGACAACAAGAGAAAGATGGATGATAGTGAGTGCTCAGGGGACCTGTGGGTGGCATGAGACACAGGAGAGCACTTGGCTTTGATAGGAAGACAAACCTTTCCTTCCATGGCCCTGGCTTAGTAGGGCTCTGAGACTCCCTTTCACAGGAGCATTGGTCCTTTCCCTTAGCTTGTTCTGCTCCAACCTCTTCAGCCCATCTGCTCCTCTGCTTTGGAGCACTTTGGCCTGGTGGCTTGGTTGAGGAGTCTCCTGAAAGCTCTCTTCCTGCCTGGGGGCACTAGGTGACCAGGACAGCTGTCGGCTAAGCATTGACTCACAGAGCAGCAGCAGTGGTCCTCGAAAGCACCTTCGTACGGACACCTTCAGCCAGCACCATCTTGAGGCCCTTGAGTGCCCGTTTGAGCGGCAGCATTACCCGGAGGCCTATGCCTCCCCCAGCCACACCAAAGGGGAGCAGGTAAGAAGCTGGGTGCAAGAGATAGACAGGGTAGGCAAGCGCCAGAGCAAAGCATGTCCTCTAGCCATCAAAACAACTTCAAATTGCTCCCATGGGCTTCATGCACATACTTTCCAGCTTCATGCATGCGTGCTTTATTCACTATATTCTTCCATACCTCTCTCTTCTCACAACCCACATCTGAACTTTGAACCTTGTTTTGCTTTCAGGGCCATCCTTTTTCCTTCAGTGGCTTTCTCCAACAATAGAATTGGGCTCACAATTGTAGTTAAAGCTCACACCCTTCTTGTGATGACCTCAACACTACTCCTAGCTCTTTGCATAATCTAGGATTCTGTGTGACTCATGTGCTCAAGCACCCCAGCCTCATTCACACCTCTCTGCCCTTGTACATCATGTGCCCTCCTTGTAGAATGCCTTTCTTCTCACTACTCTGCCTGGAAAAATACCAGCTGGCTGTGACTCCATGAATTTGTCCCTGCCCCTCATCTACGATTCACCCCTTGGGACCCTGTCATCCTTCCTGTCTCACACATGATTTCTATTGACTTCTCACAGTGTTTCCTAATAATCTAATGGGTGTGGGGGAGGTAAAGGCAACAGACTTAGGGGCAGGGTGGACTCTTGAGACACTTCCCCCATCTCTAGAATCTTATTACTATTATTACCTATTATATTATTATTATTATTATTATTATTATTATTATTATTACTATTATTATTACTTTTTGTGGTGATGGAGATCAAACCTAGGGTTTCACACACACACTAGACAAGCCCTCTCCCTTTGAAGAATATCCTAAGCCCAGTATTATAATAGCTTTCCAATGAAGGTATATTAAATGAATGGACCAATGAGTCAGTTGAGAAATCAAGAATGATAAGATACAACCTACAGAAAGATTTTCTCTCCAGACCTTAGGAAAGGAGAAAGAAATAGGTTATAATGGAATGGCTTCTGTAAAAAGCAGGCAATGAACATTTCAATACTGAGGTTGACAAATATCCCAAAATGCAAACAACTACTAAGAGACATTTTCTATGATCTGTCAATGGTCTCAGTGTCTGCCCCTTTTATTCCATCTAGTCAGACAGTCCAGGAAACTCTTTGGGGTATGGGCAGCCTATCACTGCTCTTGGCTTGAGGCAAGCCTATAGGTACACCTTGAAGCCCTGAGGGAGACAATGATGATGAGGGAGACAATGATGATGAGGGAGACAATGATGATGATGCTAACGAGTGGCTGAAACATTGCCAGCAAATGGCTGGGCTCCTGGCCTTGTGCCAACCCCCACAACTGGGCAGGCAGTATGCGTCAGTGATTTTTATCAGCTTTGGCTATGATAGCTGTAAATGGTGTAGACAAAGTTGGCTATTAGCAGACCCAGGGAGAGGCCTGGGCATACTTCTGATAGTCAGAGCATGGTTCTAGAAGGCAAGTGTTGAGTCTGCAGAAAGCTTATTCTGTGGTAGCATGCAAAATGCAATATGCATATACTAGCTATCCTTAGAGAATAATGAATCCCTTCTGAGGAGACCATGGTCATCTGCTGGGTCCCAGAGCCATTTACTGGCTTCATCTGTAAGTCCTCCAACAGACCTTGTTTGGTTAGAGAGAGCCCCTGTGCTATGCTGGAGGATATGCAAGGAGGATCTTAGGATGGGAGACTTTAGAACTATAGGAGACTTGGTGGCCACACAGCTTACCTTTTCAGTTTGTATGAGGATAACTCAGTGCCTGGAGCATGGGAGGACTTGGAAATAGGTGTTGCAGAGTTTATGGCTGCCAGCCCTAGTTTTATTCACAAGGATCATTTCACCCTTGCCTATTTTGACATGGTGATACCATGGATTTTTTTTTTTTTTTTTTTTTTTTTTGCGGGGAGAGTTCAGACATGGTTTCTGTGTATAGACTTAAGTGTCCTAAAAGTCACTTTGTAGACCTGGTTGGCCTAGAAATGACAGAGATCCATCTGCCTCTGCCTCCTAGTGCTGGGATTAAAGGAGTAGCCCAGGACACTCTTATATAAAAACTAAATGAAACCAGAATACTTGAAAATCATTAAAGCTTCTCTAACCCTCAACCTAGAGGAGTAACCTGTCCCCGAGCTATTCCTTCCTTCTCCCATCCAATCATCAGGATGGGTTGTAAGCAGCAGATAATCCTAGCCTGAACCTTGCTCTTCTGCCTACTGTGTCTGACTGTGCCACCCAAAAGGAACATGTCCTGCTGTCCAGGCACAGAGGCTTGGTGTCTTTGGGAGGCAAGATAAAACAGATATCTATATATGATCTTAGCATGGAAAATCAACAAGGGTGAGAGTAACCTCATTTCTTATTGCAGGTTCACTCCCAGGCAATATTAGAAATCTGTGTATCCTTCCTCTATATTTTATACTCACCAACATGTGGATCAACAGAATGAGAGAGAAGGTTATGAAGACAGACAAGGAATGTAGCAGTTACTAACTCTTCCCGTAGTAGTAGTAACAATACACCTGTTAAGCCGGGCGTGGTGGCGCACGCCTTTAATCCCAGCACTCAGGAGGCAGAGGCAGGCGGATTTCTGAGTTCGAGGCCAGCCTGGTCTACAAAGTGAATTCCAGAACAGCCGGGGCTATATAGAGAAACCCTGTCTCGAAAAACCCAAAACAAAACAAAACAAAAACAAAAAAACAAAAAACAAACAAACAAACAAACAAAAAACCCAATACACCTGTTATCACTTCTAGCTGATAATCTGTGCTTGCTGAGTATTCTGTGCCACGCAAAAATTTGTTTAAATTCACAGTTAATATTTAATCAGTCCTATGCGGTAGATTCTAGGACTCCTATTCTTAAAGGTAGGAAAAAAAAATCAAGGCTCAGAGAGCTCAAATAAATTATAGCTTCTTGTTGTAGAATCAAAACCATGATTTCACTTCTGAATCATTATGCTCTCCTGTCCCCAACTCATGTTTAAGCACAGAAAAAAAATCTGTTCATCATTGGCATGTTTAAGACATTGAACATAACAGAAACTTGATTTTTAGTATGCTTTTTGTTGTCAAGTCAACACATTCACAAGGCATTTCAAACTTTTCTTACATTCTCTAGAAATTAGGTATTTTGTTCAGTTTCACTAGAGCAACTTTGCCTTGCCTCTAAGTAGGCCCCTCAGAAGAATGGAACCAGAGTGCCACTTAGTCAGTAATTGCTGCTACGTGCTGATGGTGCCCTGGTGGCCTCCAGAATTGACTGTAGCTTCCAAAAGTGCCCTGCATGCAACCAGAAAGCATTGTGACTCCATTGTGACTCCTTGGAGAACTGAGCTCAGTGGAAATTACTGAAAACAATTGTCTTCAGCAGAGCTGTTATATAAGCATGGACTGAGCAGTCCGTGTCCTTCCTTGGGAAGGACAGCAGAGAGCCAATCGTGCCTGTAGCCTAACAAATTATCTTCTCAAGGAGTATCCTTCGGCCATAAGCATGCTCATATCACGGAGCACCAGTAGGAGATGGAACGACTGCTGGTGCTGAACATAAACCCTAAGTGCTTGATAGAATTTTTGAAACAAACGAATCTTATATATCTTTCAAGGTGAAACTATGTGTTTCTATTTGCGTGGGTCATGTAAATCTGACATAGTCTTACAGGTTGTATCAGTGAGTTATTCAATAAGAATGGTAGCAGCACAGGCAGATCGTGAGCTCTCTGCAGTATAAGAAGTGATCACTGTACTCAGAGTAGGTGCACCTGAGCCTACATCCTTGTGTCACCTTACAGGAGAGGGGTTGTCCTTCCTTCAGCTCTGCACGTGCATTTCCTAAGTGGGGGAATCAAGTATTAGTAGAGTAAAGGACTGAGCAGCCTCTCCTGCAACCAATTTCAGCTCTGGGCAATGTCCTGTGTTTGGGGTCTAAGCCATGTGAAAAACTAGGAAGGAGGCCAACACCCTGTCAGGACATGGTTCTCTGATGGCCAGTCCATCACATACCTGGACTTCTATGGCAACAGTGGGCCTTGAATTCTGGAACTTGGAAGGGGGAGCCCTAAGCCAAGTCCTGGGGGAGTTCTGGGGCTCTGAGTGGGAGAGCATGCTATGTGGAGCTAAGAGAAAATAAGAGGACAGAGTCAGGAAGCTTTTCTTAGGAAGACTAGAGAAGACAGACAGGAGGGTCAGTAGGAAGCCAGGCTTGCTCTATCCCTGCTGACTTTCCTTTGTTCTCCAGGGGCTGTACCCACTGCCTTTACTCAACAGTGCCCTGGATGATGGGAAGGCCACCCTGACACCTTCCAATACACCTCTGGGACGCAACCTCTCGACTCACCAGACCTACCCTGTGGTGGCAGGTAGGATGCCCTGAACCATCTGGACTCTACTGTGAGGGTCAGCATGGGTTTGGGGGCAGGAGGAGGCCGAGGCATCTGGCTGGCAGGAGGAAGGTGTTTGGGGTACTGGCCTGGAAAGGAGAAATAGGCTCTGCTGACTGGGCCTCAAAGTGGAGCAAGGGGTGGTGCCTTCAGTCTTTGGACCCCCTGGATCTCCCCAATCCTTCTAACAACGAGAGGCCGAGCACACACAGACTTCAGTCTCTCATCCATCTACACTGGCAGAAGGCACATCAGAGAGGTAGAGCCTGCAGCTCCTCCATCTCATTCCATCCAAGGAACTCTAGCCATGGCTCTCCATCCTAGACTCCTCCTACAGCAGCCAGGCCTGCCTCTCCCCATACCCTCGCCCCATCTCATGGCTTGGTTTGTGCATGTTCCCACCCCATCATCTCACACCCCTCTCTCCTTGTTGTCTCCCTCCCTCCGGCAGATCCTCATTCACCCTTCGCCATAAAGCAGGAAACCCCAGAGCTCTCCAGTTCTAGCTCCACCCCTTCCTCTTTATCTAGCTCCGCCTTTTTGGATCTGCAGCAAGTCGGCTCTGGGGGCCCAGCAGGTGCCTCGGTCCCACCCTTCAATGCCTTTCCCCATGCTGCCTCCGTGTATGGGCAGTTCACGGGCCAGGCCCTCCTCTCAGGTATGACAGGGAAGTCCCGGCGCTCTGTAGGTGTCGTGGGGTGGGAGGGAGGTCAAGTCCTGTGGTCTGAGGCTAATCTCATCTTTAGGCTAAATATCATCACCCTCTTCTCCAATTTATCAAGCACATGGTTCTCTCCCTATGGGAGAAGTCAGGAGTCAGAAATAGCCACTTTGAGGGCACCAGCAAATGGAATACACCACTGCATCTTCCAAGCAGAACATTATCCCAACCAGTCAGGACCCGAGCTATGTCTGAAGGAATCAAGGTTTGGTTTGGGCACAGGCAGACACACTTCAAAGTCTTCAGATAGCTGACTGATTATTAACACAGGCATCCTGGGATGGGGGTAGGGGTGTCCCAGAACCAAGAAGGGAAGTGATTAGTTTCCAGCTGATCATTGGAAGTCTCCTGTGTGAGAGAGCTGTCTCCATTGAATATGAACAGTAAGTGACAGAGAACATGCCTCCCTGTCTCCTGCTCCCTGGCCCTGTCACCTTGAGAGGTTAAAGCAGACAGACACGGGAGACCTGGCAGTGACAGCCCAGGTTGGACAGTCTAAACTATCTGGACCAGCTGTATTCCAACTTAAACTGTCTTGAAACTTAAAATGAAAGCCTTCAGCATGCCAGGTGTCCCAGCCAGAGCAGCAGAGTAGCTTTGACTGAAGCAGGAGCACTGGTTGAGAAACTCAGCAGTGTGACTTTGCCTTCACGGGATCAGAGGTCTCAAGGCTCTGGGACATAAACCCAGGCATGCTTTCTTAGAAACGATAGCATTTTCTGTTTGTCTGACAACTGGTATTTCCCCTTTTCTGCACATCCATGCAACGTTGCCATGGAGACGGGCAGTGTGAGGGCAGAGGCGGTGGTCAAGGGTCTGAAGAAAGGAAAGAATGGTTCACTTGGAGTTTGAAATTTCAAGAGGGTGAAGTCAGCAGTCATTTGTTTTGAGCAAAGTGATTAAAATGCACAAACCTGTGAGCAGAGTGATGTCAGCCAGAGACTATGGAATGGGGAGTGGAAAGGGAAAGAGATGGCTTGTGTCTGCTGTGGGAGCACACAGGGCACACTTGTCTGTCTTGTGAGAACGAGAGGCTGAGAAGCAGCTAAGGGACTTAAGAGGAACACAGAGTGACCAGACTTGTGGGATCTTGGGGACCATGTATTCAAGAACAAGAAGCAAGTTAAGACTACAGTTTGGAGAGCCAAGCCCAGATCTGCAGCTTAATGACATATGCCAGAGCTTAAGTCAGTTTAAGGATCTGTGTGTTGTCCTTAGAGACTTCCCACCTAAGGCCTGGACAAGCTTGGACCTAAATGCTCATCTCTTGGCTGAGCCCTCATGGGGTTGAGAGTATAGTAGGATGGAGGAATTCTAGAAATGGAATGAGCTTAAGGAAGCAGAGAGCAAGTCACTTCTGTGATATGCTGCAGGAAGAGAGGGTAGAGGGGAAGGTCAGGAAATATGAAATTAGCTCAGCTCAATCCTCCATGCATCATCCTAGCCCCTTCCTCTGTTAGACTTTGCCCAAGAACCCCCTGTCACCTGCTAAAACTATTACCTGCTCCACAGACTTTCTCTCTGAGATTCTGTGAGTATCATTTCCAGGAAGACTGCAGCTTTTTTTTTTTTTGGTCAGCCAAGAAAGAGGCAACATTAGGACAACATTAGGACTTGGGAAATAATGAGACTTACCTACAATTCAGCTAGTCACCTTTAGAACACCCCTACACACACACACACACACACACACACACACACACACACACACACACACACACACACACCCTATGGATTCCAACCCACTGGCCATGACAGTGACATCAAGGACACCCTTGTCCTTGCTATTGCAAGGCTGACTACAGCTCAGATGATGGGAAGGCTGCCATTAGCCTTTCATCATCAAGGAGCTCAGTATCCTCCTCCATTCTTCTGTACAAGACATATTTAGTCTTGCCAAAGAGATTTCTGGGTTGCCATAAATTCTCCTTGCTATCAGAACAAGATAAGGCATTGAAAAGGGGTTACACAGAGGGCAGACATCAAAGAGGTGAAATGAAATAGTCTCAAATCACCCCACCCTCTGGATTCCTTCCTCTAGCTAATGGCTTTCTATTTCTTCACTCTGCCTCTAATTAGAATATTTACCAAGAATTCTAGAGTCCTAGGATTTTCCTAGGGAATCACACTTTGCAGCCAGCCAAGCTATGTTACTGCCTCTGTCCACAATTTTAAAAGAGGCTCTTGTTGGAAGTCTACTGGAGTGCAGAGAGACCAAATTAGACAGTAGGGAGAAGTTGAAGAGCCTTTAAAATAGAGTAGGTTCGAGGGTGCCTGACCGAGGCGAACATCTCAATCTCAGGCTGGCAGCATCTGTCCTTGTTTCCTAGATTGTTCAAGATTCTTTTTGTTGTTGTTGTTGTTGTTTCTTTGTTTGTTTTTGGTTTTGAGACCTCATTATATAGCTCAGGCTGCTCTGGAATTTACTATAGACCAGGCTGGCCTGGAACTCAAAGAGATTTGCTTGCCTCTGTTTTCCTGAGTGCTGGGATTAAAGATGTGCACCACCACACCTCTCATAGATTAAGGTTCTTGACTCTGAAAGACTTTTTTTCCCCAATGCTGTTATTAAGTCCAAACCACACAAGTGCTCTGCTACTGAGCTACAGCCCCACCTTACAAAGCTGTTCCTCAAGAAATTCTGGAAGGATGGCTCAGCAACTAAAAGCTTTTTAGAGGTTCCAAGCTCAATTCCTAGTGCCCACATCGTGAGTGGCTCTCAGCCCTCTGTAACTAGTCCCATGGGATTTGATTGCTTCTTATGGTGTGAGGGTGCATATACAGATAAATCTCCCAAATACATAAGATACACAAGTAAATTCATATTTTTAAATAAAAGAAATGAGAGTTTTGTGGAGCTGTTAAGACAATCTATGAAGGTACAGTTTAGATAGGGTGGTGTCCTGGAAAATTTTTTTCATCTTTCCAGAAGGGCCAGGTTTTGATTCAGAAATCTTTCTTGCTGAGAGAAAACTAGGTAGCTGAAGAGAAATGAAGATTAACATTCCTGCATAGAGGGGCAGAGACCAATGAATTCTTTTTCAAGAGCTATTGTTCATGGGGTGAGGCCCCACTGAGAGAGATCATGGGTTCAACTGTGACCTGAGGTATGTGCTCAGGAACTCTGCGCAGTAGACAGCCTATATAAAGAAGCTACAGGTTCAGGTGACAGGGGGTGACTAGGAGGGCAGGGGACCACAGGCTGCCAGCAGCAGGACGACTTCCAGAACAACAGACTGACATGAGCAAATAGATGGCCAGAGAGCAAAAGTAATTGTGATCCATGGAAGAAGTGGACCCTGCCTCAAAATCGTCCACACTGTGTGCAAAGAAACCCTACCAGCCAGGAAGTAGGGGAACCAAGTTCTAGGCTCCTCTGAAGACTAGAGTTTGGAGAAGTTAAGTAATTTGTTCATAGTCTTGCATGGATGTAGTATTCAGTCTCAGTTTTAAACTCTCTCCTCCCTTTTCTTCCCCTTTCTCTCTCCCCCTCTCCCTCTTCCTCTCTCCCTTGCTCCTCCCTCCCTCTAGCTCTTCTTCCCCTCCCTCCCTCCCTCCCTCCCTCCCTCCCTCCCTCCCTCTAATAAATAAGAAAGAAGAAAGGCAAAACCATGAAGCCTGGATCAGCCACCCTCTCCCATCTCTTTCTACTGTGTTAGCCACTGCCCGGCAACCTGCTTCCCTTCCTTTACAGACCCACATCCTCACACTCACTGTCTCCAGCTTGGCAAGGCGTTTTACACAGTGAGGGCCAAGGGGACAGCAGTGATCACATTGTTGGCTCCTTTACATGAAACTCAAGGCTATTTTGGGTAAATCTTCTGTTTATTCCTCATTCTTAATATGTCTAATCCTCACCACAACTTTTTAAAGCAGCATCTACCTCCCTTTTTTTTCCTGATGCCCTTATGTCAGAGACCACCTGTGTAGTCCAGGACCAACCAGATTTTGGTACTCAATAAAGATGGATCAATTTGAGACAGATGTTCAGGTGTCTAAAAAAAAATCCTAAAGCTATTTTAAATAACTAATACTAACAGCTTATTTCTGACAGGATGATTTTCTGTAAGAACTTCACTGATACATTTATAGAATGTGTCCATTGCACTAATCTGTGTCCACCTGGACCATGAGGCAACAGGCTGAATTATGTTGATAACCTCAGAGTTGTAGGATTAGTGTGTCTAAGGCCACACCTCCCCCACCCCTTTGCATGCAAAATAACAGGTTTAGGATCAGAGTGGCTGGTCTAAGGGCAGACAGAGAGCCATAAAAGTAGGGTGAGTATTGTAGCCCTGTGATTCCTAGCCTGTTCTCTCTGGGAAAAGCGACACACTTGAATGTGCAGGTGTTGTTTGTTGGGTTGGCCCTAAAGCCTGTCTTAGTATAAGATCCATTAAACTCCTTCCCACCTCTTTCTCTCTCCTCCTCTCTCCCCTAAGTCCCCAAGTGCCTAGTCCTTAGAACCATCTCAAAAGTACTTCTTGAATGAAAAAGTGTTCCCATGTGTGAAGAAGAATTAGTCACTGTGGCACTGACAATCTATAGTGTTTCATGGTGTGTTCTTCCCTTCAGGAGGTTTAGGTATGAAGGATCTAGGAGGGCATGGGGAAGAAGGGACAATCTGTGACACAGAGAACATATGTCTGGAGAGTTGTTTGAAAGAGGTTCACAGGCAGCCCTGGAAAGGTGACAGAAAGCATTTGGCCCAAATGCCTAACGTCTAACATAGTGGTTTCTTTACCAGGAGTGATTGCTATCCCCTGCTTCCTTCACACTGGGACATACAGCAATGTCTGGAGATACTTTGGGTTGTCACACTGGGTGGGAACTTGTACTGGAATCTATTGGGTAGTGGCCAGGGATCCTGCCCAATACCCTGCAATGCACAGGACAGCTACACAACATATACTTTACCAGTCAATAATGTCAATGGAATTCTATAAATATCCCTAAGAACTAATTTGCCCAAATAATTCATTATTCACATTGGAGCATTTTAAGAGTTGAATGGGCATTGTTAATAAATATTCTGAGTCAGTGGACATCACATGGAAGGATCTCAGAAAACTAGGATATGTAGATTCTGGTCTGAACCCAGAGAGCAGGGTAGTGAGGAGGCAAGCAGTGATTCTGGTTATTGGGTAGGGGTGGATGGGGAGAGCATCAGCAGGTCAGGTGGGGTCCTGCAAAAGGAGAGCTTTTACTCCTTGATGTGAAGGAAGTACATATCCAATGAGATGGGGTTCCACAGGAATGCCTTGGTGTCACTAGGATGTAGGCATGACACAAATCACAGATAAGTAGAGATTGAGCAGGGATGAAACATACTGAATGGATTTTTAAAGAAGTATAATATTACCATGTGTATGTTAGCCAGTGATGTTTTCTTTTACTTCAGGAACAGTCAACATGTTTCATGTCCCTTTCTATTCTGATTAATTATATCCATCTGGAAGTCCAGGCCAACTAGTGGGAGCTTCCTCTATGGTTGATTAGCAATGTCTACCACATGTCCCCAAAGGACAGTGATGGATCATCCATCTGCCTTTATTTCACAAGACCTGGTTTCTTCATCCTTTTGAAAGCAGGGAGGAAGTGATGTGTGGCCTCTTGTGTATTTATTTATTCCATTGGTGCCAAACACTATGCTGGGGGGAGATAAAGACCAAGAAGACACCATCCCTGCCACCCAGCATCTTGATATTTTTGTGGAGCAATAAAGCAATATTTGTGAAAATAAAGCTACTAGGGAACGGGGGAGAGAGAAGGACTGTAGTTTCCTGGGCCTCTACTTGGTGAGCCTCTACCCTCCAGAGAAAACAAGAGAGAAGAATCTGGAGAATGACTGTGGCTGAGGAGAGACGTGCTGAGTCTCAGGAGGGCGGGGTGGTAAGAAGGAGAGTCACCTGTACACCAACCAATGACTCTTTGGTGTCTTTTACCAGGGCGAGAGATGGTGGGGCCCACACTGCCTGGATACCCACCCCACATCCCCACCAGTGGACAGGGCAGCTATGCCTCTTCTGCTATCGCAGGCATGGTGGCAGGTAAGGGTTGAGGGGCTGGGCATAAGCATTGCAAAAGTGAAAGAAGCATTGGAGAAGTTGAGAGACAATAGGTGGTGAGAGACAGGCTATGTCCCACCCATAGGCATCTCAGAGGACACTGGCTCAATGGGCTACCTTCATAGAAGCACCTAGAGAGAACCTCCAGTACCATCTTGGCTCCTTGACTCCTCTTAGCTTAGCATTCTGCTTCCCAGACCTTCCACACAGACAGACCTATGCTTACAACCTAGCACCCCTGTCTCCTCTTCAATGCATTAAGGTAGAAAAGTAAGCAGCCAACACTGAGATAAGCATGGACCTAAGCCCTGGTCTCTTGGAGTTTAAATCAAATAAGATGAATTTCAGTTTACCTCTGCATTAAAATATAAATTTGAATGATGATGATGGTGATGATAATTATGGTGAAGGTGATAATGGTGATAATGAACATGATAATGATGATGATAATGATGATGATGATGATGATGATGATGAGATACATCTTCCTTTGCATTCCACACTCAACAATGTATAGGGCTCAGGTTCTAACTACCCTGTGGATACCACAGAGTATGAACAGTCCTTCTTCACACTCATTTGTAATGTCCTTTATAGCCCATTTGATGTCTGTCTGCCAATCATGAGCAACTGATGTCCCAGGATGCCAGGGTCTGGACAAACGGGTAGAGTAATGACAGTTTTTTTAGGAATGTGCCAGTCTTTAGAAGCCATGTCAGAAAGCTCCAGGATGGGTGGGTAGTTATAGTGGAACCATTTCCACTGCCCAGAGAGGTTAAAGGGCCTGAAACTTTTGGGAAGGGCTTTGAACTCAGGCCATGTGTGACCTCCTAATACAAACCATCTACCAACCTTCCTGGCTCTGACCCTAAAGACCTGGCCCCATTCCAACAAGCCTGCTTCCCCCTGGCAGGGGTTAATCTTTGCCAGCCACCCACCCACTCTGGGCACCCTGTGTACAAGCAGGTGGGCTGTGTTCTCTTAGGCAGAGAGAGGGAGGGAGCAAGGAGAGGAAGCTTTGCTCCCTGGGAACCTGCTGAGCTGGCACTTGTTGCTGCCCAGTTACTGTGGCAATGTGCTTAATGCAGCGTTGAAAATACAGCATACTGACTCCTCTCTCCCGCCTGGCCCTGACTCCCCCTCTCCCTCCCTGCCTCCCTCTTGTGGAGCGTGAAATGAGATTGGTCAAGATAAAAAAGGAAAAGATTCGGTTATTTTTTTGAGTGTGGATAATGGGGTCTCTCAATCAAAATCGTAGGCTCTCGTCTGCTCCCCGCCTCCCCTTTCCAAGCCCTCCACCTTCCCTGCTGCCTGCTTAGAGGAAAAGGAAGTGTCACAAGGCACAATGACAATGACTCTCTTAATTATGAATGATTCTTGGGAGCAGGCTTGGAGCAAGGGTCCCTGGGACCTGAGTGTGACCTGGAACATGGCTGCCCTGAGTGGAAGGCAGGGCTTCCCAGGTGGTATCCAGGTGGTATCCAGGAAGACCTCACTTAGATGGGGTGCTGTGAAGAAATACTCTCTCACACAGTAGCATACTGTGAGTACACACACATTCATTCACTCACAACACCTGCCACATGGATTGCAACTGAATTGCCAAAGGGAAGGGTCTCCCCATACCATGAATGGGTTTCCAGTAAGCTGTGTACATGTTAATTTCAGGAACTGGAAGGCCATTAAAATGAATCATCTGGTTCTTGAGAGCACTCTTATGTAAATAGCTTCTGAAGGAATGTCTTTTGTGGAAAAATAACATCATATCTCTCTCTTACCACCACCTAAGAAGTCTCAGTTGACCGAATGGGGATTCTTTCCATTAAAGTCAGTTAACTTATTAATCACGTCCTGCATACATGTAAGGCACGTGTAAGTCACATAATAAGGGCTTCAAATAAGGCATGTCAGCTACATTCCTCAGTCAGTTTTGTAAAGGAATATTTTCTGAATACCTGGCCATTTATATGCATAATTTTATTTCTCTTTAGTCTTTATAATACATCTTGGTAACTGGTAGAACCCAAGTTTTATAGCTAGGAAACCAAGGTTTACGAGAACCAAATGGCGTGCTCAGACATGAAACTAAGTGACTAAGTTTTTCAAACACAAATTTATTGATTTAACGTCTGTGCCTCTTTCCACCTTCCCTCACTGCATTCTATCATGCCATAAATCAAGATGCAAGCTGTGGTCTGGCCCTACAGTTAATGGCTTTCATATCAGTTATAAAACAGAACCAGCAGATCAGATGGTTAGAGTCACCCTGACATCTATCCATGCTTTCTTCTGTGCTTCTGTTTTCTCTTTCCATTCAACTATTTCCGTTTTATCCATCCACTCATCTGCTTATTCTTATCCATCTATCCTTATATATACATGTTTATCATCTATGTATCTTTCTACCCACCAGTTTTTCTATCAATCCATCCATCCATCCATCCATCCATCCATCCATCCATCCATCCATCCATGTCTTTTCCTTCTTCCACTGTGACCACACTTTTACCTGCCCCCTCTTCCATCCATTCCCCATCCATTCTCTCATTATTAATATTTTTATTATCTTTTTAAAATCTTTTTATCTATTTTCTTTTTGTTTTGTTTTTTTTTGTTTTGTTTTGTTTTGTTTTGTTTTGTTTTGTTTTGTTTTGTTTTGTTCTTTCGAGACAGGGTTTCTCTGTGTAGCCCTGGCTGTCCTGCAACTCAATTTGTAGAGCAGGCCGGCCTCGAACTCAGAAATCCTCACCTTTCTATTATTCTATCCAACCTTGAACCCTACTGTATGATCACTTTGTCAGTTAACAAATACCGATGGATTAACAAATTTCTGGGCCTGCAGAAATGCACAAAGCATGCTTTGCTATCTGTGGTGATGGACAAGCAGTGGACAAACAACTCAATGGATGAGTAAGCATGTTATCACAAAAAGATAAGTAGGAAAAGGCAATAAAATGTGGTGATGCAGTGAGGAGCCATGGGTAGAGGAGATAACTATTTCAGATTGAATATACAGGAAGCCTTTCTGAAAAGATTTTCAAAGTGGCCAGTCAAGTGATAAACTGAGGCTGACCATCCCTTGCCCCAAAGAAGACCGAGTGCAAAGGCCTGGAGGCAGGAATAGCTAATTTAGCATGACAGTATACAGAAGAAGGTGAGCACTGGAGGGAGCACTGCAGAGCAGGGGGTTGAGTGGGGGACTGGGTTGCAGCAGGGACAGGTTTTAGAACACTTCTCAGATGCTTGGGGAAATAGATTGTAGATACAGAGACAAGTCAGGGGGCCATTGCTGATTTTTTTTTTTTTTTTGGTAAGGGACAACAGTTGCTTTAGCTAGGAATGTAGCCTTGAAGGATAAGATAGGTACTGAGTATGCTTTGGTGATAAATGGAACAAAACCTGCCAGCAAGTTGACGACAGAGATGAGAAGGAAAGATGAGAACATGGGATGGGGTGTCTGTAGAGCAAGCTTGGGAGCCTGGCAGGGGTGGTGAGTGGGAAAGCAGGAGAGGACAGGGTGTGATGGGAAATAAGAGCTCTCTCTAGCTTTGGCCATAACAGAGTTGAGACAATTAACCAAATACCAAGCTTCATCTCTCAGAGGCTTTAATATGAAGCTGCTCCAAGCATCATTTGGAGTTTTGAAGAGACCAGGAGAGAGTGAGTAAAAAAAAAAAAAGCAGGTTCACTACAAAGCAGTCTAGGTGACTGAATACCATAGATCCCAAGGGAGTGAGGGACAGAGGCTGGGAGGTGCTGCTATTGAAGAGATCCTTGGAGAGATCAGATTTGGATCTAAGGCACTAGGTCCAAGCACCTAGATCATGGCCTGATAGTGATAGAATGTGAAGACACAGGCAGAACAAAGAGCAAGTGGCATCTGATATAAGAGCAAAGGGAACTGGCCTTTCCTCGGCACAATGGCTTTTCATTATCTGTGGCTCTATACAGACAGAGCCACACTGCAAGGTGTATGTACTATCTACCCAGGTGCTGCCTCTCTATTTTGGCATCCCAGAGACTGAGGCAAAGAAGCATGTAGTGTACATTAAATAAATAAGTGGTGGGTGACTAAAGGCATAAAGTTTTTGCAATCTTTTAATAAGGGTTCAGCCTCTTCTCTGGCTCACCACCCAGCAGATGTAGTGGAAGACAAAAGTTATTAGGATATGGGGGAAGTGGGCTTGTTCAGCAATAGTTCTTTGGGGGCAAGGTCCATCTTCTTTGGAAGCAGTTCAGGCCTGTAGCAAACACCAAATATAATTTAGCAGCTGCAGACTAGTTCTCTAGGCAGGCAGATACCAGGCACACACCAGGTACAGACCAGCAGCCATAGTCCATTCCTTTAAGCAAGCAGACATCAGATAGCTGTAATTCAATCCTGAAGAAATTTCCAGCCTCACCAACAAGTCTGAGGCGAGGCCTCAGAAACAGGAAGCTGCTGCAGGAACCTCACAAGCAGTTCTTGAGGGAGTTTCTCTCAGTGACAAATTATCACAATTAAGCTCAACGATGCTATATAAGGCAAACCAATACACATGAGTCTTTAGTGAAGAATAGCTAGGCAGAGAAATCCAAATCAAAGCTCAGTGCTCATCTCCCACGATCTGTGGGGTCATATTTATAGTCTTTCATCACAAGTCCTTCTATATCAAAACATCCTTTCACCTGTGTCTGCTTCAGGAAAACAATCTTTCACATGTTTGTTTTAGCAAGACATCCTTTCACTTGTGTATCCCTGAAAAACATCATTTGGCATAACTAACTCTTCAAAGAAACTAGAAATTTCCACTTCAGGTGACTGGATGCATGGACAGGTGACAGAAAGAGAGGCTAAGAATCTGCATTTCTCAACACCCTCCTGTGTCCTTTAGAGATTGCAGTGTTCAGCACTGGGAGGCCAAAGAAAGGGCGTAGGATAGGGCCCTTAATGTATGGCCAGGACAGAACTGGCCTCCTCCAAGAGAATTCTGAGAGCAGGGAAAGATCTGTAGACCACCAGGCTCAGTTCCCACTGTAGGCTACAGGGGCAAGCATTGGGAGAGGAACATGGTAGCTAGGCTTCATTCAATTCAGGCTCCTCTTTAGTGTCTTGGCCTTGGAGGAAAAGCCTGGAGCCTTCTACATACAAGTTTCTCCAATCCTAAGTAAATGGTTGGATTTGATCATTTCTTAGTTTTCCTTTCTTCTCTATTCTCAACCTTCCTTCTTGGACACGTATTTTCCTCCAGTTCTGTGTTTGGATCTGTCCCTAACCCAAACACTGTAAGCTTGCTGGCTGGTATGGAGCCCTTAGACACAGTGAGGGTTCATCAACCTTTCCCTATCTCAGGCTTCCATTCCTCATATACATATGACTACTCCTCCACAATGAAGCAGTACTGCTGGCCCAGTCCAGGCTTTAAGATTTGTTGTGTGACTGAGCTGAATGCCCATTGAACTCTTTTATATTTTTTGCACCTGTTTCAGGAGAAAAAGAAAAAGAAACCAACATTTATTGATAATGCCTTTATCAAGAGCATGATTCTAAGCATTTAATATTCACTATCTCACTTAATTTTCACCAATGTCTTATGAGATAGGGATGAGAGTTTGCCTCATATGATAATCAAAGTCACTGAGGCCTAGGAGAAAGACACACACACACACACACACACACACACACACACAGAGAGAGAGAGAGAGAGAGAGAGAGAGAGAGAGAGAGAGAGAGATCCAGCCCAGAGCTGAGGAGTTTAAATCTTCATTCCAAAGTCTAAAGGAAGGAGTTAAGAAGTCACGTAAAAATCCAAGCTACTTAGCTCACAATCACAGATAAGTTTCTAAAAGACTAAACATATTTGAATATAAAATTGACTAGAATCTGGCTGGGTTTGTAAATGAAGTCATGTAGGAAGTGCTTGAAGGAATTACCTGGAATTTATGATCAAGAGTTCTAAAAGCAAGTTCCTGCTCCATTACTGGTCCAAAGTGCAAGCTGAGACAAATTTTTTTCTTCAGTCTTCACTTAAGTTTCCCATTCTATAAATTGGAAGTGTGGGAGATGACTTCATAGGATGGTTGGGAGAGATGGAAAGGGCGTGATTTGCAGAAACATGCTTTGCAAGCTTTAAACCAAATGATAGGTAAGGTAGTCCACTCACCTTCTTGCTGTTGTGGAAGGGAATTCTTCAATAAATACTTTGACAAATGATTCTTTTGGGAAACCCAAAGACTAGCTCACAGAAAAAGGAGCCCAACGTCCCTCATATAAATTCATGTTCTGAGTTTGCCTAAAGCAACTTGATTCCCTCTTCCACCACCAGCCCCCTCTTCCTGCTGTGGGCTCCTCTGGAAAGTTGCTTCTGTAGAAAGTCCAAGCAGCAGAGAAAGTAAAATTTGAACCCAGCTCCTAGAGTTTTGGCAGTTTCCATACTACCTCAGATTTTCAACTGGTGTGAGTTTCTGGAGCCTCGCTTTCTTTATCTGGAAAAGAGAGATTATGACGTCTGCTTCCTGGGGCTCTTACGAAGGAGCTGCCCAAAGTGACCCATACTGTGGGACCTCCTGGGCTCCACTGTCCAGTGCCACCCATTTTTGGACTCAGCCCTGTCAGCCCCACAGATCTGTCTCCCTGTCCCAATTCCCCCCTCCTCCCTCGCACTTGTGTCATGAACCTCACAGGTCTCTTGCCTGTGTGCTCCAACAGGAAGTGAATATTCTGGCAATGCCTACAGCCACAGCCCGTACTCCTCCTACAGTGAGACCTGGCGCTTCCCCAACTCCAGCCTGCTGAGTAAGTTCCTGGGGTTGTCCCTCTGATGGGCAGGGGAGGGTTGGGGGAGGGGAATGGAGCCAGACCAAATTGTTGGGAGACCCCAGGTTAGATGGAATGTCTAGAGAGATGGCAGTTGTATGTCACAGAAGAAATCAGTGACAGGTCACCGTATCTGGTAAGTTAAGGGGTGACAACAGAAGGCCAAACATTCTACCTCTTTTATATCTGTCTTCTCCATAGCCATGTCTGTTCAAATTTTTTTTGTATAAAATTCAGGAATCAAGCCTTGAAGGTCAAGGGTAGAGAAGGGCTAAGTTACACTTAAGCAAAGCCTATGAGTGGCTGTCCTGCCTGTAGGGACTTACAGCCCTGCCAGGAGATACTATTTAGGAGTTCTCTGCATACTGTCGGCTGCTCATCTAGATAGGTTGAAAACAGTCATGAGTCACCTGCCACAAAGGCTTTGTTCCATTCGGTTCCTTGTATTTGGCTTGAGAAATGAGTAGTATTCAGGGTTTATACCTTTTTTTTTTGGTTTTTCGAGACAGGGTTTCTCTGTATAGCCCTGGCTGTCCTGGAACTCACTTTGTAGACCAGGCTGGCCTCGAACTCAGAAATTCACCTGCCTCTGCCTCCCGAGTGCTGGGATTAAAGGCGTGCGCCACCACACCCGGCCCCAGGGTTTATACCTTAAAAGTGAGTTTCAGCAAGTTTTGAAACTACTTTTTTTTTTTTTTTAACCCTTGGATCCCTGAACTGTTTAGGGAAGATTCTGAGGAAAATAAGACCACAATGGAGTTCTTTTAGAGCCTTCCTGAGTGGTAGCCCTATCAGTTGTCAGAGCAAGTCTGAACCAGAGAGAAGCAGTGGTCTCAAAGATCTATAGTTTTACAGACACCTTGACAAACTGGCATCTGATTCCTAAAATCCCTTCCTCTCTTCTCATATCTTACAGTCCCAGAAGTGACCCACTGGGGACTTCCTTATGCTGTTAGACAGATACCTTCAGTTCCAAGACAGATGTGTTCAACTCCACATTTAGTCAGAAAGGGCAAAGACAATGATGCTGACGGTGTTAAGAGGACCTTCGTGTGGAGCTTGGTGGGAGTACTTCAAGCCCAGAACCCCTCTGGCTGGCCAGGAGTACAATTCTTTTGGGTGCTCGGAAGAGAATGGTCTGGTCTGCCATTATTTAGGTGGGGCCAGAGAGCATCCA
>LR755130.1:2891664-2910149 GCA_902729485.2 Mus minutoides
GATAAATGATTAACTCGTACTGTCTTAAAGGTCAGCAGATGTAGAGGAACGCTTTGGTACAACTTTCCCTCTGACCAGCAATGCTATTGTTGTTTTAATGTGTCCAGGTTCTCCATATTATTACAGCTCTACATCAAGGCCAAGCGCACCACCCACCTCTGCCACAGCCTTTGACCATCTGTAGTTGTCATGGGGACAATGGGAAGAACCAGGTAACAGGAGGACTTGGCCTGAGACAGGCCCCAGAGAGTCACACAAAGGAATCTTTATTTATTACATGAAAAATAACCACAATTCCAGCATTGCAGCTTACTCCCTGTGTGGTCAAGTAAATGAACCATGAAAGTCAGGGTGACCTTGGAGAAAGCCAAACTGTCCTCCAAGATTCCTTTTGTGAGTGACAGGAGTTCCAGGAAACAAGAACCACCCATTTCAAAAGAGACACAGAGGAGAAATGTACCGAAGCTGGCACCCACCAAAGGAGAGAAAAAGGGTTCACAAAGAACTTAGAGGGAGATGAGTCTGAGGGTGTACAGGGCCACCTGTGTGGTCTTCATCTCAACAACTCCAACGATTATGAACAGTGAGCAAGTCCTTCTGGCCTACAATCACAGCCTAGGGCCAAGGCTCTACTTACAAGTCATCTTAGGAGTTATCACCTTGAGCCTCTACCACCTGCATCTTTCTGGGGATTCAGCTGACCTTCTATTTCCAGTTGCTGTGCATTTACAAGCACCTCTTAGCCTCTCAACCAGTGGCTACCCCTTTGGCAGCAGCGAACCTGTCCCCTGGAAAGTTCAGTGAGGCTCTATATAGAACACAGGAAGACACGACGGATGGGACCAGCCATGTCCTCTCTTCAACAGCCCTGCCAATTCAAGTGTGCTTTCTGCAGTTCCAGCCCACGCAGCCACTGAAGAGACCCCCAAGGCCAGCAACAAGATTCCCTCTCTGGCTCCTCAGCTCTTTCCCCACATACAACCTCACTGTAAATACCGTAAATGAAGCTCTGTTTCGGTCAAGCTTCCCTCTTTCCATCTTCCAGTCTTTGGTCTCTGAAATATCTCCCTACTATGTTGGGTTTTCCTCTTTCTTTTTTTTTTTTTTTTAAAAGACAACCCACCATTACCACATGACTCAATAAACCATTACTCTTGGTCTCAGGTTTTATCTTGGGGATGGACTTCGGATAAGCACAGAACCAAGTGAATAACAAACTCACTTTGAATAGATTAGAAGGGATGTTTTAGATGTCCAGGTTTAGCATTCTCTTCTGGCTCTTAATAGATGTCCAGTGCTGTGTAAACCAAGTTTTGAGTTGATCCACAAAGTAGATGCCAGCATAAAGCAATCATGTGTCAGAGGGCCATGCCAGTCATACACTTTTCATAAATGGTTGGTGTTAAGTGATATCCAGAGTATCAGGGATGAATTGGAAAGGTTCCCCAAATAACTACAAGTGGCCCCCACATAAACAGCAGTTTTGAGCTTCATAGTGCTGAAGGAAGCAAGCAAGGAGCTGAACATCTCTTTTGTGTCAGGCACAGTGTGGGACACCTAGGAAGAAAAGTTCAGATTAGCCTGATTTTATATAGAGAAAACCCAGCTTAGGAAGACATAAGACGGTGTGGCCCAAGTGGGAAGTCTTGGGTTCAATGAAGTCTTCTTATCCTAAATCCAGCCCTTTCAGACAATACCACTGCACCCTCTCTAGGAGTCCCAGAGGTTCTCATACAAGCAAGGGTTGGATAGGGAGTGTGCCACCAAGGGTTTATTTTCTTTTGCTGTTCACAGGTGTCTGTTCCCCCATTTGGGAGATGAGCTATCTGGCATCTATGTCAACCCTTCCTCTCATTCTGGACCCAGATGATCCAGCATGCCTGGAAAGAGAGCAGGATAGAGTTTGGTGGAATTTGTCATCCCAACTTGGGGCTCCATGGTTGGAAGGACAGAAATAGCTAAAGTTATTTTTTTCAGGTCTAGCTCAAAGGAGGCTCTAGGAACATTCAAGGGGCAAGGATGGGATGAGCCTAATTGTGTCATGAGGGGAAACTACCCAAGAAGAAACCCTGTCCCTATCTGTTCATGGGGGATCTGGAATGAAGTTCATTTTTCAATAACAGGGATTTCTTCCATCTGTAAGTTTGGAAGTAGGAATCAGAGGCCTATTACATTTGAGGCTTTTCATGGCTCTGACTCACTGGATTCATGAGTTCTCTAAGGCAATCCACAACTGAGACTCACTTTGAGGTTCCTAGAAGTCTATACAGTGATCCTTACATTTATTTAAAAAAAAAAAAAAACTCTTTCAGAAGATATTATATAGCCCTGGCATTTACTTTCATGTCTCAAATTATAGAGGGGATCTGACATATGTTTGATGCAAAACTTAACTTCCCTTTTCTGAGCTCAGCTAGTTACTATAGGCAACTCAGTTGAGAACAGATGCTGGAAGACTGTGTGGTGTGAGCCAGCATCAACATGTACTCCCCAGGACCTAAGTCAGACACGATCCAGTGCCAGACTCAGGTCTCAGAAAACATTGGGAGAGAGTGAATATTCAAAGTACCTCAACACTAGGGTGGTTCTGGGAGAGGTTTGCTTGTGGCCCATGCATGGATCCAAAGAAGGAATGATGGAAAGAGGCTGCAGCGACTGAGCTAGAAGGCCATGTCCATCTAGGGGTGAAGGGAGGGGAACATGGATGCATGACTGCAAGTTGAGAGGACTAGTTCACTCTTCAAGGGGAGTTCTGTGGGCTATGGAGGAATAGCCTATGTTAGCAGGAAGATGTGGGATGAGGTGTTTGCCTGAGAGATCACCAAAGCATGGAGAACCCACCTTACTCTTCTCTTCACTGCATCAGAGACAGCTATTTTCACTGGTTTTGTAAAGAAGCCTCAGCTTTAAAGGCAGATGTTCCTGTCCACCCCGAGCCCCAGGCCTCTCTGCTTCCTAGTACTTTCTAGTAGGGTGCTAGGTCACCAGGAGCATGTAGCAAGCCCAAAACAGTAAAACTATAGGGACAGAGCTGCCATAGACTCTATGCTGTATGACCCCAAATTCCAAGTTCGGAAGGTAAGGTTGGGGAAGAGAAGAAGCTTAGCTTTCCCTTTCCAAAGTGAGCCCTTGGGCTATCTGCAAGATCCCTCTCCCCCTCTTCCCTAGGCTGTGTGTAAGCCCCCTCTCCCCCTCTTCCCTGGGCTGTGTGTAAGCCCCCTCTCCCCCTCTTCCCTGGGCTGTGTGTAAGCCCCCTCTCCCCCTCTTCCCTGGGCTGTGTGTAAGCCCCCTCTCCCCCTCTTCCCTAGGCTGTGTGTAAGGACTCTTCCCCCATCCCCTGCTTCCCACCTTCCTTGACTTCTCCAGAATTCTTGCCACAAGTCATTACTAAGAATTAGTAAGCGACCTCTTGTGCTCTGGAACACAAAGCTCAAGGAACAGTGCCCAGTGGCCACAGTCCATGATTCCTGAGACCAAAACCAAGAGTGATAGGCACGATGGTTTCCCCATTCCCATGTGCCCCCATTTTTCTGATGTCTTATTTTCCCCAAATATATCATCACTCAGTTTACAATGAAATTACTCTTGTAATTCCCTTGGGAGTAGGCACAGGAAAGACTGAAGATCTGGGTAGGTGTCTACCAGTCTACCATTGGCATGACTGTGCTTCAGCACACACAGGTTGGGGTTGTGGATGTTGCTTGGTCTCAGGACCTCTTTGAGCCTCAGGATTTATGGTGCCCCCCCACAGCACCCCCCCACACACACACAGCGGCCGCTCTCATCCTCTTTGCTTACAGAGCACACTCATGTCCTCTACTGTTTCTCATTCGGAACCCTGGTGCCATGTTGCACTTGGAGAAATTGAGACTGAGAGTTGCTTTAACAAGGTCATCATGTAATTCGCTGAGAGCATGAGTGACCTCCTGTTAGCGGCCTAATATTCTCTGTTTTTAGGCTGTAGGAGTCTGGGCGTGGCCATGCTTCTGTGAGGCCTCATATGTCCTTCTCATGGAGAGGTTACTGGGTCAGTCACAGCAACTTGGCTCTGGTTAAAAGGCCCAAGTGGCAGTAGAAGGCACTATGGAATCTGCAGAGGCAAGGCTGCACCAGGCTGGTCTCTGGTTCCTTTCTACCCTTGGCCTCAGGTTCTCCCAGCTACCTTCCCTTTAGAATCAGAAGGTGCTCCCTCTGTGGAGGAGCTGACTACTCCTCCATAATTACCTTCTGAGGTAATTATGAGCCCAGGCATCTTTATGATACTGGAGAAAGTCCCCTCCTTCCCATAATGGCTCTTGCCTTTTCTCTTTTTTTCTCTCTCTCCTTCTACCTCTCTTTTTCTGTTCTGTTTCTTCTGCTGGGTTCCAATGCTGAGCCAGTCTTTTCCTATGTGAAGGACTTGGCATCTTAAGGGGTGTGGATTTGTGTTTTACAAGGGCTTGCCAGTCCTGTGTAGGCTCAGGAAATGCCAGGAGGCCTCTCCTCCATCCCCTCCCACAGCCCTGGCCTTTGCAAACCCTCTCTAGGGCATCCTGTCCTCATTGTTTTGGCTCTCTATGGTCTTCTGCAACACAGCCCCTGGGCTGGATACTACCTCCATAGCATGCGCCTGTTGCTGGGCTCTGGGTAGACTCACAGCTCCTGGGCTGGGTACTACCTCCATGGCATGCTCCTGTTGCAGGCTCTGGGCAGACTCACGACATGCCACTCATTAAGCTCATCACAACAACTACTTCTCATAAACAGAGTCCAGGTACCCAGTCTTCCCCCAGGTGGCAGGCAGCACAGGTCTCCCTTCCTCTGGGCAGCTTTCCCTGGGCAACCTCCTCCTGAGCTTGAGCCACCAAATCATGAAGCAGCTCTGAGAAATTTGGGGTGCAGAATTTAGACCCCCAGGAAGGAGGTTTAGTGGAGGAGGAGCAGTGGTTCCTCCACATCTGTGCCCTGTGGCAGTGGGCCAGGCTGGGGAGTGAAGCGCTGCCTGCGACTCCCAGGGAAATGTGATTTCCCTTGAGTGAAGCGGACTGTGCAGCGTGGAAATTGGCTCTTTTCTGAGTGAGCAGCCGCTGTTGCTGTGAAGTCGGAGCGGGCTGTGCCCACAGGAGGCAGAGCTGGCCCCTGGAGTGAGCCAGGAGCAGCCATGTGCTGAGAACTCATTAGGGATAAATCAAACTAGTAACAGCATGAAGCCAACACCCTCCTCTCATCCTGCCTCCCTCCCACCCTCTCCCCTCTCTGAGACCCCTGCTGCCTCCTTTTCTTCCACAGTCCTCTACCATGGACTTCTCCCCAGAGCCAGGTCACCCTTCCCCAGTTAAGACATTGCCCTCCCTCCCCACACCAGGGCAACCGCAACTAGCACATACCCTCACAGGGTGGCCATCAGGAGCACTTACTGCCTGAAAGGTGTCCTCTGTCTGTGACCTAGAGAGGAATTGGGATTATCAGGCAAGGAAGACTTAAGTTGTCAATGCCAGGCTAAGGCTGTAGCTTGGTGAAAGAATGCTTGCTTACCATACAGGACTTCTTGAGCTCAATCCTCCATATCAGAATAATAAAATAATGTCATTGTTTTTTTTGTTTTGTTTTGTTTTTTTGTTTTTTTTTTTCCCCAAATTCTCACCTGGCTATTCTAACCATGCTTCTTGATCTTGTCCTGATTCTAGCTCATGGGAAAGACTGGCCCCTGCAGGGGCCCTTCACCTCCCAGACTTGCTTCTTTTTTCTTGCACCTGGATAGAAAAATGGGAGGTGCAAGCAAAACACAACACAGATGGATGTGCCTTTCTACATGTCTTTACTGGTACACTGTCTCCCACCTTTCCTGGCCACAGGCCCACTTGGCTGGAGAGAACACTGAGAGATTAAGCGAGCAGGTAGGGAAAGGGAGATGACAAGCTCGGCAAGGGAGGAAAAACACAGAGTGCACATGTCACCAACAGTGAGGTTTAGAAGTCCTGGGGATGGAGACAGTGACAGGCCCTACCCCCATGATCCTCTACCCCTCTCATGTGTTTCATCGGGGCTCCACAGGAGAATGGAGCAAGGTTACTTAAAGGCTGGAACACAAGATGCAGAGTTGCAGCCCCCAGATACCCAGGGTGAGAGAGCAAAGGAGCTAGAGGAGGGGAGCAGGTGCCTTCTCTCAGAAGCCAGCCAAGGAGGGGCTAAGTGGGATGGGGGTAGCCAGACCCAGGCCAAGGCTTAGGACCCATCTGAGCATGTCGCCTGCTAAAGAGGAGTAGAGGCGGGGGAGGGGAGGGCGGGGAGGTGAATAAATAATAGGAAATAAAACTTCATGAAGCAGAAAATAAAAGGCAGATTATACAGATGTGGCAATTTGAAGGATCATTGCCTCTGTCCTCTTTTTAACTGCTGCATCTGGAGTTTTGAAGGCAGCTTATCCTCTCCCTCCCTCTGTCAGGCCCCTGCCTGGCTGGAGACCCCCACGGGGCCAAGGTGTGGAGACAGGAACCTCAAACACCTCTGCTTGTGGCATTTCTTAGGAAATGTGTAGCCATGTGAGCAACTATGATAGACCACAGCAATGTGCTGCTAGGTGGGTTGTTTAGGGGTAAAGCTCTGAACCAGGCATGGATGGGACTTGTCTGGGAATGAAAAGTAGCATTGGTGAGTTCAGTATGTGCAAGGATCAGGTAGGTTATGGCCAGTATGGGGACAGATGAGGTTGACAAGCCAAACCTAGATGGCCAGAAGCAGCCTGAGAATTTGTGGTCAGCGCGAGAACCTTTAACAAAGAGGGGTGTTTGGAGAACTGAGGCTGAAAGTCTGCTGCTTTTTTTCCTTTTCATCTAAATTCATTTGTTAAGCCTTAATTTGACACAGTGCCAGGTGCTACATAAACAGACATGGCCCCTGCCCTTAAGGAATTTTCAAACACACACACACACACACACACACACACACACACACACACACACACACACACAGTGGCACTTTGTTTATTTTATTTTAAATATTAATGTATTCCTCACCTTGCTCCGAGGAGAACTTGAGACAACTCAGAGGAAACGCATGTAATAATTTAGATATGAATATTTAGGAAAAAGAGCACTGAGAGCATAGAAAATATTCCGTGGGTAAGAAAGTGCATCCCGAGTGGTAGCAGAGCTGGTGTAGGCCTCGAAGGTTCCAGCTATGGAGTGAAACTATGGCTGTTCTAACACACTTGGCTCTAAGTCAGTGTGCTGGTTCTCAGGAGCACTATTCTGATAGCACCTGGGGCTCTGATAAAAGAAAACTAAGGGTAGAGGGGTCCCTCAAAGTCAGGCCCAGTTTCCCCCAGGACGGCCTAGGGCAGCATCCACTAGGGACAGCCAAGATGGTCACTCCCAGGCTCTGCCCAGCGGGAGTAGAGAGATTTGGGACATTGTGAGCAAAGAAGGTCTCAGTCCTCTCACCACTCCTGGGCTTCACCACTAGGACATTATTTTCAGTGAGTTTCGGAGCACATAAGAGACAGACAAGATCAGGGTCTCAAGGGAAATGCTGGCAGATAAAATCAAGGTTTCAAGGTAGATCTGACCCAAGGTGAGGGTGGAGGAGGAATATAAGAAGGGAGAGAGGTAAGACTATGCGAGGCACATTCTGTAGACTCTCAGTGAGGGAGGAATCTCTTCCCTACCCACCCACTAGGTCTCAGAGGGAAACAGTGAGATCAGTGAGGCAGAGTCTGACTGAGTAAAATATGTCTGTGTCCCAAGGGATTGTGTTTCAAAGCAAGGAAAGAATTATCTCAGAATAATTCCTAGTATTGGGAGTTGAAGGAAAATTGTGGGGGAGATGACACTAAATCAAATTGTGGGGTTAATGAGTGGCATGTGTAGAGTATTTTACACTTCAAGAATGCTGTACTAAGTTGGGCATGGTGGTGCACGCCTTTAATCCCAGCACTCGGGAGGCAGAGGCAGGTGGATTTCTGAGTTCGAGGCCAGCCTGGACTACAAAGTGAGTTCCAGGACAGCCAGGGCTATACAGAGAAACCCTGTCTCAGAAAAAAAAAAAAAAAAAAAAAAAAAAGAATGCTGTACTAAATAGGCATGTTGTAGAGTCAGAACTCCAGGTCTGAAGTTCAGATGAAAAGTCTGGGCTAGTGGCTGTCTTGAGACACTCTTCCCTGGAGTTCTTTTGGAAACCCAGAGTCAGCAGCAAGGACCTCTATGGGTGCTGGGTTTAAAGAACAGAAAGAAGGACAGCACAAACATAGAAAAGCACCATGCAAGGAAGAAGCCCTAAGGGGTGCTATCCCGCCTTCGAAGGAAACAGACCCAGGATATCAAAAGGGGAAAGATAAGGAAAGGAAATAATTTTATTTCAGAGTAACTATGGGAGACCCTAGGACAGCTTCATGGGAGGCGTCAGTTTTCACTTGCTTTGTGTCATCATGCATTCCTCCTAATGTGTCCTTTCAATGTTCAGACATCCTCAGTACCTGCCTGGTCCCAGACTCTGGCTATTGCATGAGCCTGGCCTCACTCACATCATTTGGTGGAAGTGAGGAATTGGTTTAAACGATTGACTCAGGTATGAAGCCATGACTGCAAGCTCAGACAGGTTCATGGATTTGAGGTGGAGTCTTCCAAGGAGGAGATGAGTCTTATCTATTAGATTTGCACTGACAGTATCTATGGGGGTCTCCTTGTACCCCAACAGTTGCTCCCACATTCTAAGTCAGGATACAGAGCTTCAGAAGAATAAGAGAAAAACTTCATCTGTGTTCCAAACATGGGCACAGAACTTCCAATTGCTGTTAAAGCCTATTTGAGCCAATATTCACTGCCTGGAACCTCTGGGCAGAGGGAGAGTCAGGTATAGAGGCCTAGCTCCAAACAAGATGGCTCTTTGAAGACAAGACTTAAGGCAAAGCTCAGAGGTGTGGAGGGTACCTAGGGTGGTACAGGGAGGCTTCATGTTAATAGTTAACCTGGTTGGCTTTCCTTCCAGGCATTGTCTGAGTTGTTGACATGCATAATTCCATTGCCTCCTCTGTGAGGTAAGTAGTGTTATTATCTCTATTTTGTGGATAAGTAAACAGAAGTATAAGAGGCAGAGTAACTGGCCCATGGCCATACAGCTAAACAACAAAACCAAACCCATGCAGGTGGGATTCAACCTCAGTCAGCCTTATGGTAGGACTTGAGTGCAGTCCACACAGATCAAGTGATCTACGGGGTCCAAGGCTTCTGGGTGTGAGTGGATGAAGGCTGAGAAGACAATGCATTTGATGACTGAAGGTCATCAATGGTCTCCAGTGGGTATTTCAGAGAGGGCTGGCGAGGGAGAGAAGAAAGGAAGAGAGGCAGGTAGAAATGGGACCTCAACAAGGAGGTTAAGGCCCAGCCATCCTGGGCATTTATCAGCCAGCTGGAAAAACAATGTCAGCCACAAGAAGTCAGAGTTCAAGGAAGGCTTTGATGTTCTTTTTGTCCTGTTGGTGACACTGGAAGGCATCTGCCAGGAAGACAATGGGATGGATAGAAATTGTGCCCACTGAAGGAGAGCAAGAGGTCCATGTTGGCCCTGAAATGATGGCATCATCAAGCTGTGAAATCAGGCGGCATCCTTTCTTCAGAGGAGGAGAGCAGAGCAGATGAGTGGGTGAGCCAGTTAGGTGGTGAGGTAACCAGAAGAGCTGGAGGCAAAAGTGTCAGGGAGCAGTGCAGACAGGCCATGGGAAGATTGGCCTGAGTGCATTGAACAGGTCAGGCTGTTGCAAGACTGTAGGGCTTTATATTTTGTTTTTATGAATTTATTTATATATCTATATTTGTCTTTATATTTTACCCCTTTCTTTTACATTTTAAATGTTTTGAAATAATTTAGGCATGCCTAAATGTTGCAAAAGTAGCGCTGCAGTTAGGCCCTACTCACTGGCCTTACTTATTCATCTCATCTTTGTTTTGTTTTGTTTCAGACAAATGAAGCCAAGGGTGGCGTGGAACTTATGTAGTCCAGAAACTTAGGAAGTAGCTGGCGCGGAACTCATGGCAATTCTCCTCCATCAGCCTCCTAATTGCTGGGATTAAGGGCATGAGACACTAGAGCTGGCTCATCCCTCTGAACGCAAGCCATGCAATTCTCTGCTTAAACACTGCACTGCACAAAAGCCACTTTCTTGGCTATAGTCAAGGTCCATCTGTGCCCTTCTGACCCTTGGCCCTTTTATTCTGACTTTCTACTTGCTTTCAACTCCCACACAGTCCTGTCTCTAGTTGTACATGGTACTGAGCCTCTAAAAGGAGAGGATCCAGGTCGTAGGCCACGATGGTTTTTAGGTCTTCCATGGTTCCTGAAAACAAACAAATGCCCCTTACAGAAAGCTACCAGAGCAGAGACCCAAGAAACCAGGAAGAGGTTTATATCAGGTATCACCTGTATTCAGTGATCCCAGGACCCAGGGACTGCTTACCTTAGATAGAAGAAGGTGTGGAGTCCAATGTGACCCTCTTACAGGAGCTACAGTTATCACTAGGAGCCTCTGTCTATCCCCTTCTTCCTAGACAAGGGCCCACACAACACATAGGTTGGAAGTAGACCTGCCCATTCCTGGGATTGTGGGTGCGCTCACTCAGCTTTCACTGTTCCTAGCAATTAGGTGCAGCCTGTGGAGAGCTCTTGGCTCTATCTAGAAAGCTCCAGAATGTCTTCCTCTTTTTCTGCAGAAAGATGCCAGCCTCTCAAGTCTTTGCCTGGGATAGGTTTATCCAGTAGTAGGAGCCACTGTAAGTTTGAAGACAGTGATGACCCCAAACTAAGATCCTTCTCAGTAAGTAGGGCTCTTTGGCTAAGCATCTGACCTGCCCAATGATTGGGAGGTGCTCGCTTGCCCTCCAGTGGCCACATGTTAGAACTACAGCCTAACAATCACATCTCTAACTGCTCACTCCAGGTAGTCAATGCCCAGGGTGGACTGCCAGGCGCCATTGACCTGGTGAGGCCAGGCAGCTAGTCTTCTAGCTCCAAAGGCATACAAATGAAGTGTAAGTTCTACATGAGCAAAGTGTCACACACAGTGGACAGACCTTTAACTTTTTTTCTGGTACTAGACATTAGGATAAGTGGTTAATGAGGTCAAAAACTCAGTCATGCCCACGCTGGTAAGCATCAACCCTGGCCATGTCATATCTACCCATGCTAAGTTTTCTCCTCAGTACAATCAGACAAGTTGGACTCTTGTGTGGCTGTTAATTTTTGCTAAATCTCAGTTTAGCATATGTATGTTTCAAACATGTATACATATCCACCTGACAGGTCTGCAGATTAGATCTCTGGTTGTGAGGCAGGAGTAGGAATAAATGCTTCCCAGAAAGATAATGTGTTTCTTAATACTGACAGCTTGGAAACAGTGGGCAAGACTCCCAATTTATGAGGTCAGGGACATTTTGTTCATTTCAAATCCCCTAGTATTGGCCATGTAAGGAGTCCCATAACATCTGTGAAATGAAAAACACAGTAAGTGGATGAAAAAATGTTTCTGAGCTTAAATAGCTTGTAACTGTATGTTGGGGTACACACATGAACATGGAGGACACACACACAAACATACTATCACAAAGGGGGCAAAGGAAGATATAGCCTGACACACTTATAGCCCCGTCCTGACTTCCCCGTACACACACACACACACACACACACACACACACACACACACACACACACACACTTTGGTAGGTTCTATTTATTGCACACCCATTGGGTGCAAGGGCCAGCCCCAGGCCCTGGCCAGAGAGTCCCTGGCCCTAAGGACCAGCTCCACTTTGTGGTGCTCTAAGCCCTTAGAGTTGTTACAAGCATTATTGGAAGGGAGGATGTGTGGCCCAGCAGGAAGGCAGGAGAGGCAACGTGCCAGCTGAAGGGTGAGCAGCAGAGGCTTCCATTTGGCCAGAAACCTCTTTGCACACATGGCTGAGCAGAGACAATGTGGCTGCTCCCTCAGTCCAGCCTCCTCCTCACAGACACAGCCCTAAGGCCCCGAGTCTCCAGAACCTCCCCTGGAGAACAGGCATACCTAGGAAGAAGCCAAAAAGAGGTGCAGGGGGATTTCCTAAGGCAGGGAAGCAAAAGCCTGGGAGCTGCCCCAGGAGTGAGAAATAGGTCCTGACAACCCCCAGGACTGCAGCTTTGAGGGCTATTGAAGGTGGAGGTGGGA
This sequence comes from Mus minutoides, assembly GCA_902729485.2. Classification (NCBI taxonomy): domain Eukaryota; kingdom Metazoa; phylum Chordata; class Mammalia; order Rodentia; family Muridae; genus Mus; species Mus minutoides. The sequence continues at coordinate 2,903,834 of LR755130.1, forward strand.
TGAGGGTGACTACAGAAAGCAGTGAGAACCCAGGCCTCCAATCTCCACTTCCACTGCCAGGCAGACTCCCAAGGAGAACTGTCACCACCTTCACCCCCTAGAAAAGCTACCCTCATTATTCATTACTCTCAGGAAACAAAGGCTGCTTGTTCCAAGGGCTCTCCATAGAGCTCTAGAGGCCCCCACTCCTACTGACCCTGGCTCAGGCCACAAGCTCTGCTCTGTTGATTAACAACAATTAGGCATGCGGCCTTGTCGTGTACCCCTCGCCTGGGGAAGGGCATTGGCTGGTTGTAGAATAAAGCAGTCAGAAGATCTGAAGCTTGGAGCCCCATAGCATCCCTGAACCTGGAACCTACCAAGGACTCTTGTCAGAAGCTGTCCTATACTGGGCCAGAGTAACCTTGCTTACAAGACGCTGCTTAGGAATTCCCAAGAGGGCCTAGCCTATGCTTCTGAGACCATCTCCTCCTAATTCCCAAAGTAAGACTGTTCCCAGTGAACATTCCTGGCTAGACTACCTCAAGCGACCTCCCAGAAACCCAGGCCCTGTGTTTTGGAGGAGAGAGTGCATGTGGGACAAATTCCGCAAGTGAAGCCAATTTCTCACTCAACCTTGCTCTTGAGTGATCAGGGTTAGGGCAATGGAGGAACCACCGTTGGGGACAGAAGCAAGTATGGCAAGATTAAGGCAGTTCTAAAGAGCCAGGGGATGGGGACACGGGGAAATGAGCCACATCCTTCAGCACAGAAGCAGAGATGCCTTATCCATCACCATGGTCCACCCCGGAGCAGTGGTCAGTGTCTGAGAGGGTAGCAGCTTCACAGTTGGTTGCGGTTCCTCTTGGGAATGATCTTCCGGTAGGTTCTGCGCTCTGAGATGTTGCGTTTCACCTTGGCTGTGGTGGGGGCCTCATCCTGGTGCAGCGATGGGCTTGAGTGGGACTTCTTCAGGCTTGGCCTGGGCTCCTGAGAACCGTCAGCTTCCTTCCCAAGCTGATCTTCCCACAGAGCCAAGTCCCCCAAAGGGAAGTGTAGGCGGGTCACCAGAAGCTGCACATAGGTCTCATATCGAGTTTTCTGCAACACATAAATAACCACAACACTTTAGCACAGTCCCAACTCCCAAAGGGCAGCTCACAGTTGTCTGAAGCCACGGTGGTAGAGGTATGCCCTCATAGTTCTTAAGCATCTTTATAGAATGAGCCTCCTGGGGTCCAACCACACTTCTGAACTACTGGTAGCTGTGGAACATGATGCTGACAACCCTCATCTGCATAATGCTCCTAAGGTCTCTGTGGCTAGCATCTGCCCATTCTGGTTCACAATCCCACTCGACCCTACCCAGGGAAGTTATCTGGGTGTGGATTAGTTTCATGTGCTTCCTAGAGGATGAATTAGTCAGTGGACAAAGGGCCCAGCTGGGTTGTGATAGGGACAAGCTGGGTCCTTACCTTACCCAAAGACCTCTGGGAAGTTGGGCAGTCATCGTGGTGAAGACAACCACTAATCCAAAGGGCTGAGCAGAGACTCTGAAAGCTAGGGAGAACCGGGCTGCAGAAGGGCCAGGTGGGCACAAGTAGGAAACCCACTGACGATGTCCCTTCCTGGTCTCTGGCTTCCAGATGTTGTGGGACTCATTCCATTCCTACATTGTACCTTGCCACACCTTCCTGGTAGCTCTCTGCCCTGATCAGTGCCTTTAATGCCTCTGAAGCTGGTACTCGGCATTAGGCTCCCAGAGTGTGCGTTGATACAAGGTCATGGCGGAACTGGAGGATAGGGGTGGGGAGACTAGAATTAATAAAATCAACTCCAGTTGAGACCATGTATGAAGGATACATGTGACAGACATAACATATTTCAGCTTTCTTATCTATATGATGAGGTTTATAGACTCTTATTATCTATTCCAGAATTGTAAATTGAGATATTCCTTGCAGGCAATACAAGCATTAGGAAGGATAATATAGTTTATAGGTTTTTTTTCCATTGTAGGAAAAGCTAAGTATACTCCTAAGAGGATTAAGTATCCTATAAATATTCTTGGGATGAAAGGCAAAAGGTCTTTAGTGCTCACAAACTCCACTTTGTGTTTGCCACTGCATGCCAGGCTTCCTGGGTCTGAGACAAAGCCAGCCAGGAGAGGGCGGCAGAGGACTCAGCCAACTGGAGGTCTGGCCAGGGCAGCCGGAAGACAGCAAGCTGCTCACCTCGTGCTCCAGATACTCCTTCCGTAAACGGTACTCCTCCAGCTCGCGGCTGCGCCCCCGTCGCTCCGGCAGGTTCCTCTGCAAATCCAACAGGTCATCTGAGGCAGCATCCAGGCAGTTCTCGTGGGATCGATGCTGCTCCTCCTGGAATAGAAAGGTGAAGGAGAAGCTGATCCCACTCTTCCGCCCCTCGCTGTTCCCTGACTCTCTCAAACTAATGATCCAGGTTGTCCAGACTCTCCCAACTCCAATCTGATCATGGGGTGCAGAGTACACTCCTCCCCCGCCCCCAAACTGCATCATGCCTAGTGCTCTGTTGCTTAGGGTGCCTGAATCCACCTCTGCCCTCCCTGTACCCCTGGCTAGTTAGGAGAGGCAGTACCAGGGAGCTCTGCACCGGGCTCATGGGCAGGATGGGCCTCACGAATCTGCGCTGGGAGCCCACAGCAGCTGGAAAGGGAGGTGCTGAGTGGGTGGCAGCCGCCAGGTTGATTCGCGCAATCCAGGAAGCCATTTCTTTGGCAGTGCTGCAGGCAAAGGAGGTCGTGTGTCCCCATGGGTGCAGTTCTATCATCTGCCCTCCCCTCGCCTCACAACTCTGTTCCCTCCCCAAACCAAGAAGCCCAACACTAATGGGGGTGAAGTAGGGGGGCACTGAATTTTATCTGACAGAGGAAAATGCAGGGTGGCAATCAAAAGTCAGTCGTTGGTGGCATTCTAGAATCTTCTGTTAACATACAAACAAAAGGGTAGTGCATTAACCAAGGGGCTGGGAGGAGTTGCTGTATTCCCTGGCACCCCACTCCCACCCAGCACTTTTCTCAGGATAGAATTCTAAGGTTGCCAGGTCAAGATAGTAGCTCCCATCAGGGCTGGGATCACAGACATTGAGTGGCAGCACTGAGCCTTGCTCTAGGGACTCACGGTGCCTGGAAGAGGTAGAGACGCCAGTCTGCAGTCCGAAGCTGGAAGACATGTGGCTTCTTGGTGTAGTGGGTGGCTGGACTGGCTAGTGAGTGGTGCACTCCCACAGGCTCATCCACCATATGTCCTACCAAACTCTCTCCATCCAGCCATTGGCCCTCTCCCTGCCACCAGACACAGAGGCTCAGTGAAGATGTTATCAGCTGCCCATCTATCCCAAAGTTCTGGACTTCTCCTTGATGACCCCATTAGCTGGGTTCTAAATAGCATTTCAACAATCAGCATGGTTCCAGAATGATGCTGTTCTCGTCAGCTTTACACGCCCATAGCCTCCGTGGTGTCCCAAGATCCCATCCCCTATCTACAAAGACCTTTTCCTGTCCTTCCTCCCTTCCTTCTTTTTCACAGCCCTGGGAAGTCAGTAATCTGCTCTGCTGACTCCCTTCCTACCTTCAGGAAGTAGAGGACCATCCCTCTCAGTAAGGTGTGAAACATCTTCCAGCCTCGTTTGCCCCATGGAGCTGTCCCAAGGGGAGACATAAAAAAGTGAGTGTTGACACTACATCTAGATGTACTCAGTATCACCCCAGGTAAGAGTCTGGCACACACCCCTTATGCCACCTCCAGTCCATCACAAGGAGACACATGAACATACAGAGCACACCACCACAAGCAAACGTGTGCAATCAAAAAAGACAGGTGAAGTCTCCGTATACAGAAACAAAACCAGAGAAAGAGAACTACTGCCATATAAACAGCTTACAAACAGATGGTCATGTACACCAGCTCTCCCCAGTCCCAGGTACACACACTTAGGCACAAATAATTCTACTCAGCCCCATTCTTTCAAAGCGTGATGTGTTTGCCCACTCAGGGAGCACAGGGGGAACCCCCTGAGCACCAATCCCCCTTTCTTTCTCTTCTTAATGTCCTGGTCCTTGGCCAGTGGGAGGCCTGATTTCCTGTGGTCATCCCTGGGAGTCCCACTTAGCTGTCATAGAGTTTCCTCTGTGGTTCTAGCTTAGTTAGTGCTCTAGTCAGGCAGCTGCCCTGGGAATAAGCTGCAACGTCAACTCTGGCAGATTTTATCCCTGCTATTCCTTTTGCACATGTCATATTCTGAGTGGATTCTGCAATGCTCTTTGCTCCTTAAGGGATGTGCTCAGACAATAAAAAAGTTCAAACCCTCTTACCTTAAAAGGTTCCTTTCAGGTGCTATCATTTGCCAGAACCTGCCCCTGGAGCCAGTTCTCAGAACCAACTCCCCCAAACCTCTCCCTCCTCCTGCCCCCATATGAAACACAGTCCCCTTCCACCTTCAACTGAGACACAAGTGTGCTTGTCTAGTCTTTGTCTCACCACAGGGGTGTTGGGGACTGGAGATAACCAGACCTATTTTATACAGCATTCAGTTGCCATCCAGGAAAGAAACATAGGTTGCTCATTCTTCTGTGTGCCACAGTATAGGACAGGGTCCCCAAGTAGAGCTCTCCTACACCTCTCTGCCCCGTGCAGCAGACACTTACTCTTCTTGCCATCAGCAATGTGATGCATCTTCCGAGCCAAGATGCCCTGCTTATAGGTGGGCATCGTGGGGTCCTGAGCCATCTGCAGGAAGGGACTGCTTATCTTGCCAGCTGAGGGAGAGGGTTGGTCCTTCTCAGGTCTGTCTGCATCTTCTTCATCTCTGGATGGCAGAGAATCAGGGTAGGGATGCTGGTAGACCAAGTACCCTCTTCTTGAGGCACTATACCCACCCTCATCAGTTCTGGCTTCTCCAGCATTGCTCAAGTTCCTCTGCCCTTCCCCAAACTGGTCCAGCCCCCTGCTGCAGGCACCACCCACTCAGAGGCAGAACTATGTAGACCCCTCAGTTTCTCTAGTTCTCAGGTGGGCAGCAGTGGGTAGACAGGCTTAGTGGCAGGGATGAAGGGCAGGAAGGGGAAGAGAGGGAAGCTCTCACTTACACAGCCCATTCGAGCTTCTCACTGCGGATAGACCAGTAGAGGGCCTGGAACAGAGCGTATAGATCAGCAGGCAGTCCAGTCACTCATGTGGTTGGTACACATCTATGGGCATATGTACCACCTTTTTCCTTTACCCCATCATAGATATGCTTCTCCAAAACAGGCAAGCATTCATGATCCAGTTCTCCACTTCTCTACCCATCCAACCCTGTGTTGGATACTGGAGACATAAAGATAGCAAAGAGGCCAAGGTTCTGCCTGCAGAAGCCCAGAACATTCTAAACTAGTCCTTTGAGAAAGCACATGAGTTATCCACATACTGTCTGTCCAGGGGTATCTGACAAAGGAACATGGCTGAATGACACACCCACAATAAATATTTGATAAATGAATGGATGCATGCTGGGTTAGAATTTTGCAGTCATGTCACAGATGTATTATGATGGATACATATTGCTTGCTTTTGGAGCACGTGGTGTTCCCGGCAGGAACTTGGAGTATAGGAAGCACCAAGTAGATGATCACCAAGTAGATAAAAAGAACCAGTGGTCCAAATGTTTATGAAGCTTGTGTCAGCTGGACATAGTGCATGGCCTTTGACAACTTTCATTTCATCTTCATAATGACACAGTGAGGTGATCATTTCCTCTAGAAACAACTTGAATGGACCCAGGGACGCTGCTGAAGACTAGGACTCAAACCAGGGACATTCAGCTCCCAAACCCAAGATCAGGATTTTCCATACATGGAACTTTGTGTCTCAGACATTCAATCCCAGGACAGGACAAGACAAGGACAGTAGTACTTGTCAGACTTCAAAGGGGGTAAAACCCTCCTGAGAATATAATGAAACATTTTCAGATGCATAGAGTATGGTTCTATAGGTCCAAGGGTATTAATCTGTACAGACAACAAACCCCAAGATACCACTGAGATTACCAGACAGAGACACAATGGCAAACCTTGTCCTCATAAAGACTTCATCCCAGCCGTGTCTAAGCTCTAATTTCTGCCTTGGATCTAGAGTTCTAGGCTATAGACAGAGAAGAGAGAGAGGGCCCAGGTCTTGTGAGGAAGCCATACCTTCAGCAGCTCTTTGGGGAAGTTCCCACCATCCTGTAGGCCATTCATGTTGGTTACAAATTCCTGACAGCTCATGCTCTTTCCAATGTTCTGTGGCCGTGGAAAAATGGGACAGTTTGAACATTCCAC
>LR755130.1:2910249-3057681 GCA_902729485.2 Mus minutoides
TGCTTCCTGCCCCAGCCCCTTCCCTTCCCCATCCTCCAGATCCCCTACTTCTGTGCTTCATGCCCCAGCCTCTTCCCTTCCCCATCCTCCAGATCCCCTACTTCTGTGCTTCCTGCCCCAGCCCCTTCCCTTCCCCATCCTCCAGATCCCCTACTTCTGTGCTTCCTGCCCCAGCCCCTTCCCTTCCCCATCCTCCAGATCCCCTACTTCTGTGCCTTTGCTGCTTCCCCGTTCCTTACCTGTCCATGTAGGTCTGTGTTAAGGAGCATGATTGCACAGGTCAAGGTGTGTACAGAATCTGCCCCAGAGAGAGGAAAGCACAAAGCTCAATGGACTCTGGACCACACTAGGGGTGAGCCCTACCCTCATCTCTGGACCACACTAGGGGTGAGCCCTACCCCCATCTCTGGACCACACTAGGGGTGAGCCCTACCCCCATCTCTGGACCACACTAGGGGTGAGCCCTACCCCCATCTCTGGACCACACTAGGGGTGAGCCCTATCCCCATCTCTGGACCACACTAGGGGTGAGCCCCTACCCCCATCTCTGGACCACACTAGGGGTGAGCCCTATTCCCATCTCTGGACCACACTAGGGGTGAGCCCCTACCCCCATTTCTGTACCACACTAGGGGTGAGCCCCTACCATAGCCCCAATAGACTCCCAGCAGCTGCTGCTCAAATCCCGTGTAAACACATGCTGTTTCTATGCCACCCCCAGGTCCTGCCCCAGCCCTATTCCACCCTCCGTACCTACTGAGGGAAAGGCTCCAGGATTGCAGTAATGGAAACGTTTGGAAAACTGGTAGAGAATTCGTTCCCGCTCTTGAGTCTCTCCACTGAGCACCAGGGCCTGGAGGAAACCACTGCCCAAGAAGGCCAAGATTGAGCAGAGCCACATTCTTCATGAAGTTGGGACCACTGCCCCACAGCTGTTACTAACCACCCCACACTCCCAACTCCTGCCTCCTCAGAGGTGCAGAAGGCCTTACCGGAGGGCTCTGTCCAGGCTCTGACCTTCGAACTGGAAGAAAGACAAGTAGGCCTCGGCTACAGCCCTGCTGAAGTCATTGCTGCAGAGGGCAATGGAAGTAAAAACAGTGCTGGGACCAGGCTGTGCTGTAGGTACAGAGGGGCCCAGGGGAGCAAAAGCTAAAGAAGGGAAAAGTATAACCAGGCTAGGTGCCAGGTCCAAAGATAGCAGCCAGTGGCTTGCCTGCCCCTGCTGCTTGGTTCAGTGTTATCTGTGATAGGCCAAGTGGAATCTGGGTGGGCAAGGGAAGGAGTCAGGGTAGAGAAGAGTTATTTCAAGTGAGACTGAGAACAAGCAGAGCTAGCTAAGTAGAGAGGTGGGGGTGGGGAGGAACCAGAACAGAGATAAAGGGACAAGCAGTAATAAGGCTGGAGGAAAACTAGGGATATTGGTCAGGGGAAGGACAAGAGTGGATGGCCGGTAGAGGATGCCCATGGGAAACTCAAAAGTCCCTTACTTCTTGCGTAGGTGGGCAGCTATTTCAGACTTCCGGAAACCATTCAGTTGATAGAGGCGCAGGGCTAGGTTCCATGCCCCCTTGTCATTTCTGATGTTATTAGCCAACTTCTCTCTAGATGATGATGGCCTCCAGCCTTCCTCTGGAGATTGAGCTTGGGGCATGGGGCTCTCAGGAAGCCTAGAAAAGTTCATTTGTGTCTTCACACTTGTGCACATGAACATCAAGTGTTCTCCAAGGCCATGGGAAAAAATGTCCGAGCTCAGGGTTAGAACTATGACTCTTGGGATCTGGAGAAGCTGAACCCAGGTCCTCAGAATGAAGATGCATGTTCAAAGCCAGCCTGGCCTGGCCTAGGCTGGGACTAAGAGATCTCAGAGAAGAGTTAGAGAAACAAGAGCCACAGGAGTGGAGCCAAGCTGGTGCCACATTTCCCCAGGTACCCACAAAGATACTCCAAGCTTATCTCATCTGGAGTGGCAGGGAGAGTTTTTGAGGTCTTCAGTGCTGTGCTGCCCACCCATGATGAGGTAATGTGCTGGCTAGTTTTATGTCTGCTTAGCACAAGTCATCTGAAAGGGGGGAACCTTACTTGAGAAAAATGCCCCCATAAGAAAACAGCTGTAAGTTATTTTCTTTATTAGTGATTGATGGGGAGGGCCCAGCCCAGGCTGGGTAGTGCCATCCTTGGGCTAGTGGTTCTGTCTTCTACAAGAAAGGAGGTGGAGTAAAGCCGTGGAAGCTACTTGGTTATCATGGCTTCTACATCAACTCTTGTCTCCAGGTTCCTGCCCTATTTGAGTTCCTGTCCTGACTTTCTTTGATGACAAACAGTGATGTGGAAATGTAAGCCAGATAAACCCTTTCCTTCCCAAGTTTCTTTGGTCATGTTGTTTCATCATAGGACTAACTAATACAGGTAGGATTATTTCCCTCATCTGCAATTATCCATATGTCTCTATTCCCCAGCCTCAGCCCCAAACATAACTCTTAGTTCTAGAGTCACATAAGAGGCAAGGTGTGAGGGTTAGGTTGAGAACAGGGAGCCAGGCTGGCTTTAGGAATGTCAAAAACTGGGGAAATCGGTGGAAGTCTATGATTTGCCCCTTCCTCTGCCTAACAGCTCATACCATAAGACTGGCTGGTGACCCAGGCAAGCCATACTACGGTGAACACCTAAAAGTAAGATTCTCAACCCCAGCCCTACCTGACTCATGTTCCCCTGAAACCTTACATCCAATGCCAGATATCTGTTACCTAAATTACCAGCTTGAATAAGTGTAGGTCAGGTAGGCTAACTTGAGAAACAGTCACTGAGAAATGGCTAATTATTGGAGTTCACCCAACAACCTCCTTCACACTAACAAGTGGGCCAGTGGGTCGGTGCATCGCCACTCGTAACTCCCGTTTCCTAGGCCTCCTCCACCTCTCATCCCTCAATGGGACAAACATACAACAGCCACTGAAAAGTGACATTCAAAATGCTAGGATTCATAAGGTCCACGAAGGCAGTGCTAGCAGTCTGTAGAAATCACCAGGGAAATGGTGATAGGGAAGGCCGTCCACTGAGCCACTAATGATGGAGAGATAAAAGAAATCAGGCACTCATCACATTTAATGATGTAAAGGGAGCCCTGAAATCTGATTTAACAAATGACTCAGTTGAAAGTGTTGTTGTTAAAACTATGCCCAGCCTGTTGGGGAACTGTATATACTTTTTTTTTTGGTTTTGGTTTTTTCGAGACAGGGTTTCTCTGTATAGCCCTGGCTGTCCTGGAACTCACTTTGTAGACCAGGCTGGCCTCGAACTCAGAAATCCGCTTGCCTCTGCCTCCCGAGTGCTGGGATTAAAGGCATGTGCCACCACGCCCGGCTTGTATATACTGTTAATCAGTGAATCATATGCTATATGCATTGTAGCTCCATAAAGCTATATTTTAAAAAATGCCTTCATGCACTTACTAAGAGTGAGGTCAAGGAAATCAGAATTTGTGCATACTGTTAAGTATAATAGTAAATGTTTTACTTATACCACAAATGCTGTCATTTGCCCTGGGAAAGTCCAAGTTAGACCTGGTTTTTCCTTCATTTTCTCTGAAGAGCTTGCCATTTTAGGTGAATTGACTTGCTTTGGCCTGGGATTGGGTTTGCTTTCATTTTTGGTACAATGAACCTCCCTTTCAGATTCCAAGTCTTCTATGGGTTCCTAGCCTCTGAGAGCTTCTGGACAACTAAGTTTCCAGATTTATGAAGAAGATGGCTCTTTGATTTGTGACACCAACTAATGTTTTATTGCCACTACCCAAGGATCCTGAAAATGGGAACAAGGTTCGCCTTGTAGTTGGGAATTGGGAATGCCACTATTAGGTCCATGGTCTAACCCCAACTGGTTCCACTTAGTCTCTTTAATATGACTCCGATTTAGCCACCCAGAAGAGAAACCCTTTCCCCACTGAGAGTCAGAAGGGCTGAAAGCATTGAGGTAGTATACTGGGGCAGGTAGTCACCTCAGAAGGTTTTGTTATGGACCTGTTCCTACCTATGGCTGAAGTTCTAAGGTTACCACATCCTGGTTATGGGCTCCAAGATATAGTATCCCTGTCCCAGTCAAGTCTCCTCCTGCTGAGATTCCAGGCAGCAACCAGGCCTAGGACTTCAGTGAATTTCTCCCATTGACTTCAAGTTCAAAAACAATCTGTGATCTCTACTCACTAGCATCTATGTACAGTCTTCCAAGCTTCACAGGGCTCCAGTCAGCCCCGAAACTTCTGTTCTTCCTCTCCTGGTGTCTAGCTGGGGAAATTGATGATTCTGCTTCTGTATATTTAAGTCTTGACTCTCTGTAACTCTCTGTTCTTTTTGTTTTTAAACATTCCAGTCTTTTGAATATATATAATATATATGAAATAAGCATTAGCACATTAATTTCAATGTCCATTTCTCATGCTCTACCCAAAGCAGGGTATTCTTTTTTGTTTTTAAATTTTTTTCTCTTTATTAGATATTTTCTTCATTTACATTTCAAGTGTTATCCAGAAATTTCCCCTTACCCTCCCCCATCCCCGCCCAAAGCAGGGTATTCTTATCACAACACAACTATGAGCCAAGGAGCCAGTTGTATTGAGACTCACCCTTCTGCAGAAGCCAAGTGAACGTGGTGCTGGTTGGCTGAAGCATCTTCACTTCTGGATGTGTCTTCACAGTCTGCCTCCTGCCTCAGGCTTGGGACCTCCTCTGTCTCCTCTTCCTTTAGGGAGCTCAACTCTGATTTATCCTTCTGGAGAAGGTGTGAGGCATCTTGTGGCCACTTGGGGCTGTGGAGCTGAACCCGTGGGCTGCTATCCTGGGAAGACACTGGGCTGGGCTGGGGGCCAGAGCCTCTACCCTCAGATTCTGGGCAGTTAGGCTCCAGTAAAGAGGCTTGGCTCCCCCAGGGGGCCAAAGTGCAGAACATGGGCTCCTGGAAACAGCCAGCATCCCTCTCACCTGAGGAACAGCAGGAATGAGCATGTTCAGGGTTGGAGACAGGAAAACAGCTGCCTGCTGCCTTCAGACCTCCTTCCCTCAGGTACCTCCCTGGCACTAGGCAGGCTGTTCTGTCCTGCTGTAGATACTGATATCCCCCTGTCTATCTGGTGGCAGAGTCCTGGACTCCAGTTCCTTAGATAGCTCAAGCCTCAGGACCTGCTGAGCCAGTAAGACCCAGGCATTGGGAATGCTGTGTCTTATATATAGCTCTTCATTTTAAAAGCATTGGAAAGCTCATTTTGTGTATGAAGACTCAGAATAATTAATCCTAAGCACCTCCGACTCCATCACAGTACAATGAATCCAACAAGGACCTTTGTCTCCAGCTCTAAATCCCAAAGACCCTCCCCACTCAGTTTCCCAGATCCCCACACTGGGTCTCACCTCTGTTCTGGGAGATAAGAGTTTCCTGGGACCTGGAAGGATCTTCTGTCTGCAGGTCCTCAAGTATGGGTTGAGCCAGTTCAGAAAGGCTTTGGGATGTCTGTGAGCCCTGGAGACAAAAGCAATGAACAAAGAAGAGTGGAAAGAGCTGAAGTGGATTACGTGGAGACTGAATGGAAGCCCCTCCCTCCTTCCTTTCTTCCAGAGCCCATGGACAACAGACTGGGTCCTCAGTTCAAAAAAGGGATGGTAGATGGAAGAAACACCACAGTCCAGGAGCCTTGGAAATCCATGGGTTCATGGTTCTTCACAGACTTAGAAGTTAGATTCAGGGGGGAAGAGACTTACCCAAGGCTGTACAGGATTTGTTGTGGCAGGTCTAAGGTTAAATCCAAAGTTATCCGATTCTTGGATCAATTCATGGTCTACAAAGGTTTCTTTAGATGAGCTATGGCCAAGATCATCTTCACAAGAAGTCTGAAATCAGAGACCTGCGAAATCATTCCGGGTTCCTTCCCACTCCCCTTCTCACAAGTTGCTCAGTTGGCCCTGCCTGGACAGAGTTCCCAGGCTTCCCTTGAAAGACCCAGAACCTTAGAAGGAGGTCCTCAGACAGGCGTCTCCAAAGGATGGCAGTCCTTTAACCACCATTGTTCTTTGGGAGTGGAGAGATTAGAAGGTTACAGCTTTCTGTCATTTTGAATTCTCCTTATCTCTAAAGCAGAGAATTCCTGGGAAAACTGTCTCCCCTGCCTGTCTTGCAAAACTTGAGACAAACCCTGATTGATATCAAGGCTCCTATGCCATTGTCCTGACAAGGGTCTGATCTACTGACCCTGCACAACAGGAAAATGAAGGATCCTGAGGTAAAAGAAACAAGATGTTCAAATCTCTCAAAAAGTGGACTCTTAAAATAGACAGCTCTCTGGTGTGACAAAGATCAGCTTAGGTTACTCTGTGACATCTGGAGATGCCTAGGAGGTAGGAGGGAAGATCCCAGAATGTCTTGGAACACCATGAAGGGAGAAGCTGAGCCAGTCTATCTAGTTTTAGCTCATTGGAGTTGGTGACATAGAGATTCCTGGGCTTACATGCATCTGAGTTCTAAATGTCATTAATGTACTGATAAAATTTTCCATTATTCTGAAGGCTATATGAATCAATCTTTGTCTGTGAGAGTATATTTGTGTATGTGTGTGAGAATGTATGCATGTGTGTGTGAGAGAGAGAGTATATATGTGTGTCTGCTTTGTCTCTCTGTGTCTCTGTCTCTCTGTGTCTCTGTCTCTGTCTGTCTGTCTCTCTCTGTGTTGCTTTCACCTGAGCATGTCCAACATGTGGAAGACAGAGGTAATGACCTCCTCTGTTGCTCTTCGCCTTATTTTTTCAGATGGAGCATCTCTTACTAAACCCAGGGCTTGCTACTTTGCCTAGACTGTCTGGCCATTGAGATCCTGGGATCCCCATTTCCACTTTTTTCCCTGCAGTGTTGGGTTTCAGGTATACTTTGACACACCCAGCTTTTATATGGGTTCCAGGGACCCAAACTCAGATCCCCAAGCTGGCACAGCAAGCAGTTTACCCACTGAGCCATCTCCCCAGATAAACACACACTGGTCAGTTTGCTGTTCTATTAGCTCAGATCCCACAAAATTCTACCTTCTGAACAGTGCCTCCTGAGGAAGGCCCTTCCTGCCATGTCCCCAGCACAGTCCTCAGCTGACTTACCTTACCCTCCTGGTCAGGGAGTACCGTGGGATCCCCTTCAGTGGATCCTAAGGCCAAGCAGGGGTGCATCTTATAGGAAGGCATAGGGAATGGAGGGGTGGAACACCCACCATGGTCAGCAGTGTTGCTCCCCAAATCCAGCTCATTTTCCTGCCTCCAGAGCCCTGTGCCTTTTTGGAGAGGAGAGTCCAGAGATTGAGGGCTCTGATGCCAGGTCTTCATGTCTGGATGGGAATTCGGGTACCCCCAGGAAAAGCATTCTCCTTCAGTGCTGGTGTCTGAGCAAGGGCTCTCCAGGAAGAGGGGATTATCAAAGAAGATACTGTCCTCCTCAGCACCCCACTCTATGGAGGAGCCTGGAGTTTTCTCCCTTGGCCAGGTCTGGTTCTCCTCCTCAGGCCCACTGCTGTCATCCCCAGAGTCTGCATCCTCTTTGGGTCGGCTGGGGCTCAGACCTTCATCTCCAAGGAGGTCCTTAGAGGGTGGTGGGATGCAACACCTGAGTTCTTCTCTGAGTCCCTCTGTTTTCTCCAGCTCCTCCTCCAGGTCCAGGACACACATCTGGGCCTGCAGGATGCCAGCCCAGAATACCACCTGGGTGGATGAGCTCTGGTTTTGCTGTGGACTCCCCAAAGAGCTGTTGTCCTCCAGTGACCTCAGTGGTGCTGGGGTCTGCCTGGCCTCTGCCTGCACCAAGCAGTTTTCCAGGTGAGTGGATTCCACACCAGAGTTACCATGATGAGCATCAGGTCTGGCAGATTCTGGGGCATCAAATGGACATGTATGTTCCTGGCAATGTTCAGAAGGGCCTGGATGGCCATGTATTTCACTTGGATATGCTTCTGGACAGGGTTGTAAGTTGTCTTCCAAGCAAATATTGAGATATTCCATGGGTCTGAGGTGGTCCCCCATCATCCACAGAGTGATGGTTGAGCAGAAGCCCTTGGTAGCATCTGTTTTCACAATCCCATCTCACAAATTAGTAGGTGCACAAGCCAAGGTAGAAAGTGGAAATCCACATCCAACCTGTAAATGCCCAAAGTGAGTGCATTTGAGAGGGACCATAATCCATTCAAGTCCTGAGTCCAAAGTGCTAGACACATTCAGAATCCACACCTGGGGCATCTACTAAGAGACACTTCTACCCTGTGAGTACCAGACATGCCCTGTGAATTCACAACTTCAAACTGGCATCAGAATGGCACTTGTTCCAAAGACATACATCAGTTGGCTGAAGGGTTACAATATGGCTCAGCACAAAAAGAATGCATGGGTCAGATCAGGCCTTTATCTTGGGATTAGAGAATAGAGAGACAGAAGTAGGTGTTGCAGGAACAGCTAGAACACCTAAGGACACCATGAGAGCAGCAGAACTTGAAAAAGACATGTAAGCCAGAGTGTGCAAGACTCGGACACAGGTTATAGAGGCAAAGAGAACGGAAGACGCTCATAGGAGCATCAGGTACCAAGAGAACAAGACCACAGCCTCCCTACTTTTTCAGAGTATGGGTCCTATTTGTGGGCCTGCACCATTCACAAGGCCAGCTCATAAAGCTGCTTCCTTATGTGCTATGCACAGTGGTGCAATGTAAGGCAGAAGCCCTATAGCATTCCCTGCTCACTCAGCCTTGTGAAAGAAAGACAAGCTCCAGCCCTCTGCCCAACCAAGGAGCATAGTGCTTGTTTCATGAAGTGGAGAGTCTTGACTTCCAGAGTGAGTGAGACCAGAAAGTAATAGCCACCTGTACCCTAGGCTTCAAATGCAAAGAAACTTTCTGGTACATCATTCTCTCTGCTGGTGGAGGTGGGCTCTCATCTGATGCAGCCATGGAACATATAGGAATGTTGCTGAGAAGCGAGAGTGTCCACCACCTGTGTGAAATGCAAGCTTACATGGCTGCCAAAATGGCCCTGATTCCTCTTAGTGACTGGCTTGTTTTAATCTACTGGACACAACACTCATGATGTACCTGCCCTGTTTCCCTCTTGTGTCAGCCCCAGGAAGTGCAGAGTTAAGTACATGGATGCATTATATGTCTTTCCAGCATTAAACACACCCTGGTTTAGTCAAATATCTCCTTATGTCTCACTTTCTTCTAATATACTTCTGTCTTGAAAAACTAAAGGTGTGCCTGAAAACTCCAGACACATGTGTGGAACAGCACAAACGAGCACGTGAGCTGAGTTCCCAATCTACAGCTCTAGGTAACTCTCATACAGCCAAGAATGACAGCCCTGCCTATGTCTAAGGAGCTATGCTCTTCTTCACTAACACACATTTTGGCACCTGGAAGATGACTGTGCACTTGCCTTTCTGTCACATAGACAAGGAAGCCAGAGCCTGAGCCTTAATGACTCACAGTTGGAAAGGAAGCCCAGGTCTGACTTTAGACTTCCTGCCTTTCAATGCATGACTTTCGCATCTCTCTCTGCTGAGGGAGCTTCTCCTGTGTTGCAGGGGGTGCTGTCCACTTGGTCTCTCCTAGCACCACCTCTTCAGAGCCTTCCTCAGGCTCCAAACCTGGAACTGTGTTCCTAGACCCTAGGCAGGTGGTAAAGTGGGTGGGATGGTCTTAACTGAAACCCATAGAGATGGTTCAATTCCTTCATGCTAAGCAATAGAATGTGTGGGGTGAATGAGTAACCACAAGCCTTGCAGTCACCTCTCCTCAGCACTGAGAGCTGAATGAATAAACCTAGAAGGTCAACACTGTGACTGAGGGCCACTTGTGGAAGGCTCCACCTCAGAGGAAGGCTGCCATCATTGTCACCCCAGGCTTGGCCTACTCTTAGACATTTAACAAATGGTAATCTCCAGCTTATACATTGAGATTGGGTGACATCTATGTACTATTTAAGGTCACCTAAAAGACATGCCAGTGAGTATCATAGAGAAATGGAGTGGGGCTAATATGTACACTAGTCTCCTCATCTTCTAACTTCCCTTTTAAAAGACCCTAAGAAATAGAGTTCCTATGTGGGTTTTTCCTTTTTACTCTGTTCTGACACCATGTCCCTTATTTTATTACAAATCTGGAGTTGCTTTATGATAATAAAGCTCTTAAAGTTTTGCACCCTGGGAAAAAACCGTAACCAGTCTTCAAGTCCCTCTATTATTTAGAGGGACTCATCCCCTCCAGAAGATAAATTTCAGAAAAGCAGCGGCATTTTCTCTACTTAACTTTAGCTCTGAGTCAGATGGATGGCAATTGGTCTTGCCTGTCAGTCTTCTCCAGGTCCTTCAATCTATCATCACATCTCCAGCCCCAGATGGTTGGAGAATATACAGCCTTTGCTATCTGTGTTAAAAGGGCAAGAGGGGGGCTACCTTACTCCCTATGCTGGTACTGATTTCTGCCCCCACTGCTTTCTGGGTAAGAGGCCTCAGACAGCCCTACTTCAGGGAAGGCATAAATATCCCTCAGAAGCTGCTATAGTTCAGACCCTTGAAGGTCCATGCATTAGAGGCCTGTCTCCATCTTGGCACTAGAAACTTTAAAAGACCTCCCCTAGAGGAGGGGATCACTGAAAGCATGCCCATGAAAAGGACTCGGCCATGAACTGAATGGCTTTGCTCTGCCATGTGCTTCTACCATGATGTGATGCCTCCTTGTCACAAAACCAAAATGGTGGGTCCAGCCAGCCATGGGCTAGAACCTTTACAACTGTGAGCCAAAACACAGTCTTCTCTTTATAGGTGCTTTTCTCAAATATTTGTCATAATGACAGGAAACCAATATAAGATACGGTCTTTATGTTAACAACTTCCCTGAATCATTACCCTCTGTCCTGCCTGGCAGAAAGGATCAAGTGAAAGATGACCTTGTTAAGGCCTCCTCAAGTAACCATAGGGTACAATGAGTAACTAGTGCGAGTGATCCACACTGAAGCTCGAAGGAAAGGATAGAAAGAAGCACACTGGTTACAGCTGCTGGAGTAGGAGGCAATACAGCCCCACCCTCCCTCTCTTACCAGACCCCAAGGCAGAGCTTCACACTCTCCTCTTCCCAGCTAAATCCTGATCTCTCTGTTCCTGCCTGGCTCCTTTCCTGTGTGTAATCCCTCCTCTTGTCCCCATTCCCTGACCCCCATACATCACATCTTACTGTGTCTCAGCCTCTAAGTCTCATCTAAGCATGTAGCCAACATGATTCACATACTCTCATTACAGAATTCATTTGACAGGACATGTGTGATTTTGGCACCAAAGCCTAGAGGAGTCCCATGTGTCTCTTTGAAAGTAGGTACTTATACATACAAACATACATGCATACATACATGCATACATACATACATGCATACATACAAGCATGCATACAATTACATAAATCATCAATAATGGAATATATTTGTGGCTACCATGGACACTATTGAATATTAGGTTTTATTGGGCTTGCCTTCCCAAAAGAAAGCCATTATTTTTTCAAAGATGTGGGATGGGGAAGGGGAGGATGAGAGAAACTATAATTTTCTAGAGACCAAAGAGGAGAGAGCAGATCCCTGAGGTCTGGTATCTGAAAGACCTAGGGAGAGAAGGTTCTAGGAGGCCAAGGGAAATTGAGGGAAAGGGGCAGAGAGGGGGGGTTAAGAAAACTCAAACCTGCTAGTTGGTATGCTGTTTGACTGGGTCAAGATTCTTTTAAAATAATTAAAGTCAACCAGACTGCATTCCACATTCGGTGTTCAACTTTCAGTGTTTGCTCAGAAGGCTCTTGTTGCCTGAAGTCAGCATGGGGAATTCTTGCTTCTTTTGGGCCATGGAGTCTCTCAGGACTCGGGTGGGGGATTGTAGTCTCCCCAGTCACACCCACAAATTTCTTGGAACCATATCACTTATCCTTTAGTTCAAGTGTATCAATAAGTTCAAGATTGGTTTTGACCTGAAATGTTCAGGTCTCTCTATGAGATCCCTGAGGACCTAGAGCCTAAAGGTGAGCTTCAATTCCTGGAGGTCAGGACATATTGGGGGGGGGGTTACACCTACATGGTGGGGTAAAATTTACTGGGTGAACATGTGAGGGAGCTGAACACATAGATAGCGGAGTCAATCATGTGCCGGGGCCTGGGTTAATATTCCATAATGTTTTCAAAAGAGTGAAAAGCAAAACAGAACCTCAGCACTCGCAATATCTGGGACATGCTTGAAACACCCTACTAATTTATCAAAAGTTCAAATTTAAGTGGGTCTTATGTATTTTATTTGGCAACCTAACACCATGGGAGAGGGTACAGAATGGTATCCAGCCCTGCAAATGGGCTACTTATCCAGTTGTACAGACACGAGCTTATCAGTCATCAAGCACACCATGAATGAGGCAAACAAAAGCACTGTCCCGTCTCTAGCAAGAAAGCTAAGGTTTGCAGAGGCTTGCAGGGTCTTTTAGCTTAGCCAACAGGTGACAGAGCTGGGGTCCCAACCCAGGTGTAAGGCTCCCCTAGACACACTCTCATTTCCCACTCACACGTCAGCACAGTCCTTCTCTCTTTTTTTTTTCCTTACATTTTTAGCCTTCCTCCCTGAATGGATGGGTTGGGCCATCCATTCAGGAGCTCATCAGAAGGGTTTAGTCCTTCTGATGTCCATCATATCTGCCCTAGCAGTCATCTGGATAAGCAATGAGGTCAGCCTTTTTACCTCTGGATGAAGAAAGTCATCTCTTAGACAGAAGCAGGCCAGAAACAAGAGAGCAGAGCATGTGCGTGCCTTAGGCGTGCACCTAGGATTTTCTTCCCACATCCCCAGTTCAGTGAAACTACCCCTACCCATGTATCATGTGGATTAGCTTATGTTGTGTTTGTGTAAGAAGAACTTGGGGGAATCAGTTCTTTCCTTTCATCACGTGGACTCCAGGGATAGAGAACTTCTCTTCGGGCTTGGTGGCAAGACCCTCTACTGGATGAACTATCTGACCAACCTAGTAAGATTTCCTTTGAAATCTCTCATCTCAGCTTCTGAACAAAAGCTGCAAGGAATGGGTTCAGCAAGACTATGTCTCATAAGATGGGTTCGGTTGCCTCTAAAACAAAGCGGCCCTCCATTTCTTCACTGTTCTGTGATACTCAGGAGGAAGCTTAAGGACATATTCTAGGTGATGCAGAATGTCTTTGCAAGCCAAGGAAAAGATTTAGTATTCTAGAGCATACGAGGGGAGGAGTGATCAGGAAGGAAAGAGAGCAGCACTGTCTCATGGAGCACCTCTGTTTCAGGGTTGGGTTCTGCATTTCAGGTAATTTCCTTTCTTTTTCTTCCATGTATGTATATATGTATGTATGTATGTATGTATGATCGATCTATCTATCTATCTATCTATCTATCTATCTATCTATCTATCTATCTATCTGTATATGAGTGCTCTGACTTCACATTAACCCAAAAGAGGGCATCAGATCCCATTTATAGATGGTTGTTAGCTACTGTCTTAGTCAGGGTTTCTATTCCTGCACAAACATCATGACCAAGAAGCAGGTTGGGGAGGAAAGGGTTTATTCGGCTTACACTTCCATACTGCTGTTCATCACCAAAGGAAGTCAGGACTGGAACTCAAGCCGGAGCTGATGCAGAAGCCATGGAGGGATGTTCTTTACTGGCTTGCTTAGCCTGCTCTCTTATAGAATGCAAGACTGCCAGCCCAGAGATGGTCCCACCCCCAAGGGGCCCTTGATCACTAATTGAGAAAATGCCTCACAGCTAGATCTCATGGAGGCATTTTCCCAACTGAAGCTCCTTTCTCTGTGATAACCCCAGCTGTGTCAAGTTGACACAAACCTAGCCAGTACAGCTACCATGTGGTTGCTAGGAGTTGAACTCAGGACCTCTGGAAGATCAGCTAGTACTCTTAACCACTAAGCTTTCTCTCCAGTCCATTTCAGGTAATTTCACCAGGAGGACATTTTTTAGGGAGAATGTTTCAAGGGCTCAGCTGTACATGTAGCTGGTAGAGAGGAGTGACACGGGAATCAGGAGGTCAGTGCCTCTTATCCTACCTTAGAGCTTCAGGGATGGGTTTTTTTTGTTTAGTTTTTCACTACCAGGTCTTATGTTTCACCCCAGCTGGTCTTGAACTCACGCATGATACTAATGCCTCTGTCTCCTCAATGCCAGAATTACAGAAGGTACTCTTACATGCCTGGTTTATATGGTGCTGGGGATCAAACCCAGGCCTTCGTGCATGCTAGGCAAAGACTACCAACGGAGAAACATCCCTAGCTCAGCACTGTTTTTAGTCTTGCAGGGAAGAGGGAGCAAGTGGACACCCCAGTTTGCTTTCTACTCTTGGCTTAAAGATCCAGCTTTGTATTCTAGCTTAAGAATGTGCAACTGAATATGGAGACAAGCTATTCCTGGGGAGGAAGGGTAACAGCCTGGATCAGAGTGACAGTGAATAATGCTGATGGAGAGACTCATAGACTATATTCACATCCTAACTCAAGATGTCTTCTCAGCCTAATTCTGTGGTTCTGCCATTCACACAGAAAAGCAAATGTAAACAATACACTCATACTCTTACACACACACACACACACACACACACACACACACACACACACACACACCTACCTCCTTGTCAGGCTTATCCAGATCCACATACTGTCTGTCAGCTCTTGGCCTGTTAGAGGAAACAGCTCTCAGCCCTCTGCCTGGAACATCCCACAAACTACACACACTCCAGTTTAAGCTTCCAGATTCAGCAAGGCAGCCTGCTTCCTTCCTTTTAGCCCATGAGAACCTGGACCCTTCCAGGGGCATGGGAGGTGAGCTGTTTTGTCCCCGTGTGGCCTAGGCAGCAACAGTGTCCTCAGAGGAAGGAGCCACAACAAATGGAGTTTCTTAGAATGGAGGGACAGGACCTGAATTGGGCCCAGAGCTCTGTGAGAACTGAATAGAGGAGGCCCCACCTCCTGCTCCCAAGAGAGCCCTCATGCAAATGTCAGGGGGTAGGGAAGGGAAGGTAAGGGTAAAGAAACTAAGGTTTCACCATAGGTCATGGTGAAATCAGCTGAGGCTTAAAAAGAGAGCAAAGAGTGACAGGGGATGGGAAGAAGGAGCTGACCTAAATCAATGCTCAGGTACAGCTGTGGCAAAGCTGTGAAGGCAGAGGACCCCTAAAAGCTCAGGCCGAGCATCCCCTTCCTTCGTCATTTTACCCCAGCATCTAAGCAATGATCTCTAGATCAGTGGTTCCAATAGATGGATAGTTGGAGGGGGTGCTATGAGGCTCCACCGTCCTAGAGGACTGGGGGACATGCCTACTTGGAGTCAATTTTTTTCAAGATAGGCTAAGTCTAAGAGTTCTGGTCCTGATGGGTCAACTTTCACAGCCCCTTTAGTAAAAGAATGACTCTAACTATGAAATTTTAGGCCCTGGAAGATTAAAGCAGGAACTGAGGACCAGTTCCGAGGGACAATAGACCATACAGTGTCTCATACAGGGACACTTTTGGGAGTGACATGGTTCCTCTTACACATCAGGAAAACAGAACTAATTCAACAATTAAACAAGTTGGAGGATGTCTCCTGCTTCTAACTCTAGTCTTTTGGGTGGGGCCTTAGTACAGTGTGGAGCAGAGAGCACCTTTTGGCCTGAAGCCCTGACTCCATTTCAGCAGCCACACCCAGTGCTGCTCCAGCACCCTCCTGGTACTCAAGTCTTCAGGGTCTACAGTCAGGGCAAGCTGAAACCTCAGCCACAACAGTCATGAGGACCTCAGGCAGGTTGCCTTGCCCCTTCACCCTTTACCTTATACCTTACAGATTTCTAGAGGTCCTGGTGAAAGGTGGGGGAAAGCAGACATTAAAGAAGAGCCAGATAGAGTTAGACAGAAGTTAGACAGCGTGGAGGAAAGGTACGGGATGGCAAGAGACCAGTGAGGTTAGGCTCATGTCAGGTACCCAAGCAGCGATCAAGCCCTGAAATTTCACTCCATTTGGTGTTCTTGTCCTTAGCCCTGGCCTTGAGGGCACGCATAAAACTTTATTTTATGGTCCCCTAACCAGATTCCCCTAGCCACACCCCTGTTGCCTTGTAAGCCCGCCTAGCTTACCTTCAGGCTCTCCGGATCCGATCCGATCCGATCCGATCTGATCCCCCTTCCCTAGGAACTTACTGCTGCGTAGTTGCCAGCCTGCAAATGCAGCGACCAAAGCTTCCGACTTCCGTTCCCCTCACCACCATGACACATACCCCTCCCGCTCCCCAGGGCTCCCTAGCCCTGAGAGTAAGTAGCTTGCTCAGTGCCTCATACTTCCTGCCCACAAGACAAGGGCCTCCACTTCCGGCTCCAGAATCTCCCAGGGCCCCCAAACCCTATCTATGTGTCTGCTCCTTGAACGCCACTGCGCTGGAGCACCTCCCCAGAAAGAACCTGCCACAGTTTAGCGTCCCCACAACACCAGGGCCTGAGAGAAAGGGGAAGACTAGGAGGCCTGGGCTGTGAACGGCCCTTCTTCCTTCCGCCCTGAGGTTTTACCCCAGGTTCTGCCTCTGCCAATGCTTAGTTCTGTGGTCCCTCCCACCCTCACCCCAAGGCTTAGCAATGGGAGACAGAGGGCCTCTACTCAAGCATTTTTTTTCACATAGGACATTTCAATTTTGTTGTGGTTGTTGTTTGTTTGTTTCGAGACAGGGTTTCCTCTGTGTAGCCCTGATTGTCCTCGAACTCAGAAATCTGCCTGCCTCTGCCTCCCAAGTGCTGGGATTAAAGGCATGCGCCACCACTGCCCGGCAGACATTTCAATTTTTATATGGTTATGATGATGACACCTGGCATATTATCTTACAGTTACCAAAGGTTCCCCACAAAAGCTCCTTAGCCAGTTCTCACTCTGACCTCATAAAGCGCGACTGCTTCAGTCATTGTACAGATCCAGCTGCTGCTTCAGGTTGCACACATGAGAAGTTGCAAGGCTAGATCCAAGCCAAGCCTCAAACCACATGAACTGATCAATGTCTGTTGCCAACAGTTCTAGACACAAGTCCCTGGGACAGGCTACAGTGCTTAGGAGTAAGTTACAGAGGCCAGTGACAGCCACACAGGGTAATCCATCCATATCTTCAGTCGCAGCTCCACCCTTTTACTGCTGAGGATCCCAGGACCCCACCCCAGCCCAGCTCAGCTCTAGCTCTCACATACTCACTACCTTCCCTGGGCCCCCTTTCCTGGCCTGCCCACAACAGTGGTGCTGTCAAGGCCTCAGTCATGGGCCTTCTGCGTGTGGCCTTCAGTGAGAGGGCCTAACTGTCGCTCAGGCCTCCTCCAGCAGTGGGTCTTTCACAGATGGAAGTAGTCCATAGAGATGCACTTACCTGGACTCATGAACGCCTTTGGGTGTGGAGAGTCTTAAGGATTCTCTGTCCTTGGCCTGCTTTGCCCCCAGGCCCATTGCAGCTCAGTTCAGCCCAGGACTAGGTTTAGGTTGGTTAGCATGCTGATAGCAGAGGGTGGGGTAGAAGGTAGGGCTGAGAGTCGTGCTGAAGTCACCCCTCCCCCCCTCCAGCTTGTGCCGCAGAGTTAGGGTGGGAAAGAGAAAGAGAGGTGGGGCTAGGCAGAGGCTCTGCGGCAAGAGCCCCAGAAGTGGAGGATGAGGAGCCTGTCTCAGACCTGGACCCGAAAGCTTCTTTCGGCTAAGATAGGACTTAGGGAATGAAAGTGAAACAAGACACAATTACCATGACGTCAGCCAGCTACAGGTAACTTTTAAGTATTTGCTACCTCACATGAGACCTTGCTGGCCCTGGCACGCTCAAACCACCTAGTCTGTAAGACTAGCAAGTGATGTGCACAGCTTAATCTCACAAATACTTCCAATTCAGCATATCCTGGCTGATTCTCTCCTCCAAGCTGCAGTACTTCCTGTATTCAGGATTTTACAATTCTACACACAGCTGGGTAAACTTGAAACTGAAATGTATCACATAGAAGCAAACTCTTCTCAGTCTCTAGTCTTGCCTCTGGTATGTAGCACTCCAGTCAGTGTCTTCTGTGTTTCTGTCCCTACACTAGAAGCTGCTGATCAGCCAGGAATAAAACACGCTGCCTGTTCACAGAGAGTTGCCAATCTAGAGGCAGAAAATAAGCAGGCACCTGGTGAACCAGCATCTGCTCATAAAATGCCTAGACTGCTGGGAGGAAGAGGTGGGGAGAAACCAGGGAGGGGGCTAGGTGACCTCATTACTGCCTGAGGTCAGGGACAAGACCTTCTCAGAGATAGATTCTATACAAGTGGAATGGGACCAATAGGGAAGAGCAGTGTAGGCTGCAGGTGCAATTCCTTATCTGGAATGGGAAATGTCTAATGTCCAGGAAACAGTCAGTAGGTCTGGCATTGAGAGAAGTCCAGGGACAGGAGAGGCAGGGCCCACCAGAGTGGACTGGGTCTCCTACTAACCCAAGGTGCATTTTAAGTTGGGAGTTGAAGGCCAAAGATTATGCATTTATTTTTACTATCATTTGTCTACTACAATCATCAGGGGCTACCTAAGGGCAAAACCCCAGTTAGGTGGCTTTGGGGGTGGAGTAGGGGACCAGATGAGGGAAGACGCTCTATTGGGCAAGGTCAATAAAGGCATAGAAGGGAGAGTCCATCATTGGGGACAACTGAGAAGCCTGGCTGCTTACAGATGGGAGGGAAGGCAAGGGCAGCTTCTAGACTTTGGCAAGTGCTAGCAATGACATTTGAGGACATGGAAAAGCCCCAGGATGGGAAGCTTATGGGAGGAGATCAGGAGTTTGACTTTTTTGTTGTTGTTGTTTTTTCGAGACAGGGTTTCTCTGTATAGCCCTGGCTCTCCTGGAACTCACTTTGTAGACCAGGCCGGCCTCGAACTCAGAAATCTGCCTGCCTCTGCCTCCCGAGTGCTGGGATTAAAGGCGTGCGCCACCACGCAGGAGTTTGACTTTTTAAGAGTTGGATTTAGCTATCTGTGGAATTCAGGCAGGCAACTGAACATGGTGCCTGGAGTTTAGGGGCTGGTGTGGCCCCAGAGAGGTATCTGAACACGGCATGGTGGGGCCCACCAGGATGGAAGGAGAGTGGTCTGTAGTCTATCAAAAGGTAAGAGAAACAGAAGACAGCATTGTCAATGGAGGTTGCTTCTGAAGGAGGAAGTGGTTGGCCGTGCTGAAGTCTGATGGACTGTCAAGGTCAATTATAAAGAGAGTGAGCTTTTACTGAACATGGCCACCGAGAGTTTATGGATGGATGGCACTGAGGTGAAGGTTGAAGCAGACAGCCATGATGTAAGAGAGGCAAGCAGCATTGTCCTGTTGATTAGGACTCTGCCTCCTCCCCAGTGGTCCACAGTACACTTAGCTCCCTGAAGCTGATCATGCTATGTAGGCAGTCTGACTTCTTCCTCAGTGCTAGGTTCTGCTCATCTATGGGTATACTGGCTAGTGTTGTGTCAACTTGACACAGGCTGGAGTTAGCTTCAGTTGGGGAAATGCCTCCATGAGATCTAGCTGTAAAGCATTTTCTCAATTAGTGATTAAGCGGGGAGGTCCCCTTATGGGTGGTGCCATCTCTGGGCCGGTAGTCTTGGTTCTATAAGAGAGCGGGCTGAGCAAGCCAGTGGAAGCAAGCCAGTAAGAAACATCCCTCCATGGCCTCTGCATCAGCTCCTGCTTCCTGACCTGCTTGAGTTCCAGTCCTGACTTCCTTGGTGATGAACAGCAATGTGGAAGTGTAAGCCGAATAAACCCTTTCCTCCTCCACTGTTTCTTGGTCATGATGTTTGTTCAGGAATAGAAACCCTGACTAAGACAATGGGTCAACAACCTCCCCTGTGACCATGAGTTGTATTCACTTGATAGCAGAGTGCTTGACCTAAGTTGTCCCTCCTCCATTTGACCTGATTGCTCATCTCTTTCCTACTGACTTCAAAACAAAAGGGAAACCTGGCTCTCCCTCACCTTCCAGGCTGTGGGTCATGAAGGACTTCCTTGTCTGTTGGAGTCTTCAGTCTGCATGCATCTCTTATAACTTTTATTTCTTGATATTATAAGAAGCAAAACTCTGGGTGGAGGATCCCTTGGTGGAGGCCAAAAAGGCCTCCAGATAGAGGGACATTATGGTCCCTGGTTCCAGAGTCTCAAGTAGTAGCTTTACCTCCAGTATCCTTCTCCCTCTACTCATGAAGTCTCTCTCCAGTCCACCATCCTGTCTAAGAACCTAAACACATCCTGACCACATAGCCTGCAGCACACAGTCTGCATCACACAGTTCACACAGTCCAAGGTATGTAGCATTGACCAGAGTCTTCCCTGCTGCTGAGAGATGAGCTACTTCCTGTTTGTTCATAAAGGAAGTCCTTCAGCACAGGTGGTTGCAGTGAGCATGGGAGCGAGACAAGACATCTCTTAAGAGAGGAGCCCCTCATGAGGCCCAGAGGGAGGAGAAGGAAACCCTGACTTATTGCAACATCCTTTCCTGAGCCCCTTGTATACAAACGGTTGCAGAATTTCACCAGGCTTTCCTAATTCACTGGCCCTTTCCCTCTAGAGCTCATGGATGAAGTATGCTCTAGGCAGATGAGGAGACTGAGGGTAAGAGTGGTTACTGACAGTCAATAGCACTGCAGAGCCCAGCAAGTACCTGTCTTCTGCCTTGCTGTGATCATATGCTGAAGAAACAGTCACCACAGCACTGAGGTAGAGAGTGGGCCTCCTCTCTAAGCCAGTGGGGCTCCCATGTTGTAACCAATCAGGGCATCTCAAAACTAGGACTGGCTGACCTGAAACACCGAACTACTGGGCAAGTAGCAGGCAGAGTGACAAAAAGCCCTTTCGTTTGAGGAAGCCTGTAGTAAGGCAGCTGTGTCCTCATGTATCTGCAGGCAGAGCACATTCCTTACCACCATTGTGAACTCTGCAAGCATCTCCTCAGAAAGGAGGACACTAGCCTTCCCAGATCTCCTTCTGGCAAGTTAGGTGTTTATATCACACTGGCCAGGAGGTGGGTTCCCAGGGATCAGAACAATGAGCTGGAGGAGGGTGGGCCAGGTCTTCAATGATAACACCCAGCAGGAGCCAAAGGTGCTACCCTCCGGGTGCTTGTGGCTTAGAATTGGGGTTGGGGTTGGGGTTGGGGTTGGGGTTGGGGTTGGGTAGAGCATCTCTCAGAGTCAGGACAAAGGATGGGGTAAGAGTCCATAGATAATGTCACTGTCAACCTCCCAACACATCCACTGGTATAGGTGTACTATCAGCTTCATGAAGAAGCCAGGAAGTGATTGTGAAAGTAGGTGTGGTCACAGGCCCACAATCCCAGCTACTAAAGAGGCTGAGAAGGAAGGTGGAAAGTTTAAGACATGCTGAGGCTACAAAGCAAGTTCAAGGCCAGCTTGAGCAACTTAGTAAAGTATTATCTCAAAAAAACACGAGCTGGGCTGAGCGTGTCTCAGCAGCAGAGTGCTTACCTCTGGGGAGTCCCCTGGAGGAGGTCCAAACGTGAGTGCAAATCTCTCTCTCTCTGCCTTGGCTGCTCAAGCCAGGTTAGGTGACCCAGAGAAGCAGTCCTGTCCCTGTCTGGTCAAATCAAAGACCCCTTATATCTGTGGACAGGTGCTCTTGGGCAGAGTGCCCAAGACAGACTTTCCTTTGCCCCTCATGAAAGTTCACTCTGTCTTCTCCCCAAAGCTACCCCCCCTGTCTGCCCTCACCTCACAGCTAGGAGGCTTTAGGATGAGTACTTTTCCTATAGGTACTTCTCGTGGGTCTGTCCCTCTCATGTGCTCAGTGAGTGGTCTCCACAGTTATCTACCCTCCCTCACTGAAGGACACCCACTAAACAACTGCTGGAGCATACCAGCTCACCATTAGTTACAAAAGCACAAGTACTCACATCTTCTACCTTGGCTAGTGGAACCTGGGCAACTATGACTGATCTTGTTTTTAAAAACCATTTAAGCAGAAAGATGCTCAAAGTCTATTATTAAATGGGAAAACTGTTTATGGGCTAGGGAGCTAGCTCAATTGGTAAAATGCTTGCTTGCCATATAAGTATGAAGACATGAGTTCAACCCATATAAAATTGCTGCGCCATATGGCACTGCTTACGGTTCCAATACCAGGGAGGCAGACAGACACAGGGGACCCTGGGGACTTGCAGCTACCCTAGCCTAATTGGGGAGTCTTAGGTTCCAGTGAGAGAATCATTCCTCCCTAACAGAGTGCATGGCTCCTGAGGAGTAGCGCTTAAGGTTGACATGTACTGCCCCACCCCCAACTCCTCCACACACACACACACACACACACACACACACACACACACACACACACACGAAAGAAAACTCTTTCCATATTCATTATGACCTCAATTTTCTGAAACCTTATTTATTTAGGTAAACATCACAACATTGATTGAGACTTTTTCCTCACTGAAATTTTTACAAGATTAACTAACTCCTTTATGTTTGCTTAGAATACATGCAATTTAAGACATAAATATGTGTGTATACACAGACAGACACACACACACAGACTCACACACATTTGGTTTTTCAAGACAGGGTTTCTCTGTGTACTCCTGGCTGGCCTCAAATTCTGAGTCTACCTGTCTTTGCCTCCCAAGAGCTGGGATTACAAGCATGTGCCGCCACTGCTTGGTTTATAAATATGTATTACATTTATCACTAGCAAATTTAGTTTGTTTGATTTAATACTGATTATGGTGGGGTTGGAAGGAACCTCGGGATGTCTGTATGAATTTGGGCATCTTGTTTTACTTTGCTTTACTTGGTGATAGGGATCAAACCTAGAATCTGCTACTGAACTGAGCCCCATTATTATTCTTGACCCTTACATGTAACCATCTTGCAAATGGCTGCCTTTCTGGTGCAGGTGTTGGGACCCATTTGGAACCCCAGAGTTGCTGTATAAATTACTTGAAGGTAAAGGCATTTTAAGATTCAACAAATAAGAACTGAGCTTTCTCAGACAGAACCTGTTTTACATGATAGACTTGGAAAAATAAGGCAGCTGCAAATGCCTTCTTTGGAAAGTGTCTACTCCAGGAAGGGAAAACAGGAAAACCTCAGTCAATCCCTTCCCTGGGACAGTTTTATGGCTCTGAGGTCAGGGAGGCCATCTTACCTCCAGTCTCACAAGCTTTCCTTCATTCTTTCTCTTCACATCTATCTCTCCTTCCTACAGAAGCCTCTTCCTGCCCCTCTTTTTCTCTAAGTCAGGCATACAGAGTTCTAATGTAACCATTCAAAACTCCAGCTACTCCTGTTAACCTATATATTTTGTCTATTTTATTTTCAGCTCTGAGTCACTACGAAGGTAGAAGAAAAGTTTTATCCTTTAGTGCATAGTGTTGGGAGGAAGTTTCTGCTTCAAGGTTTCCTCTCTGTGAATACATAAATTCAAGCCGTGTCTAAGTGGGTATGTAACATACATGCTGAGCATTTTTACTAGTTAAGCATGCATGTAACTATGCATTAGGAAAATTATAATTGCTATAGCAAGCCTGCAGTCTCACAGATGGTATTACTCAAGATGCTTGGAATAGGTAATGCCTGCTTTCTACATTCAAAGAAAACTATTAAATAAAGATACTATAGGTGAAAAGCTCTCATTCCAAATGTCCTGACAAGGACTCACAACTGAGCAGACACTTCCCACAGGCTCTGAGCATTTCTGGTGAGTTGAAAAATGTCTTCTTCACAGTGCCCATTCCTTCTGGCCAGTCAGTAATCACTGACTGGAAAGCTAGGTATATATAGTTAGTAACAAAACATAGTATTATATAAAAAATAAATAAAAGAGGAAAGGAATACTTTGACAGGGTGAAGAAGAAAGAAAACCCGAGGCATTTCCTGGGTGACCAGAAAGATTACATATACCCCTGAAGGAGCACATGTTTATCATTGCCTGTACTAGAGCTTGCTGTACAAGTACTGAACACAGATCCAAGCTACTCCAACCATGTTGTCAATAGGGTTGGCACCTCCCTGCAGGAACAGTGCTTGGGAATCCTAGCTCCTACTTAGGGGAGCTGAACCACCACACTGGCCTTCTTAAACTGTTTGCCTTCTTCTGTCCAAACATGTTCTGCATCCTCCAAGGCAGGCAGGAAGGGATGGTTCCTTAGGCCTTATCTATAACCCTACTCTCTACTCATGCACAAATTCCAGAATGGCAGAGTCCATTAAAACTGTACCATAACTCGTCAGCTGGTTTATCCTGTCCATCCACTTCTATATATAGCTGCCATGGGGCTCTTGTTCTGGTCAGGCCTCTCTAGACCTTTACTCTGCTTCTCTGAGTGATCTCACGCTCACATGTTCCTCTCCCAGCCACTTACTAAAGACTAGTCAAGCCCTTTTCAGCTCAGAGATGAACTCTCCACAGGACTTCAGACTTAGCCTGCTGATGTGCTAACAGTGCCTTCCCCACCCTTGCCTTGGAGCCTGCCCCTCCCAGGTCCTATCTATCAAACAGTCCCTCAGTCGGTGCTTTTCTTATGAGCAGTCTTGTGACCAGCCTCTGGGCCTTTTCCTCTCATGCCTGGAGGTCTCAGTGCTACTATGACCACTCCTGTCTGATTTGAAAGCTGCAGCTGCTTCTGGACTCTCAGATAAATCAGGTCCTTAGCCCATCCTAATTTCCCACCACTATGACATTTTACCCTGGAAATCTCCACTGACTGGAAAACCTCCACCTAACCCTCCCCCTCAACCCCTATGTTATGGGCCCTCCACAGTCCTCTTGGACAGCTCTATTTGCATCTCCTCCCTTCAGAGTTTTAAACACAATATTCCAACTCACCTTTCTAGACTAATCCAATAATAACTGACTGCTTGAATATTTCCCAAACTCCAGCTACATGTCTATCAGTAAAAGCAAGCTAAGGAGTACACAGGCTGCAGAAGCTGTAGAGCACTGGGACAGAGTCATACCTGCCTCCATCTGCACCCAAGAAGTAGGGCTGTTCTGCAGCCCTCTGTGCACCTTCCCTGCCAGGGGAGAGCTTGTATCCAGGAAGTGTCTAACCCCGGGATTCAGGTGAGTTCACCATTTTCTCTCCCTTGACTCTCTAAGGTGCGACCACTCAGGAGTGCACAGGCACCACAGAAGCAGCAGAGCCGCTGACACAGGGTCCTACCTGCCTCCATCTGCACCCAGGAGGTGGGGCTCTTCCACAGCCATCTGTGCACTGGTCTTGATGGGAGAGAGCTGGTCTCCCAGGAGTGCTGACAGAGACTTACAGACTCACAAGAGGAATAAGCTCCAGCCAGAGACAGCAAGAACATCTAACACCAGAGATTACCAGATAGTGAAAGGCAAACACAAGAAACTTACCAACAGAAATCAAGACTACTTGGCAGCATCAGAACCCAGTATTCCCACCACAGCAAGTCCTGGATACCCCAACACACCAGAAAAGCAAGATTCGGATTTAAAATCATATGATGCTGGTAGAGGATTTTAAGAAGGAAATAAATAGCCGCTTTAAAGAAATACAGGAGAACAGAGCTAGAAAGGTAGAAGCCCTTAAAGAGAAAATACAAAAATCCGCTTAAAGAAAGAATTACAGGAAACCACAACCAAACAGGTGAAGGAATTGAACAAAACCATCCAGGATCTAAAAATGGAAGTAGAAACAATAAAGAAATCACAAAGGGAGACAACTCTGGATTTAGAAAACCTAGGAAAGAAATCAAGAGCCATAGATGCAAGCATCACCTACAGAATACAAGAGATAGAAGAGAGAATCTCAGGTGCAGAACATTCCATAGAAAACTCTGCACTAAACCCATCTGGTCCTGAGCTTTTTTTGGTTGGGAGACTGTTAATGACTGTTTCTATTTCTTTAGGGGATATGGGACTGTTTTGAATGTTAATCTGATCCTGATTTAACTTTGGTAGCTGGTATATGTCTAGAAAATTGTCCGTTAAATCCAGGTTTTCCAGTTTTGTTGAGTATAGGCTTTTGTAGTAGAATCTGATCATTTTTTGGATTTCCACAGATTCTGTTGTTATGTCTTCCTTTTAATTTCTGATTTTGTTAATTATGATACTGTCCCTATGCCCTCTAGTTAGTCTGTCTAAGGGTTTATCTATGCAGAGTTCTCAGACCTTCAAAAAAGATCTAATACCAATAATCTTCAAACTGTTACACAAAATAGAAACAGAAGGCACTCTACCCAATTCGTTCTATGAAGCTACAATTACTTTGATACCCAAACCACACAAAGACCCAAGAAAGAAAGAGAACTTCAGAGAAATGTCCCTTATGAGTATCGATTCAAAAATACTCAATAAAACCCTTGCAAGAACACATCAAAATGATCAACCATCAAGATCAACTAGTCTTCATCCCAGGGATGCAGGGATGGTTCAACATGCAGAAATCCATCAACGTAATCTGCTATATAAACAAACTCAAAGACAAAAAACACATGATCATCTCATTAAATGCTGAGACAGCATTTGAAAAAAAAAAATCAAACACCCCTTCATAATAAAAGTCTTGGGAAGATCAGGAATTCAAGGCTCATACCTAAACATAGTAAAAGCAATATACAGTAAACCAGTAGCCAACATCAAACTAAATGAAGAGAAACTCAAAGCAATCCCACTAAAATCAGGGACTAGACAAGACTGCCCACTTTCTCCCTATCTATTCAATATAGTACTTGAAGTCCTAGCCAGAGCAACTGGACAACAAAAGGAGATCAAATGGATACAAACTGGAAAGGAAGAAGTCAAAATATCACTATTTGCAGACAATATGATAGTATACATAAGTGACCCCAAAATTCCACCAGAGAACTCCTAAACCTGATAAACAACTTCAGCAAAATAGCTGAATATAAAGTTAAGTCAAACAAATCAGTGGCCTTTTTCTACACAAAGGATAAACAGGCTGAGAAAGAAATTACAGAAACAACACCCTTCACAATAGTCACAAATAATATAAAATACCTTGGTGTGACTCTAAGTAAGTGAAAAATCTGTATGATAAGAACTTCAAGTCTCTGAAGAAAGAATATGAAGATCTCAAAAAATGGAAAGATCTCCCATGCTCATGGATTGGCAGGATTAATATAGTATAAATAGCCATCTTGCTGAAAGCAATCTACAGATTCAATGCAATCCCCATCAAAATTACATCTCAATTCTTCACAGAGACAGGGAAATTTGCAAATACATCTGGAATAACAAAAAACCTAGGATAGCAAAAACTATTCTCAACATTAAAAGAACCTCTGAGCCCGGGCGTGGTGGTACATGCCTTTAATCCCAGCACTTGGGTGGCAGAGGCAGGCAGATTTCTGAGTTTGAGGCCAGTGTGGTCTACAGAGTGAGTTCCAGGACAGCCAGGGCTATGCAGAGAAACCATATCTCAAAAAAACAAAAACAAACAAAACAAACAAAAAGAACTTCTGGTGGAATCACCATCTCTGATCTCAAGCTGTACTACAGAGCAACTGTGATAAAAACTGCATGGTACTGGTACAGTGACAGACAGGTAGATCAGTGGAATAGAATTGAAGACTCAGAAATGAACCCACACTCCTATGGTCAATTGATCTTTGACAAAGGAGCTAAAACCATCCAGTGGAAAAAGACAGCATTTTCATCAACTGGCTCAACTGGTGGTTAGCATGTAGAAGAATGCAAATTGATTCATTCTTATCTCTTTGTATAAAGCTCAAGTCCAAGTGGATCAAGGACCTCCACATAAAACCAGAGACACTGAAACTTATAGAGGAGAAAGTGGGGAAGAGCCTTGAACATGTGGGCACAGGGGTTAAATACCTGAACAGAACAGCAATGGTAGTGCAATAAGCTCAAGAATTGACAAATGGGACCTCATAAAATTGCCCAGCTTCTGAAAGGCCAAGGACACTGTCAATAAGACAAAAAGACAACCAACAGATTGGGAAAAGATCTTTACCAATTCTAAATTCAATAGAGGGTTAATATCCAATATATAAAAAGAATTCAAGAAGTCAGACTCCAGAGAGCCAAATAACTCTATTAAAAAATGGGATACAGAGCTAAACAAAGAATTCTCAACTGAGGAATACCAAATGGCTGAGAAGCACCTAAAAAATGCTCAACATCCTTAGTCATCAGGGAAATGCAAATCATAACAACTCTGAGTTCCACCTCACACCAGTCTGAATGGCTAAGATTAAGAACTCAGGTGACAGCAAATGCTGGTAAGGATGTGGAGAAAGAGGGACACTCCTCATTGTTGGGATTGCAAAGTGGTACAACCACTCTGGAAATCAGTTTTGCGGTTCCTCAGAAAATTGGACATAGTACTACAGGAGGATCCAGCAATGCCAATCCTGGGCATATACCCAGAAGATGCTCCAACATGTAATAAGGACACATGCTCCACTATGTTCCTAGCAGCCTTATTTATAATAGCTGGAAGCCGGGAAGAACCCAGATGTCCCTCAAGAGAGGAATGGATGCAGAAAATGTGGTACATTTACACAATGGAGTACTACTCAGCTATTAAAAACAATGAATTTATGAAATTCTTAGGTAAATGGATGGATCTGGAGAATATCATCCTGAGTGAGGTAACCCAATCACAAAAGAACACACATGATATTACTCACTGATAAGTGGATATTAGCCCAGAATCTCAGAATACTCAAGATATAATTTGCAAAACACATGAAACTCAAGAAAAAGGAAGATCAAATTGTGGATACTTCTATTCTTCTTAGAAGGGGAAACCAAACACCCATGAAAGGAGTTACAAAGTATGGAGCAGAGACTGAAGGAATGACCATTCAAAGACTGCCCCACCTGGGGATCTAACCCATATAAAACTACCAAACCCAGACACTATTTTGGATGCCAACTAGTACTTGCTAACAGGAGCCTGATATAGCTGTCTCCTGAGAGGATCTGCCAGTAACAGACAAATACAGAAGTGGATGCTCACAGTCATACACTGCATGGAACACAGGTTCCCCAGTGAAGGACTTACAGAAGGTACCCAAGGAGCTGAAGGGGTTTGCAGCCCCATAGGAAGAACAACAATATGAACTAACCAGTACCCCCAGAGCTTCCAGGGACTAAACCACCAACCAAAGAAAACACATGGTGGGACTCAAGGCTCTAGCTGCATGTGTAGCAGAGGATGGCCGAGTTGACATCAATAGGAGAACGCTCTTGGTCCTGTGAAGGGTCTATGCCTCAGTATAGGGGAAAGTGGAGTGAGTGGGTTGGTGAGCAGGGGGAGGAGGTAGGGGATAGGGGGTTTTTGGAATGGAAACAGGAAAGGGGATAACATTTGAATTGTAAATAGAGAAAATATCTAATAAAAAGGAAAACTACAAAAAATAAAGATTACAAGCAATTAATATGCAGAACTGAAGAGCCCAGTCTCAATAGATTCATTTACAAAGCACAGGGACTATTATAGAAGATGTATATAGGAATATTGTAAAGCCAGAACATCAGGGACTTTCTATGAGGTTATATTTCTTAGTAACATTAGATGCTGCACCTGTAATGCTTCATCAATATGACTGCTCAGACATGGCCTGAACAACAAGGACATCAACCAACACTCCAAAATACCTGGGGAAAAAGTCCAAGAAGCTTCAATCCTACACAGAGAACTACAGGAGAGTGAGTGGAGTTGAAAGTGGAAGAGATGGCCCTCCTTTGGGAATATCAGTCTAAGCTTATTCACTGTCCAACAACCTAAAACATAATACAGCTAACATGAAGGAGACTGGAGATGGGAGGGTTTGGAAAGAAGAAAAGGAAGCAAGAAATGTCTTAATTAAAATATAATCTCAAAAATTAACAAAAAATCTCAAAAGCCAAAAATCAAACAAACCAAACAACCTAATCCAATCCAAACCACCTGAAAACAAAAACAAAAACAAAACCAAATACTCAGTCCTGACCTATAGTGAAAAGAAAACAAAGAAAATGAAGACCAATTTCTGCTGAGCAAGAGAAGTTCTGCAAGTAGACTTTGGATTTTAACTCAAAAATTTCCAGATCTCCAGATTTCCAGCTAACCTCGAAGAGTTTGGCATTACCAAGTCTCTACAACCATGTGAGCTTTTGCTTCTATCTTTCTCTTTTCTTGGTTTTATGTCTCTACAGACCCTTGACTGACTTGAACCTATAGCCCTGTTTAGTGTTTAGAAGTGTAATATTTGAAGAGATAAAGAGAAAATTTGAAATTTCCAAAAAAAAAAAAAAAACCAAGCTAAGTATACACTACTGGCAATCCAATTTAAAAAACGAAGAAAAGAAAGAACTGTCTTAGCAAGTAAGAAAAAAAGACCATGGAGCTAGCAATATGGCTCAATGGGTGAAGATGCCAACCACCAAGCCTGAGGACTTTTGGCATCCCAGGTATACTATACACACTCTCAAATTATATATATATATATATATGTGTGTGTGTGTGTGTGTGTGTGTGTGTGTGTGTGTGTGTGTGTGTGTGTGTGTGTGTGTGTGTAATTTGTGTCGTTCATGCATACATAAGCCAAGATCACGTATTTTCCTCAGATATGTCCAGCTCCAAGGATAGACCCATCTTAAACACATCAGGGTTGTTAACTGGGGAGGGTGGAGTTGCTGAGGCTATAATTCAATAACAAAAAGAGCAATATTACCAGGCAGTAGTGGCACATGCCTTTAAACCCAGCACTTGAAAGGTAGAGGCAGGCAAATTTCTGAGTTCCATCCTGGTCTACAGAGTGAGTTCCAGGATAGCCAGGGCTACACAGAAAAACCCTGTCTTAAAAAAAAAACAAAAACAAACCAAAAAAGCAGTGTCTGATTAGTTTCTGCTTGGAAGGGTCACACACTCAAGTCCCAGGCCTCAGCACATGATGCTACTTAGCAGTGCCTTTAAGAGGCAGAAGCTACTGAGAGGTTATAGGTTATTGGAGATGTCTCAAACAGAATAGTTAGACCCAGTACTTTTTTTTCTCTCTCTCTCTGCTTCGTCTGATACATATTCCTGTCATTATCTGCATCTCATCACAGGCCCAAAGCAACAGACTTTTTTTGACCACAGACGAAATTGTGCAAGACTGTGAGCCCACAGAAATGCTTCCTCTTTACAAGTTGATGATCTCTTGGTATTTTGTTATAGAAATATAAAGCTACCCTGGGTAGCTTTCTGGGAAATCATCATTTTCACGAGCAAAAGTCATGTTGTACCACTGGAGAGTGACTGGAAGTATCACTAGTCTATAAGGGACAGAAAGGCTAGCCATGTTCCCAGAATCAGGTGCCTGTCCATAATTCTGTGACTATCAGTTATGCAGACAATGTCCCAAGCTTCTGGCATTCTGGCTAGACTCCACCCCAACAGTTACCTGACTATAGCCAGGTATGCTCCTCCCCACAGTTACCTGACAACAGCAAGATAGCTCAGCCCACTATAAGAGGGGCTGCTTGGCCCCTCCTCACTCTCTTTAAGCCCTCACCTTTCTTACTCTCTAGCCCTCCTTCTCTCTTTCCCTCCCCCCATCTCTCCACGTGGTCATGGCCGGCCTTTATCTTTCTACCTTCTCTCCTTTCTCCCTGCCTTTCTACAATAAAGCTCTAAAACCATAGACTGTCTCTGCTCATCAAGGCCTGCCCTGCTTGAATGATGGGATGGGCTTTCTCCTAACCAGCCATGCCTGACCTCCACCCAGAAGGCTATCCTGTGCTCCAGCCATTGACCTGACCAAAGACTCTTGCCCTCATGGGAACCATCCAGTGCCCCCTCTCCCCCTTCCCTCTCTTCCCTTCATCCCTCAGGGTCGAGTGCCGCCCCAGGGCCCCTATTCTGTTCTCATCTCCTCTGCTGTATCCAGCATGGGATGCTGGAGGCTGGGAATCTGGAACCTAGAGCTGCCCCTTGTCCACCACCCACCGTGTGGGGTCAATGGCTTCACACAGCCAGATGCCCACCTGGGGCAGTGTGGAAAGCATGCCACAGCCCTCCTGCGTCTGCCAGCCCAGAGCACAGGAACTCTCTTGGGACACGGGCTCCCACTCCCTTTATTCCCCCATGTCCATGGCCCCACACTGGTCCTGTGCCTATGTCCACTCTGTCTTTCCACAGCCCAGAACCAGTACTTACAGGAATGAAGCTACAGATGCCACTACTTCATGAAGGAGTCTTTCTCTTCTAAGTGCCAACTCCACACTTCTATAAAGGCTGAGGTAACAGATAGAACTCTGTGATAGAACCTTAGCATTGTGGGCCTGAGGCCAGAACTCTACTATCACATGACACTTAAAGCAGACCCTTGAAAAGCTTCACCGCTTGATGGCAAAATCTGTTTCTTCCCTACTTGCCATGCAACCTCAGCACCTTTCTTCCTCTCTCCAGGCCCCAGCTTTCCCAGGGGATAGCAAGGGCACATACCTATGTGCTGCTATGAGGATTAACTATGCTATGATTACACAGAAGAGGCTAAGGCGGCCCAGTATATAGCCCTTGCTCAGTAACACAGTTACTCTGCTGTCCAGTTAGGTGTTTTGTTTTTGTCAAATCCTGCTAACTGGATCATCTAATTAGTTTCAGAATACAAAAAGATTGTTAGGAATTTCCCAGAAGGCAATAGTTCTCCTGCTATCCTCAAATCCCAAGGTTGTTGCTTTAATTCTCTTTGTGTGGGTCTACAACCCATTGATGGCACTGGGCACAAGATACCTCTCTTGCCACATGGCATAGCTCTCAGCTCTTACTCTTTAACAGTCAGCTTGATTAGATTGAAAACCACCAATGAACACACTTCTGAGTTTGCCTATGAGGGTGACGCTAGAAAAGTTTGTTTGTTTATATTTCATGTGTACTGCCTGCATGTATGTCTGTATGAAGATGTTGGATCACCTGAAACAGGAGTTAAAGAGAGTTGTAAACTGCCATGGGTCCTTTGGTGGAGAAGTCACTGCTCTTAACTGCTGAGCCATCTCTCCAGTCCCTTTTAAATTTTTAATTTTTTTTGTTGGTTTGCTTTTTTGTTTGTTTGTTTTGTGTTTTGCTTTGGAGAGAGGGTTTCCTCTGTGTAGCCCTGGCTTCCTGGAACTTACTCTGTAGACCAGGCTGGCTTCAAACTCACATAGATCCTGTCTCTGCCTCTCGAACGCTGGGATTAAAGGCGTAAAGGAAGCCGGCAACATTCCTGCGTGCTAGCTAACATGCATCTCTCCCTGCTCCTTGACCACAGACACAGTGTTATCAGTTGTCTCAGGCTTCTGCCACCCTGCCTTTCTCACTGTAATGGGCCGTTTCTTCAGACTGTGAGCTAAAATAACATTTTCCTTATCCTGTTTTTGTCAGAAACTTTGTGATGGTGGGACAAAGCACCAGCCTTCACCCTGCTTGGTGTGGACTGCCAAGCCTGGACTTTCTAAAGGTGTAAAGCTGTCAGCTTTTCTCAGAGGCTCTGGCTCCTGTTGGCCTCCTATGGACTGCCAGAGCTATTCTGGCCTTCTATTCTCCTAACATGTTCAATGAATCACACCTTGCTCATCTCTAAGCCTTTCTATTCTCTAATCCCCTGGTGGGAATCTTGTTCCCCTGGGCATTCACATGGCTATGTCCTATCTTCTTAAGTCCCTGCCCAAGTCTAACCTCTTCTATCCAGCTTGTACTGACCGCTCTGCTGAATATAGGAGCTCCTACAGGAGATGAGTTTGAGGCAGGATGACCAAGATTTCAAGGCTAGCCTGTGTAACACATCACATGACTATCATAAATAGTTTATTATTCATTTCTTTTCACCAGAAAATAGCATCTACAAAGAAAAGAGCTATCTTGTTTATTAATGGGTTTTAAACCTGGAAAGTATAGAGTGTTGGGCAAATGTTGTTAAATGAATGAGCAAATAGACAACAGGATGTGTCTTCTGGGAAGATAGAGTCCTATCTTAAATTTAAATATCCCCAAAAGAACTGCTCTTGGGACATCATGGAGGGCTCTTCCTCACCTCATTCATGCAGTGCTCCAAGGCCTTAGAGGTAGTTTGTAACTCCGCATCACTGTTCTGTGCAGACTTGTAGGCCTTGAAGATGGTACCACTTCCCCACCTCACTCACGATGTCTGCTGCATCCTTTCAAGCCGAGGGACAGTTTCTCTCCTTTTCCTGTCACATCTCTCCTCAAGGTTTTGTTTGTTTTTGTCTGACACCATTCACCACCCCGAGATAACATAACTCATCTACTTGCCTTCTCTTCTTCAGCAAGCTATGCAAAGGAGAGCAAGGAGTTCATGGGCCTAAGTGCACAGGAGAGCTGTTGCTCAGCAAGTGTACACTGAACAAACAAAGGAAGGAATCTTCCCATCACCCTCCATGAACAGAAAATGCTCTGCCAGGAAGACAATGTTCGCTACATGCTCACTAACCTTAACCTTGAGGTGTTTCTCATGCAGAGGAACCACAGACATCTAATTAGATGCTAATTACATCCAATCAACTAAGGCCTTGGGAAGGGGCTGGGCTAATGAGGTTTGCAGGCGCGTGAGAATGGAGATGTCTAACACTTGACTTTGATGCTGGCCTCACAACCTAGACCTACAACTCATGGACACAGGGGACTGGTGGATGCATATATTAGGGCAACAAAAGCCCGTCTGTATCCTGGGGGAAAAAAACCCCAGCATTATTCACACCCCAGCTCCATCATCATTCTACTGAAAGGACAAATAAGACTGAATCCTAAGTCCCGAAAGGAGCCAGGGAGGAAGGTCACTTATCAGCTGAATGGATGATGTTTACCTTCCCAAAAATGTCTGCTGTTTTCTGGACAGACATAACAAAAAGAGCTCAGGAGAAGGGCCTGTGCCAACCATGTGGGAAAGAGTTGTCTTGTTCTCCAAGATGTCAGCGCCTTCCTGGGGGCAGCCCTTAAGCTCCTGGAAAACAAGTGTCATTAGGGAGGAGCATGCAACGGGCACCAGAGAACATAGGGAAGAGTTGAAGCAAAGACCTTCATATCTTTAAAGCCTCCTGCTTTTCTGAGGACTTGGTGCCTAGAGGACCCCATACCAGGATTGAGCAGTGGGTATCAACCAAACCTTCTCTTCAGTTCGGCCCTATTCTTGGGGTCCCTGCTAGCTCTCATGCCTCCTAAGGCTTCTCCCCAACTTAGATCCCTTGTTCTGGCCCCAGTGGGCTCTCCTCAGGTGCTCACCTGCTGGTCTTGACCGGTGCACGGCGCAGACACAGTAGAGACACCGTCAGGAGGACGACAGATCGAATTCTTGACACTGCAGCCGGAGCCTTTCGCACGTGTCACTCCGCTTCCCGCCGGGCTCCAGCAGCCCGGGCGCCCCCTTGGCTCCGCGCCCAGGCGCCGGTCGGAGCCGCGAGGACTGCGGGGAGGCGCAGCGGCGAACTGGGTTTCCGGGAGGGCGGAGATAGGCGTCCTGGGCGGGCCGGGATAGAGCGAAGCCGTCCGACTGGTCTGACCAGAGCGTTGGGCTGGGCGGGAGGGCTTGGGCCAGGCACAACACTCACTCGGAGTCGCGCTCCTCTGCCACATTTGGTTGATTTTGTCAAACACGTAAACCGGAAATTGTGGCCAGACCCATATAAGCTACATGCCTGCAATGGGACAATAATTAAGCACCCCCACCAACCCATTATTTCTTACTCATTTAGTAGACACAGGTAAAGAATGCGTTATTGGAGCTCAGAGCTTCATCTGCTTGCAGCTATTGACCCACCGTGATTGGGGGCATGCTGGCACACAGCTGCGATTTGAAATGCAAAGACATTTCCCCAAACTTAATCTTAGACATAAACTGACATTTTGCAAATTTTCAATACCCCTCTCTCTGGCGCCACCCAGAGTGTATTTCCGTCACTATAGGTAAGATACAGAGTGGAATTTTGAATGAAGTGTTTTCTGTGTATTCAGTGACATTTTAGCTGCCCTTAAAACGCACAGTTTGAAAAACCTAATTTTCTGAAACACAGTTGACAAATTGCACTTTAAGTAACAACCACAGCTAATACGTGTGGAGTGCTGGGTTAAAAAGTACGTGTGTTGACACATCTACTCCACAACCTTTAAGTAGGAAGTGTGAGTGACACCACAAAACAAGCACACACACACACACACACACACACACACACACACAGAGGAGGGGGGGAGGAAGAGGGAGGGAGGGAAGAAGGGAGGGAGAAAGAGAGGTGTGTGGGGGGGCTTGGGATCTAAAGGCATGCTTCTGACAGCTGCTTTGCTGTTTTGAGACATGTTGATGCTAAGTTATAAATTGTGACTGACTCTGAACTATTTTGCGTATCTCCAATGAACATGCCAGACAGCGAGTGGCTTCTGTGGGATTGGAGAAGGAACCACACACATCAAAAGCTGCAGTCTATCTGGCAAATAGGCATGCTGAGTGTGTGTGTAGGGTGCTGCTGGTGGTGGGCATTTCTCTAAGAGTGGAAGATTCTCATGAAGGTGGAGCTCCCTAAGTGGAGTGCATGTGCCTACAGACTCCCTTTAAGTTCCCAAGACCCTGAATGCACATGGGGCTGGGTTAGAAGTAACACAAAGAAAACAACCATGA
Organism: Mus minutoides; assembly: GCA_902729485.2. Classification (NCBI taxonomy): domain Eukaryota; kingdom Metazoa; phylum Chordata; class Mammalia; order Rodentia; family Muridae; genus Mus; species Mus minutoides. Next base: position 2,946,908 of record LR755130.1, read on the forward strand.
GACTTGGAACATGGTTTGTTTGGATCCCGACAGTTCAGTAAAAGTCACTTGGGGCTTCCCATTGAAATTCCATGGTAGTCACACTGAGAGAACCAATATGCTTCCAATAGAGGAAAATAATAGAATTCAGAGCATCTGTGAGTCATTCACAATGATCCTTACATAGCAGTCAAAGAAACAAACACGTGGATTACAATCAAGAACAGCCAACAGTCAGTTAACAAAACCACAGACAACAAAGCTGTTGAATTTAAGGATTAAGGAAGTAAAAGTCAAAACTGTAATCAATATGATAAAAAATACCAGTGAGGGGAAAGGACACCATGGGCAAAGAGACATAGGATGTTAGCCAGATAGCTGCTCAGCAAAGAGACATGGGATGTTAGCCAGATAGCTGCTCAGCAAATCACTGCATAGATTCCAAGTAAATGTGTTCCAGTGATGATGCTCTTCAATCTCAACTGTGCCTGCCCCAGGTTTCCAATAGCCCAAAGGTGAATACATCCTACACTGGGATTCTCTCCTATAATATACTACTTCATGTTCTAGTAACACATGATCTACAACACATACTCTGCATTAGTCATCTTTCACTCTATGACAGAGTACCTGAGATAAACCACTTATAAGGAGGAAAAACAAACAAACAAACAAACAAACAAACAAACAAACAAACAGATTTTGACCCATGGTTGCTGAGGTTTCTGTCCATGGTCATTTGGCCATGTTTGGTCCTGTGACATGGAAGGGAAGGACCTGTGTCACGATAGGAAATGGCTGTTAGGGATGCTGTTCCCAGCATGGAGGCCAGGAAACACCAGAGAGACCGGAAGGAGCAATACCCACCCTCTACAAAGGCATAGTCATAATGATCTCACTTCCTTCTTCCTATAGTCCCATCCTCTAAAAGGTTCACCTTCTCTCAGTGACACTAAGGGCTGGGGAACCAAGCCTGTGGCATATGCGCCTTTAGGGACATTTAAGACCTAAGCAAGAACATACATTATTGTAGATACTGGGGATCAGGGAATCTATTCAGCAATATTGCTGTGCTGTTGCTATAATGAATGGCTTTCTATGAAATTATGACAGGAATATAGACTGGGAAGAATATCGACTGGAACCATGTCATAGTTGCTCACTTGACGCAGACCGAGAAAACTAGGAAGCATCCCAAGGGAAGAGTAACACAGCTTGATACAGGACTGAGCTTGCTCTCATTAGAAGCCATCATACAAGATGATGCTGAAATGGCATCTCTAAGGTGCTGAAAAACAATCTGGGGCTGGAGAGACAGATCAGTGACTTCAGCTTGGTTTTCAACACCAATGACTGGTGGGTCACAACTTCCTGTAACTCTGGCTCTGTGGGATCTGACATCATCTCTGACCTCCTTAAACACCTGTACACATGTGGTATATACACACAAAGACACATATGCACACATACAGACACACCTTGTTGTTCTGTACCCATTAAATTTTCTTAAATAAGAAGCCAGAAGATAAAGTCTGAAAAAAGTAAATAAAATATTCAAATGAGTTATATTATAATTATAAATAGTTTATACATTTAAATTTCTTTTAACAAATAAATAGTATAATATAAATTTTGTTAGTATTATTAATTATCAAACATAACGAACAAATTATTCAAAATGAAGGAGACAATATGAAAATAACTTAGAACACTAGAAAGTTAAATCTATGATGTTTTCTTATTTCTATTACGTTATCAAAAAGTTTATTCATTAAAGTTGTGACATATTCTGATGAAGTTTATTAACTCATATAGAAGCAGAATGTATAAAAACATCACAAAGTACAAAAGGGACAATATTGTTCCAGGGTGCATGCATTACATATACAATTTAAATTTAGGACAAACCAGTAAAATATATAAAAGATTACTATTAGACAACTAGAATAATAACAAATGAATCAATAATGACATTAAGCATCTCAATTAAAGTGCAAAGCCACCAACAGGGCTAATAAAACATGCCCTACTTGTACTGAAACCACAAAAGACATACTCAACAAATATGTACACTTGTTGAAATGAAAAGAATGGGGAAAATATGCTGTGCAATGCTTAATTTTTTTGAGCATTTTTTGAAAAAGATTTGTTTATACATATGAGCACTCTATTTGCATGTATGCATGCATGCCAGAAGAGGGCATCAGATTCCATTATAGAAGGTTGTGAGCCTCCTTGTGGTTGCTGAGAATTAACAGGGACCTCTGGAAGAGCATCCAGTGCTCTTAACTGCTGAGCCATCTCTTCAACCCCTGTATTGTTCAATCTTAGATAAAATAAAATTTAATACAGAGATGTCACTAATAAAAGGGTCAATTTAAAGTGAGAAAAGTGTCAAGTTACTAAGATGATTCTTAATATGAACCCAGCAATGAAGTTACCAAGTACACCAGGTAAAACCTGATAGAACTGAGAGAAATGAGAGAAAAAACACAGTCATCACTGCATACTCCTAAACCCCTGTGTTATAACTAGTGAATTCAGTGTACAAAACACTTGTGAGGACGCAGAAAACTTTTTTTTTTTTGGTGACAGGGTTTCTCTGTATAGCCCTGGCTGTCCTGGAACTCACTTTGTAGACCAGGCTGGCCTCGAACTCAGAAATCCGCCTGCCTCTGCCTCCCAAGTGCTGGGATTAAAGGTGTGCACCACCACGCCTGGCTTTTTTGTTTGTTTGTTTTGTTTTGTTATAAATAATTTTTTTAAACTATCTTTTTAACAGGACTGCAGAGATGAGAATAGACAATTGTCAGAGCTGTGCAAATCTACATATTGAGTTAGACTCAAGTCTCCAAACATAAGCTTTCTTGGGTGACATTTCCCTGTCCGTGTGGTTAAAAGTGCTCTTGATAAATCCTTCAAACTTTTTTTTTTTTTTTTTTTTTGTTTTGGTTTTTTGAGTCAGGGTTTCTCTGTATAACCCTGGCTGTCCTGGAACTCACTTTGTAGACCAGGCTGGCCTCGAACTCAGAAATCCGCCTGCCTCTGCCTCCCAAGTGCTGGGATTAAAGGCGTAAGCCACCACGCCCGGCAACGCAGAAAACTTAAACTACACTGTTACCCAACTTGACCAAATTGATCTTTTGGAATTTTATACCAACATCATGGCACAGTCTCTTTGCAGGTGTGCAGGGAACATTCCACAGGGACTACCAGAGACTCTAAATTCCCATGTAGAAACTTATGTGGCCATGTTTTCTAATCACAAGGACATGAAGGCAGCAGCACACAGCAGTATCTTATTTAGAAACCCTCAGGAGACATTTGCAAATTTAGCAATGTACTTCTAAGCAAGATGTGGGTCAAAGAATAAGCCTTAAGAAATATGAGCAAATATTTCAAACTAAAATTACAGAAAACAGACCAAAACAACAGCATTAGGATCCATATGTAGATCCATAAGTCTTGTAGCCAAAATATCAAGGTAATGTCTAGGGAAGGGAAAACGTTTTCAATAGGTGGTTCTGGTACAAACAGGACTTATGTTGACTATCTGAGTCTTATAATTCAATATCAAAAGGACAATCCAATCTTAAAAATAGGCAAAAGGCCAGGGCTGGTGTCAAAAGTCTGCAACTCCCGCTACTTAACAGGTAGTGTAACTTACTGTGACCCTGTCTGGAAATAAAAAGGGCCCAGTGGTACAGTGTTTGTTTAGCATGCAAGATGCCCTGAGTTTAATCCCCAGCACTGAAAAAAAAAATAGGCAAAGGACCTGAACATAATATCTGTGAATAAGATAGACAAATAGTCAATAAACACAAAAAGATGTGTAACTTCATTGACTATCAGAGAAATGCAAAACAAAGCCACAATAATGTATCCAGATACTGGTTACAATTCTCGACAGATAAAACACAGGGCCAGGGGTGCAGCTCAGTGATAGATACTTTAGAAACGTTTCAACAACAAATAATAGATAATAACAAATGTTAAAAATGGTCTAGGAAAGTCACCCATTCATTCAGAGCTGTGGACTATAAAATGCCAATAGTTGGCAGTGCCCAAAAATACTACACATAGAATCTTCACAGGATTCAGCAATTCTAATCAGATGCATACCAAGAGCAATGAAGACATTTGCCACCACAAAATCTGTTTTTGATGGTTTAGAGCAAGGAAGCCACAGCTACAAAATATAATATATCTATGTAAGGAATTATTATTCAGATATTAAAAAATGAAATACTGCTTTTGACATTCTGTAATATGAATGAACCTTGCTAAATATTGTACCCAATATGAAAGACTATGTATTGTAAAATGAAACTTATATCAAATGTTCAAAATACAGAGCTAGAATGTGGATCAAAGATGTCTGCTCCTAGAAAAGAGGTGGGATGTTGCTTTCAGTGAGCACAAAATTCCTCTCTCAGTGATAATTTCTTTAAAAAATTTTATTTTACATTTATGAATGTTTGACTGTATGTAGGTCTATGCATTCCATTCATGCCTGGTGTCTTCAGAGATCAGAAATGTCCATGGAATTTCCTAGGACTGGAGCTACAGATGGTTGTGAGACACCATATGGGTGTTAGGAATTGAACCCAGATCCTCTGGAGGAACAGTCAGTGTTCTTAATCACTGAGCCATCTCTCCAGCCCCTACAGTGATAAAGTTTAAATAAAATTAGTTACTGCAATTACTCAGCTACAGAGGTTACTAAAACTGTTGAATTATATAGCAAATGAAAGAATCAAGTATCATGCACTAATAAATTTGTGATTTAATAAAAGAACTGTACATGAATTTTTCCCATATACCTTACATAAAAATTAATCCTGAAATGACTCACAGGAGTAAACTCTAAATGGTTATCTAACAGTTAGATAAAACAATTGGGTGAGATATTTTAAATTCACTATTATAAAAATATAAAGACATCGGCAAAAATGGAGTCTGCCTAAATCCTAACACTGGAAACTGGAAAGGAGGGCATAGAAGAAAAACACGGTCACATCGGTCAGTCTAAGCCATACAGTGGGGGGAGGGGGGGCTGCCAAAAGAACAGGAATAAAGGAGGGCAGAATATTTATATGCAAACTAGAGTGTTTGGTTTTGGACCCAGACAAGGGGCTGAGGTGCAAATTTTACATATCAAATCAGATCTGGCCTTTGGGTTCTCCCAGTATCCCTAAGTCCCTATCTGGCATACACTACCCCAACACTGAACTTTGCAGCCCAGGGGCTAGGCTGTCCTTCTCCCACATGCTCTCCCCTATATCATCCAGATATTTTGGGCTCTCTTTCTCCTCTCTCTTCACTCTCTGAGCAAGCACCCTTTCTCTCTTTCTAACCCATCCCCTCCCCATGGTGACTTCCCTGGGCTTGGTCCAGTGAACTCACCATTAGCAGCTTCCCAGTAAACCTGCATTTAATATAATCTAATTTGGCTCGAACTGGCTCATTTCACTGATGGAGAAATAACCTATTATAGAGTAAACAAGTCTTATAAATCAATAAAAGAAAAGATACTTGGGGGGTAGGGAGGTATCTGGGTTGGTAAAGAGCATTTGTGCAGGATGAAGACCTGAGTTTAGATCCCAATACCATTGAAAAGCTGGGCACAATGGTACTTGCCTGTAATCTCAGAACTGGAAGAACAGAGACAGGCTGAAGAGTCATCCAGTCCAGCTGAAATGTCCAGCTTTCCATTTAGTGAGACACCCTTTCTCAAAAGCCAAGGTGGAGAGCACTGAATGAAGATGGTTCAAGTCAGTCTCTGGCTTCTATGAACACATGTAAGGGTTCATGATTTACAGAAGAATGATACCCCAGACTCAAATAGTATGTAAATGCAGTGTTTTACTCTGTAGAAGTCCAGCATACTGGGGTCTCCCACTACCACAATAGAGAGACACACAAGTGAGCTTGCAGGCCTGATTTAAAGCACATTAGGGATTTCTGGGGTAGGTGACTTCTGTGTTGATCTGTTGGGTCCATCTCTATGGACATTGCATTTCCAGGGTGTGAGGGCTGGAAACTTGCTGGGAAGTCTGGGAACTGTTACTGAGAAAGTAGCTGAAGAAGGCTGGATACTGCTGCTGACCCATTGTCCTTGTTTCAGATCAGGTGGCTGGAGCCTGGTTCTTTTTTTTTTTTTTTTTTCCTTCTATTAGTAATTGACTTGCCTGGGCTTGCCTGGACTTGCCCAGTTTTTAGGCCTAGTCTCATTAACTGCCAGTTTGAAGTCTGTCATGAAATCAGCCTATCTTTCTCAAGTATACCCACACAAAGACACCATGCATTCACCACACAGAAAAAAAAACAAAAACAAAAAAAACCTGTAATAATAATAATAGTGTAAGACCCCTACCTTCAGTCAGTGGTACATACTTCGAGATGCTCCCAAGTGAGACACCAAGATACAGATTGATGCAAAAGCAAGAGGTTTATTTTCTGGTGTGTTGGGGTGAACTGAAGGTGAGTGATGAGAAGGTGACTCCTGACTGGATATTACAAGCAATTTTTATACTTTTTAGGGGCACAGGTTACATCAGCAAGGTTACAGTTCAAACTTATTGGCTAAGCATATCGACCTTTAAATCTATTAGCTAGCAAGCATGACACACATTTGAATTCTACTTGGGACTTTCCAGAGAGTCAGGTGACTATTAGTACATTCTGAGATTTTTTTACTCAAGAAAGTTCCTGTGGGTGGAGAATAGAACTTGGCCTAACCTTGACCCCATGTGGGAGGGGGGAGATGTAAGGAGGGTGTGGGACTGGGAAACCCCTTAGAGCCCCTCATTCCCCTTTTTCTTGTACAAGCTCCAATCCTGGAGCTACGGTCAGGGGTCTTGGGTAAGTAACTCATATTCTTCAGGTCCTGTCCTCAGGGTTTCATATTGTCAGCCCAGGACCATCAGCTGCACTGTTCCTAGTCTTTCTTTTATGAAGGCTATAAGTTTGTTCAGTATGCAGGGTCCAAAGGTCACAATAGCAGGAGAACAATTAGGGGTCTTAACAAGGTGGATTTGAGGGTGGTTAACCAAGGGGAGGAGTTAAACCAAGACTCCAAACTAGCCCTGACTGTTCTTTCTCTCTATCGCTTGGCTAACCCTTCTCTCACCTTGGCCATTGAATCCTTAACCACCCCCCAGAATGTTTTCCAGTATGTGCTTCCTGATGTTTCATCCCCCCCCCCAGGTAGCACAGAAAAAGTGGTTGGCCCCCCAACACTGATGGGCCTGCAGCTAGCTTCTCCCCTTTGGGGGGCACACATATATGGGGGTTTCTTTCAGGACACTCCTCAACTTCGGGTATCTGCACCCTAAGTCCCAAGGCTGCTTCTGGGATATGGTTTAGATTTACAAGCCCTCGTCCCCCACATTTGGGTAATCCATCCCCCTGTGTCTCTAGGGTGGGGATATCCTAGGAGTCAAGGCCTACCCCTAACTTACAGAGATCAAAGACAAGGTCTGGCGACCAGATATAAGGTGGGTGTTCCTCTGTAGTGGAACAAGCTACATCCCCAGTGGCTGAGAGTACTTGCCAAGTCACTTTGGTAGGGTTGTGGGGGTTTCTGAGGCATAGCACTGGGAGATACACCATAGTGATCTTGTGGTTTCTCTGACCTTGCAGAAGGGGGTTGCTCAGGTATCTGGCTGCTATCCAGTTGGCATCAGGATTAGGTGCTAGTCTGACATGAGTTACATGAACCTAGGAAGTTACTCCATCCACTTTAATGGAGGTTGGGGTAGTCAACAACACCAGGAATGGTCCATTTCACGTTGCTTCTAAGCATGATTTCTCTCAACATATACCCAGTCTCCAACTTGGTACTTGTGTGGAAACTCTGGGGTACCTGCATTATACAGGACACTAAGTTTAGGCCACAATTCCTGGTGGCTGATCTGGAAAGCTTGCAATCAAGTCATGAGATCCTTGTTAGCCTGAAAAGCCACTCTACGGTGGGTCAAGAGCTGGAGTCAAGGAAGTGGGAGCCCCATACAAGAGCTCAAAAGGGGTCAGGTTAAAATTGTAGGGGGTGTTCTGGGCTCATAACAGGGCCAGGGAAAGGCGCACTACCCAGTCAGTGCCAGCCTCCAAGGACAATTTAAGGTCTCTTTTAGGGTTCTGTTCATTCTCTCTACCTGCCCTGATCTCTGGGGATGGTACACAAAATGGAGCTCCTAATTACTCACCAATATCTCTGTCAATCCCTGACTTAATTTAGAGACAAAAGCAGGACTATTGTCCAATCCAATTACCTTGGGCATTCTGAACCTCCGGGAAATTTCCTCTAATATTTTCTTGGCTACCATGGTAGCTGTTTCTTGCTTGGTAGGGAAAGCTTCAACCCATCCAGAGAAAGTATCCACAAACACTAGAAGGTATTTGTAACCGTATTTTCCTGGCTTGACTTCTGTAAAATAAACCAATAAACCCCAGGCTGCTCTCCCATAGGTCTCTTGCCCTGTTTGCTCTTGGCTACATGAGCATTTACTTGCTGACATATCTTACACTGTTCTACAAGGTCCATTATATATACCTTAGATCCCTTGACTGCTTGGATGAGCTTCCTATCCCCTAAATGGGTCCATCTGAGCATTTGGTTAAGTAAGTCCTCAGCTTGTGTTCTGGGGAGTATAGTTTTTCCTTCTTGTGTGCACCACCACCCTTCCCTCTCTAGGTTGTAGTTGGTAGGGTGGCTAGCAATCTGAGTCCTTTCTTTTGTATATTTTAAGTGACGCCATCCCTTAGTCTAGTCCCATTCCCACCAGGTGTCTCTTGCAGGCCCATAACCAGGATAGGGTCCTGCATAGCCACTTCTTGAGCTACTTGATCTGCCTGGCTGTTGCCCGGGCAACTGAGTCTCTTTCCTTCTGATGTCCTGGGCAATGAATAATACTCACAGTTGCTGACTTCATCAGGGCATCCAAGAGATCCAAGATTTCCTGCTTGTTTTTTCTTTTCCCTCTGATGTGAGCAGTCTTCTCTCTTGGTATATATCCCTGTAAACATGGGCTGTGGCCGGCTATCCACATAGATGTTATTTTCCTTGCCAGCCCCAAGTTCCAAGGCTCTGCTTTCTGCATCTATGTGTCAGGGATAGGGGTAGAGGTTCCACCCAGATGACATTTGTGCCATCTACCACAGCAGCACCCAGTCATCTCAGACCTTCATGGAGTACACTGTTCCTGTAACCAGGTAGCCTTAGCTTCCAGCAGGAATCAATTGGAGAGGTCTTTCCTCCACCCATGGGCTCTCCTTTTGCACCAATTAGTTGTGGCTCATTGGGCAGGAAGCATATCTGGGACCCCATCCTGGAGAGTAAGTCTCGCCCCAACAAAGGGTAGGGTCGGTCTGGGATGGCTGTAAATGAATGGGATACCTGGACCATCCCTATGTCCACTGTTCGTTGGGTAGTCCATGAACACATTTTAGTGCCAGTGGCCCCTTGGACTCAAGATTTTTTCTTGAGAATGGGGCCATTGGCTTAGAGGAGGATTGAGTGTTGAGTCTCTGTGTCCACCAAGAACTGAGTGCATTTCCCCTCCACTCTCAGAGTTACCCTGGGTTTGGGGAGGAGGTCCAAACCCAGTCTTCCCTAAGCGCTGTTTCCCCCCAGCATTAACACCTTCACCATTTGGGGGTGCTTTTCCCAAGTCCTCGGATTTCCCACCCCCGCCTTCTATTTATTAGGGCACTCTCAGTCCCAGTGGCCCCTCTCCTTTTGATACGCACACTGGTCCTTTTCAAGGGGCTTTCTGTTTCTCTTTGGTTGGACTCTCTCTTCTTTGCTTTCCCTGACTACTGTAGCCAAGATTCCTTTCCTGTCACCTTTGTTTTTTTATCTCCCTTTCATCTTCCTTTCTCGTTCTCTGCTCCTTCTTCCCTTCTGTCTCCCTGTTATGATAGACTTCCTCGGCAACCTGCACTAAATCCCTCAGTAACTTATCCTGTAGTCCCGGTAGTCCCCAAAGCTTTTTCCTGGTATCTCTACTAGCCTGGTCTAAAAAAGCCATAGTCACAGTAGCTTTGTGCTTCTCGCTGCTGGGGGTGGGTGGTCATAGGGTGTATATTGGCGGAATGCCTTCATGAACCTCTCTAGAAAGGTTGTGAGCGCTACTCATCTGGTCCCTGTTAAGCTCACGTACCTTGGTCAAATTGGTGGGTCTTTGTGCGGCCCCCTTGAGACCTGACAACAGAGACTGGCAGTAGATCTTCAGGTGCTCCTTACCTTCTGCCATATTAAAGTCCCAGACATGTCTAGTCAGGGGAAACCAGCTGTCAATGGCAGCCTGGCTAATCGATGGTGTCCCCATGTCTGAGGGGACATTTTTTCTGGCTTCCTACATTATCCTCTATTGCTCTTTGATTGTGAAGAGCACTCTCTGAGTTGTTGGATATCATCCCAGGTGGGCTGATGAGTAAATCAAACAGTCTCAAAGAGATTATTCAGCCCCTTGGGGTTATCTGAAAGGACGTGGGGGTGTTGGGCCTTCCAGTAGTACAAGTCGGCCAAAGAGAAGGCCCTTATCATCTAGAGGCCCTTATGCCTTCAGGAGATATGGCTCTCAGACTTCCGGTTCCCATGGTGGGATTGGGAAGTTGGGGATCTCCTCCCACTTTTTCCTCTGCTAAAGCGGGGGGGGGGGGAGCGCGGGAGGTACAATGGCCCTGGTCCCATATGGACTGAGGATCCCAGAGCCTGTACTGCTGCTGGCAGGGCCATGGGGGCAAGAGTATGAGGATATGGAGGAGGAGGGTCTTGGAGCAACAGGTCCACTGTTGAAGGGTCTTGGAGGATAGACTTCTTCTCAGGACTGGATCTCTCCTTCCATGTTTCCGTTCCTGATGGCCAGAACCTGTGAGGTGGGTCTGGAGGAAAGAAAGGCTTTTATCGGGGAGGGGGGGTTCCACTAGCTCCTTCCAGGTGACTATATAGGGCACTAGGTCTGAGTGCTCGAGAGATCCTGGCCTAAAGATTCTTTCCTTTACTGCTTTGATCACCTGCAAGTTGAAGGTCCCTATGAGTGGTCACCCTACTCTGCAGGTGGGCCATTTGAGCAGAGAGTGACTAACTTGCCCTTCTTTACTACTACTGACAAGCTTTCTCCTCTTTTCCTAACTTCCCTGCAGTGGTTAACTAGCATGTTTAACGGGGTAGATTAAGTCTGTCCAATGTCCAAAAATGACATCAGTCCAAGTCCAAGAACACAGAGAAAGACAATCAACACACGGACAGTTTGCCCCTTCCACAGGCATAGAAATCAGGTTATAGCAAGGATCGGCTCCCTCCAATAACTGTGTCTTGCTGTTTCCAAAAGGAGCAAAGTCCTCTCAACTCCCTTTGGGTGGGGGGCGGGGCCTGAAGTGTCCTCCAGACTCCCCATGGTCACAGCATTAAGGAACATCTGTCATTCACAACTGACCACACCAGACCAGAGGCTTTCCAGCCAGCAGAGAGCCAAAAGTGAAAGCAGAAGACAGAAAGACAAACACTTAGGTGGCTGTTGCTGTTGCCGAGCTTTTGTCCCTCTGATGAGCCTAGTCAGTGGTCACTTGGGGTGGTCTCCTCAAATCCTGGACGTCCCAGTGCATTGGGGTCAACCCTCAATCCCTTGAGGTGAGTAACAAGAAGGCAACCCCGAATGAATATTACAAATAATTCATTACAATAAGAATGGATGGGGCTGGAGAGATGGCTCAGTGGTTAAGAGCACTTCCAAAGGACTGCTCTTCTAAAGGTTCTGAGTTCAAATCCCAACAACCACATGGTGGCTCACAACCATCCCTAATGAGATCTGATGCCTTCTTCTGGGGTGTCTGAAGACAGCTACAGTGTACTTAACATTAAATAAATAAATAATAAATAGTAAATAAATAAATAAATAAATAAATATTCAGAAAAAGAATGGATTATAGTTTTTAGGGACACAGCAAGGTTACAGTTCAAACTAAACTTATTGGTTAAGCATATTGACCTTTAAGGCTAGCAAGCATGACACACATTTGAACTCTACCTGGGACTTTCCAGAGTCAGGTGACTATTAGTCAGTACATTCTGAGAAATTTTTTTCCAGTATTTTATTCAAGTTTTATTTTAAGTGATGTTAATTACAGCATTTGAAGGGGAGGAGCTAATTTCACACAAAATGGAAGACTCTATAATGTACCCATTAAACTACTGAAAAATAGTGGTGAGGCTACAGAGGAGTCAGCTGAGATCCCTAGTGTTGTCAGGGTGTGACCACAATCACCTGCCCACCTCAGAGCTGAGAAACGGAAGCTATTTCATACTCTGGTGCAATGGCAAAAGAAGGAATTAAAAAAAAAAAGAAGAAAGAAAACCACAGCACAACACAAGGAAGAATTAAGTCTTGAATGACTGGCTCCATCATGCCCACCCTCTCCACCCTAATATGGCACAAAAGAAATAGCTAACCACACCCTAAAGACTACTTTTGGTGTAAAACAGATAAGTGATGGGCTAGGATAGGAACAAGGCATGATGGAAACAGGGCGTGAGGCTCAGTCTAAAAACATCACTTTCACGCAGGTGTGTACATGCTTCCGAGCAGACAGGATCTGGACACCAGGGTTCGATGCTCCGGAAGTCACAATTTTATCTGGGGACTGGATACAGATTTACAAAGGACCCACATGTTCCTAGCTTCCACTTGTAGCCTGGCATCTCTACAGGGGCTCCTCCCCAACCCACGCCTACAGCTAAACAGGTCCCTTTCTGGAATGGGGTTTCTGCCGTACCTCTGAAATGGTAAACACCTTAAAGCCGAGTCATCCTTAGCCTGGAGGTCTAACGTGGTATTCATCAACTCTCGCATCCCCAACATACATTAAAAGGTACACTAAATTCTGAAGGTAGCTATGTTGCAAAATAGTTTAAAATTAAACGATTGTACAATATTCATTTATGCTTGAAATTCCAGTCCTAAGCCAAGCTTGTGGCCACCCGCATTGACGTTCTTGCCATCCAGCAGGGCTGACAACGTCAGTTTGATAACTGGTTTTAGGGTCTGAGTATGCCCTAAGCCAATCAGGCTAGAGTTGTTCACTTTGGACAAAAAGCAGGCATCAGGGTCGACCTGATACTTGGCTGCTATTCCAAAGCGAGTGTTACTGTTTCCTGCAGTCCAGGCAAGGTTGACAGCAGTCTCCAACTTCTTGTTCACCTTCTGGTAAATGGAGCCACCAAACTCTGTCCCGTCGTTCACATTAGTATGAAGCTGAAATTCATCCGTCTTGTAGCCAACTGCGAAATTGCTCTGGGTCACTCGGGACTTTGAGGTCTCAAAATTCATCTGGTAGCCAGCCAGCCAACCCTCATAGCCAAGCACCAGAGCGCCCCGGATCGAGGGCCCAGCGATGTCAAAGTCCACATCACAGCCCAGGTTGATATGCTCCCTCTTGTACCCTGTCTTGATTTTAGCATTTTCCCCCCAGTGTTCTGTGAGAATGATGAATCAAAGGTGAGCTTCAGTCCACAAGCAAGCTGGTCTTCCACAGTGATCTCAGTGCCCAGGGTGTTGTCTGTATTCCACTTCTCTGTAAACGTCAGCCCATACTCAGTCCATCTGTACTTGGTTTCCAGGCTGCTGTTCACTTTGGTGGTTTCCATGTTGGCAGAACCTGAGCTGGTAAATTCCAACCCATTCTCTGACTTCGTTTTCAAATCAAGTTTTATTAAGCCAAAGCCGTAGCCCTTGGTGAAGACATCCCTGGCGGACTTGCCAAGATCGGCATATGTGAGAGGCACAGCCATGTTCTTGGAGGCCGTGACAGCGGGGGTTGCAGCAAGGAGGCTGGGACCTGAGAAAATTTTTACTCAAGAAAGTTCCTCGGCCGGGCGTGGTGGCGCACGCCTTTAATCCCAGCACTCGGGAGGCAGAGGCAGGCGGATTTCTGAGTTCGAGGCCAGCCTGGTCTACAAAGTGAGTTCCAGGACAGCCAGGGCTACGCAGAGAATCCCTGTCTTGAAAAACCAAAAAAAAAAAAAAAAAAAAAAAAGAAAGTTCCTGTGGGTGGAGAATGGAACTTGGCCTAACCTTGACTCTAGGTGGGAAGGAGAAGCTGTAAGGAGGGTGTGGGAATTGAAAACCCCTTAGGGTCCCTCAATAGCAATAAATCATAGCAATAAATAATAATGATAATAATAATTTATTACTAAAATAACAGCAAACAATAACAAGAGCAAAGATAACAAATGCTCTTTTGTGGTAGTACATACACATGTGATCCCAGAGACTGGGAGGTTGAGACAGGAAGATTGGAGTCTAGTAGTGAGATAATCTCTCTCAAAAACAACAACAACAACAACAACAAAAAAACCAAAAAAACTAAACTGAATTAAAAAATGATGAGGACAAGATTGAAACAATCACTATAATAAAGACGAGTGGCTAAGAGGAACACAATGAAATACTTAATATACTGGTACAAATTCAAATCAACAATGAGACACTACTTCATGTTAAATTGAACTGTTTAGAATAAAGCTGTTTCTGCATTTCCTAAATCTGGCCTAAAGATTTCTCTATATGTGGCATAACATATACAGCCTAACTTGAATGCAGATAGCCTCACTGTTGTAAGGGTGCCAACCAATCAAAGGGAAAGGGGCCTTCCAATTGCTCAAACAAAATAGATGCCAGGTGGAACTATTCCTTGGTCTCTACAGTCACTTACATTTTCTGCATGTGACTTTTGGTTGGTTATAAATGGTAAGTTATTTCTCCATCGGTAAAAATGAACCAGTTCAAGCCAGATTAAATTATGTATAAATGTAGTTTTTTTTGGGAAGCTACTCTCAGGAGGGCAGGTTCTCAGACCCCAAGGAAGGAGGCCAGGGAAGTTGCCCTGGGAGGAAGAGAAAGAGAGAAAGGAGAGAAGAGAGGAGAAAGGGGGCAGAGAGACTAAAATGTCTGATTATATAGGGAAGAGCCTGTGGGGGAAGGGCAGCCCAGCCCCTGGGCTGGGATGGTAGGGTAGAAGGTGGCATATGCTAGGTAGGGACTGAGAGGTGTTGGGAGAGCCTGGAGGCCAGGTCAGCTTTGGTATATAAAATATGCATCTCAGCTGTTTGTTCTGGGGTCTGCAACCCAACAATAGATATAACCCACTGAGTGTGAATTTTCAAATAGTTTTGGATGCTGGAATTACAGCTTCAAGCAACACCCAGCTAGAACTGTAATTTTCAAGTTCTGTTCTGGAACACACAGTTCTGTGTTTGTATGGCTAAAGGTTCCCTAAGGTCCCTTTGATCCTTTGAGTGGGTGCAGAAGAGATATTAGCTTCCTCTCAGAATATATCAAGAAAAAGAGGAGAATTAGGGGCTGAAAGCTAGAGAGCTATAGTGAGTACACAGAACCATAGGATAGGGCCATCCTGGGGAACACAGTCCTGAGGGGTGGTGAGGTGTTGGGGTTATGCACTTTATCAAGTAACCCTTAAATTGGCTGGATTGGTGAATAAGAAAATAGGGGTGGGGGGCATATTTTCCCTGGGGAGTCTGGAAAAAAAAACAAAAACTTTGACTCAGTCTGAGGTGAGAATTGAGCTAATTGGAGGTGTCTACCCAAGATTCCTTTTTGGATGACTGCCCTCTGGTGGAAAATTTCTGAACTTCTTTTCTTGCCTCTTTGTGATCAAGACCCCAAAGCCCATGGTTTCTCTATTCAACTTCATAAATAAGAACCCTATTGATAAAAATATCAGTGTGTTTGGGCGAATAACCAGGCAGCAGACCAGGCTGAGGGGGTTCCACGTGGAGAGGTTTATTGAGCGGGTGGGGGGAGGGGGCAGAGAAGAGGAGAAAGAGATAGAGGGGGGAGAGAAGAGAGAAAAGAAGAAGAGGACAAAGAGAGCGAGGAGGGGTGTCTTCCCAATTTATAGGGAGAATGACGTCACACCACTGAGGGTGGAGACTGAGCCAGGTGGGCTGTGGGATTGAAAGTGGTTGTCCTGGCAACGCAGGTAGAGGGTTACACAGGTGTGGCTTGATGCTAACATTCCTCCCTTCTTGTTATTATAAAAAGAAGGGGAGAAAAAGAGAGGGGAGACCAATGGTGAAGAGGGAATGGGGGCGTTGTGTCTCTTAGGCTACTTCCTGCTGATTAGGGGCGTCGTCAGGGTATGTCTTCACCATCGGAATCCATTTGGTGGTTGTCCAGGGGCAGCGGCTGGTAATCCTGTAACAGGAGCTGATTAACAGTCTGGTTAGAAATTTTTTGTACTTATAAGATTAATAAGACAAGGAGCAAATGACAGTGTCAGGAAGATGACCAGGAAAGGTGTTATGGGTGGAAAGATCCACTTCCATATGGGGTTCTCAAAGAACCGGATGGCAGGGCATTGTGGCACGGATGTTGTACCAAGAGTTACAGTCTTGTAGTCTATGGGGCCCAGTGTGTCCATGGGCTGAGTCTCAGAGGCTTTGAAGCAACTTGTTACACCAAAGAGAGGAATAGAGGTGAGGTATGGGATCATAGCAGCACTGGATTTAGGACAACTAGCGAAGGGTGAGGTAGCATCACTGGAGAGGCTGTAACTGGCATTTGTGAGCCAGCCCCGGGGGGGGGGGTATGCATAGCCAACAGTCTTTAAAGCGCACAGGTCTGGTAGCATTAAGGAGCTGGTAGGCTGAGGTCAAAGTTTGGAGCAGCAGACGGAATGATAAGTTAGTATTATTCATGAAGGGAGATGTCAAAAAGGTAAGAACATTAGAGGAATGTCTGATTATCTCTCCTACCTTCTCTATGTCTAGAGGTGGAGCGTTTGAGACATATTTCCTTTGTATGTGGATGGTACTTACTGGGGAACTAGACTGGGTTTTGCGGTAGAGCTTACCAACAACTCCTGTCTCCCACCTGGGGTCTCATGGGTCTCGAATGTAGAAGAACAGTGTCTTGTGGAATTGATAGAAGAAATGATTAATCTGTGTCCCTAGCATGTGTATCTCACAGGACCAGTATGGGCAGCCCCCATACTCATCTGGCCATTTTATGCAAAAATCTTTTGTCTGGTCAAAGAGAAAACAGGTATAGAGGTCATAATACGTGGATGGAGTAACAGACATAGGAACGATGGCAATCTGGATCGGGTCCTGGCATCCGGCTATGGAGCAGTTTCCTGATCCTATCTGGAAAGTCTGCTTGTTGTCTGTGGGCGTTTCTCGAACTTGGGATCTCCAGATGTAAGGATTACCCTTGCTGGATGGAAATGAACAGCAGAGAAAAGATGAGAAGGCCACAACTAATCCAGTGTTTCGTCCAGCGAGGTCGGATTTGGCTGCTGGAGTGAAGCCTCATTTTTTAGGATGGGAGACAACACAGGTGACCTTGATGCCTTCTGAAGCTTAAAGGAGCACGGTCCTTAAAAGGGCTCTGGCATTTTGGAGAGAGATGAAGGCTGATGACCTGGAGGGGATAAAAGGACTTGTTCTCCAACATTAACTGGTAATGGACAGGAGACAGAGTGTGGTCGAGGTAGATGATGGTTAGCAAAGTTCTATAGGAGAGAACGGAGGTGAGAAAGTAATGGGGAAAGTAAATGATCTGGAATGGGAGAGCTTTTGGGTGAGAGGCCAGGAGTCCGTACTGGACGTTCGTACATGAGTTCGAAAGGTGAGATGAGGAGAGGTCGCTTGGGAAGAGCTTGTAGTCTGAAAAGAGTCAAGGGGCAGGAGCTTTACCCAGTCGAGATGAAGTTCTTGTGACAGTTTAACAAGAGTAGTTTTTAAGGAGTGGTTAGTTCTTTCTACCTTGCCTGAAGATTGAGGATGGTAAGGAATGTGAAAGTGCCAGGGGATGTTTAGGGCCTTAGATAGGGTCTGAGAAACTTGGGAGGTAAATTCAGGTCCATTGTCTGATTGGAGAGAGACCAGAACACTAGTAGAGGATATCTGCATAGTGTGGATAGCAAACATTATTCCTGTAATGTTTTGCTTAGGAGCACATTACAGTCTCTTTGGATGGCTAAGGAAGAAAATATCTTGTTAACTGTGTAGCTGGAGTAGGCAGTTAACAGTTTTTCTGTAAAAGAAACCAGTTATTAAGGATTGGATGACTTTTGTACCTTAAAGGAAATCTTAAACAAGTTGTAAGAATTTTAGACATAAATCATGAATGTTAGAGAGAAAAAGAGTTTTTAGAAAAAGAAGCAAGAAGTTTTTTGTTAAAAGCATGTTTTGGGTGTTCCTGTAAGGGGCGCAGCTTCAATGTAGTTTTTGCAGGCTATCTGGATGAGGGAGGGGTATAATTCCCCCTTTTCTTTTATTTTTACTGGAGAGTGAAGGGTTCTGGATGTCCCAGACTCGGGGATCTACCTGTGAAGCTGGTAAAGGGAATGACATGGTATTGTTAGTAGGATGGTTGGCTAAAAGGAGTAGAGGAACCGCTGGTGAGCTTGAGTTCAGGCAAACATGGGGAGCAAAGGAAATAGAGGCTCCCAGCCTAGATAGGAGGTCTCTTCCCAATAAGGGGACGGGACATGTGGGCACCACTAAAAGGAATGGGTGAGAGGTACACCCCTAAAAAATGTAATTGAGTGGTGGGGTCTGATGTGGGAAGTAAGGTTGTCCTCCTACCCCGACAATAGGAAAACGAGAGGGAGATATGGACCCCCAAAACTCCGTTAGGACTGAGTAAGTGGCTCCGGTGTCCAAGAGGAAAGAGATGGGTCGCCCACAGACCACAATGTCTACCCTGAGCTCTCTGTTCGTGATGGCAGTGGTCGGGTCAGAAGAGCCTGGGCCTCGTCAGTCGGCCATAGCCAAGCCTAGGAGATCGATTGGAGGGTTACCTGGGGGTAATGTCCCCCTGTTCTGCGCAACACGGGGGCATTCAACAGCCCAATGTCCCTCTTGATGGCACCTAGGACATGGCCCCTTCGGCTTGCGGCAATTAGGGCAGGCTTTGACCCAATGACCTTGTTGACCACACCTGTAGCAGGTGCCTGGTGGTCCCTGAGTCTTAGGAGACCATGAGCTCTGGGTAACAGCTGGAGCTGGTCGGACAGCCTTTGCCAGCATATTGTACTTTTGCTTGTGAACCCTCTCATCTCTTCCATGGAACACCTTGAGGGCCAGCGCCAAGACTTCTGCCTGTGGAGTAAGGGGACCTCTCTCCAATTTTTTAAGTTTAGCTTTAATGTCGGGGTAGCTCTGGGAAAAGAAGTAGGTCATTAAGAGCTGTTTACCCTCTGGGTTCTCAGGGTCCAGATTGGTATATTGTAACAGGGCCCCTTTAAGGTGTTCTAGAAACTGAGATGGATTCTCCTGTTTGTCTTGGACAACCTCTTGAAGTTTTTCAAAATTTACTGGTTTTAAAGCTGCTTTCCTCAGTCCCGCCAAAAGACATGTAACAAACCTGTCCCTGGCTAGAATATCACCTGTGGAATTATAATTTCACTGAGGATCTAGGTCAGGCACTGTCTCTGCTCTGATTGGATATGTCTCATCTGTTTGATGAATCTTACCTGCATGTGCTCTTGCTTATTCTCAAACTCGCCAGCGTTCCTCGGAAAGCAAATTGTTAGTAAGTATCATGTATACATCGTGAAAAGTCAGGCTATACGACTGAGTGATATACTGAAACTCCTTGATAAAGGTGGAAGAATTAGAAGTATAGGAGCCTAGTCTCTTCTCTATCTGAGAAAGTTCACTCAGTGAGAAGGGGATGTGTACCCTGACTAGGCCATCCACCCCCACAACTTCCCTTAAGGGAAGGATAGTTGCTGGCTTGGACCCTTCTAGGGGTGGGGAGCTTGGGGTTTTGGTCATGACCTTAGAATGAGTGATAGGTGGTGTGAAAGCAGGTGCTAAGGTAGAATGTCTAGAGGGGCCTGTAGGCGGCGCAGAAGGAGAAGGGGAAGGGTCTATAGGCAGAGCAGAAGGAGGCCTTCGACGGAAGAAAGGTGGTTCATATGCTGGGTCCAGTACCGTAGTATCGTTTAGTGGAAGTTGTGTAGGATTTATGGCTAACAGAAGTTGAGTGGGAGAGCAGGAAGAACACATAGAATTAGAATGGAGATGAAAGACTTTATATAACCTCTTCCCATTTATCGGTTCGCTGGCAGTATCCTTCAAAACAACTGGATCTAGAGTGCCATTAAGTGGCCATTGAGAATTATTATCTAGTGAATATTGAGTCCAAATCTTATTGCAAAAAGATATCAATTTTGATGCCCTCAAAGGGGGCGTAATCTCCAAAGACCTGAGGATTTTTTTTAAGGAGGCATCCCAGCGGGGTATCTTTGAAGATACTTGGTTGTCCATGATCCGGAGGGAAGGGAAGGGGGAGAGGTTCCTGGTGCTCGTTCT
Organism: Mus minutoides; assembly: GCA_902729485.2. NCBI lineage: Eukaryota > Metazoa > Chordata > Mammalia > Rodentia > Muridae > Mus > Mus minutoides. Next base: position 2,967,234 of record LR755130.1, read on the forward strand.
GGCGTCCCGAGAGCAGCTCAGGAACCAAAAGAGAAATCGGCCAATGCTAGAATACCCAAGTCGTCATGAGGGGTTCTAGTGGCCCGGTATGGAAAGGTACTCTACCCCAGCGCTAGGGATTTTGGTCAAACCGCGAGGGTCCCAGACCGCAAGGGGTCCTTTGAGAAGAAAGAGAGCACCTTCAGAAGAGAAAGCAGGATCTGGTTGGACAAGATACTATGTTGGCTGGGACGCTTCCCCTTAGTCCCCAGTCTGGGCTGGCCAGGCCCTGTTCTGAGGATTTTGGGGTTTGTCCCACCGCTGGTGAGCCCTGTCAATTGTGTGCCGGTATCTGGGTGGGAATTCTTGGCGAACCGGTAAATGAGACCGTGGAAATAACACAGCTTACTTAAGGTTTGTGTGCCCTAGTGGCGGAAAGTGGCAGATAACAGTAGCCACAACGGTGTCCTGGCCCCTCCTCACTGGCCTTTTGTGTGAGTTCCGAGCTGCTTGTAGGTCCCGCCCAGAGGCAGGCCACGTGGCAGAGGCTTTACCTAAAGTTCTGGCCTAGAGGGAAGGGGTGGGGGAAAAAAGGAAAGAAAAGGTGGATTGTGGCGTTCTAGAGGCAGCCCCGGCCCCTGGCGCGCAGTTTGCGTCCCTCCCAGGGAGCAAGGCGTGGAGGCAGAGGGGCGGTGTCAGGGCTCAGGGGGCTGGGGTGAAACGGAGCCCCCTGCCCAGATCTCTCGAACAGCTCCGCGGCTCCGACGGAGGTGGCAAGGCAGCAGGCGAAGAGTTAATGCAGCTGTCTGCACAGGCCCTTCCTCCGCCCAGCGGGTGCCGCTCCTGGGCCCGCGCGGCGGCGGCGGTGGAGGGAGGCCTTAGTGCCAAGCTGTGAAGGCGGGAGGAGGCCATAGGGCCAGGCGTCCGGTCTAGCCGGCTGTGCGCACCATGGTGGGAACTGGTGGGAGCGGGGAGCTGTGGCGGCGCTGGGAGCTGCACGGCTGTGAGCTGTGTACCCCGCCTCAAAGGCCCGTGCAGCACTGTGGCAGAAGGGGCACGCTGGAAGAGGCTCCACCTAGAGGGAGGAGCGGAGGGGGGAGTGCAGGGCTGCGGGGAGAGTGCAGGGTGGTAGGATTCTTACCAGGAATGCTGGAATGCTGTGTTCTGTGTCTGAAGTTGTTTCCACTGGGGGGGTGCCTTCAGCACTGGTGGCTGTCTATTTTATCGCCTTTCTAATCCGAGTCACGGCACCAATATTGATAAAAATATCAGTGTGTTTGGGCGAATAACCAGGCAGCAGACCAGGCTGAGGGGGTTCCACGTGGAGAGGTTTATTGAGCGGGTGGGGGAAGGGGGCAGAGAAGAGGAGAAAGAGATAGAGGGGGGAGAGAAGAGAGAAAAGAAGAGGACACAGAGAGCGAGGAGGGGTGTCTTCCCAATTTATAGGGAGAATGACGTCACACCACTGAGGGTGGAGACTGAGCCAGGTGGGCTGTGGGATTGAAGGTGGTTGTCCTGGCAACGCAGGTAGAGGGTTACACAGGTGTGGCTTGATGCTAACAAACCCCAATTCTTTTTCATAATCTTTCCATACTTTTCTAAGATAACTGGGTTCGATACACAACATTTTGAGATTTGTTTCTGTGGATTAGATATTTTATAAACAAAACTACAAAAACTATACCGATTTAATATCAGTCATAGTGACATTGTTTAAACTATATACCGAAATAGTGAAATTCCAAGTTGTCAGGTACCCCACATGCCTTATGACGCTCAAGCAGATGGAGACATATGGTGAAGAATGAAACTCTGTAACCTCTGAGGCAAACGAGGCAGAGACTGGCAGATTGTGAGTTTGAGGAGAGCCTTGTGCACAAAGTGAGTTTCAGGACTGCCAGGGTAATCACACAGAAAAATCCTATCTCAAAAAAATCAAACTAAACCAAATCAAACCAGTCAACCAACCAACCAACCAACCAATGAAAACCAAAAACCCTCCAGGGTTTGACCCCCTACTGTTTATTCTTCTTACATATTAAACCATAGTAAAACTTTTGAAAAAAGTTTCCACATGACAGTTGTAACTACACAGTGTTAGGTGTTAGGTATATTTACATGGAAACTCTTTAGCAAGGCAGCAAAGCACCTGTGACCTTTACAATAAGAATGAATCCTATTGGCTGACAAACAGAACTCAGGGGTAGGGTGTAGGGTCTTTGACAAGCATATGTTTTGTCTCCTCTATTGGTGGAGGATGCAAAGCACACAGGGCCCTGTGATAATTTATATATGATCAGCCCAGTGAGTGGCACCCTTAGAAGGTGTGACCTTGTTGGAGTAGGTGTTTCACTGTAGGTGTGAGCTATAAGACCCTCACCGTAGCTACCTGGAAGTCAGTATTCTACTAGCAGCCTTCATATGAAGATGTAGAACTCTTAGCTCCTCCTGTACCATGCCTGCCTGGAGGCTGCCATGTTCCTGCCTTGATGATAATGAACTGAACCTCTAAATCTGAAAGGTAGCCCCAATTAAATGTTGTCCTTATAAGAGTTGTCTTGGTCATGGTATCTGTTCACAGCAGTAAAACCCTAAGACAGGCCTTTTTTATAGGAATGAGTTCTAGTCACTGTTGATAAGGCTTGGATCTAAACAATTCTCAGGATATTTGGGGGAATTCTGGTGGAGGTTGGCTTCTAATAAAATAACAAAAGGCCACTGGATTCTTTTAACCACTTACTCCAGCATTCCAGGTGTCCAGGCACCATTTATTTCCTTCTATTGAAGAAAATAGCACCCCATTCGAGTTGCCTCCCAGTAATTGACAATCCTGGTTTCTCCAATGCTTATGCTTGTGAAACTTCTTTTTTTAAAAAAAGACATTTTTTCTTCTCTTTTTAAAAAGGTTTATTTATTTTTGTATATGTGAGTACACTGCTGCTCTCTTCAGTCACACCAGAAGAGGGCATTGAGTCCCATTGCAGATGGCTGTGAGCCACCATGGGGATGTTGGGAATTGAATTCAGGAACTCTGAAAGAGCAGTCAATGCTCTTAACCTCTGAGTCATCTCTTCAGCTCTCTCCAACACCTATTCTAGCTGTGCCTCCTATACCCAGCATTTAGTTAACCTTATGATTGAGACAGCAGGAAATTATCAAACCTCTCTTTCTTTAAAGTTGTCTCAGTTTGCAATCCATGTAGGGTCCAACTCACAGTCCTCCTGTCTCAGCTACCCAAGTGTTAGTATCACATCCTTCTGAAGAATGAGCAATTTTCTCATTCCTACCCATGACAGCTGAGGGTGGGACCCAGGTCATCACACATATCAGCCAAGTACTGTTTTTGACAGTCAGTCTAAGTGAGTGCACTGTGGGAGGGTATGGCTGATTTAGTAAGAAGCTCTTTTCTGCAGTGAAAGGGCACCCCCAGCTTCTGTGTCAACAGATGCTGCTGGGCAGGAACAACTGGGGGAACCTGACTTTGTTCTACCCTATGCCACCCCTAGACCAAGTGAATCAGAATCTCCATGTGGAATGAGAGCTCAGGCATTGCACTTTTTGATAAGGAACTGTACCCGTCAGCCTCCTAACACAGAGAGAGTACAGGACCCTTTTCCCAAATGAGGAAATGGAGGCCTGGGATCCAGGGTTGCTTGACCAAGGCCACAACTGCAGTAAGTAGGGACTGTGAAAGCTAGAAATCCTCATAATTGCTTCTGGAGTTTTGTCTGTTTAAAATCTGGTCTTGAGAGCCGGGTGTGGTGGCGCACGCCTTTAATCCCAGCACTTGGGAGGCAGAGGCAGAGGCAGAGGCAGGTGGATTTCTGAGTTCGAGGCCAGGCTGGTCTACAAAGTGAGTTCCAGGATAGCCAGGGCTATACATAGAAACCCTGTCTCAAAAACAAACAAACAAACAAACAAACAAACAAACAAACAAAAAATAAAACCTGGTCTTTAACTCATAATCTTCCTCCAGAGTGCTGAGGTTACAGGAGTGTACCACTCTGCTTGGCCTAGTTTTTTTAGATTTCTGAGCCAGGTTTCTGTGGTTCTATGATGTAATAGCTGATCAGGCCTAGAGACAAAGGAAAGTACCATTTCTCTTGTAGGCACTTGTCTAGGTTCGTTCTTTGTTCTTTTTTGTCCCCTGTGAGACCCTTCTGACTCTTAGTTGAGTGAAAAAACAAACAAACAAAAAACAAAAAACAAAAACAAAAACGAATAAGGAAAGGAGAGGAGAGGACATGATTACTCCTAGGCATTGTTGAGAAGAATGTTTATTATCATTATGCGGGAGAGCATAGCCAGAGGCAGACAGGGGGATTTCTGGGAGAGTCCAGAGTAGACATGACCAGGCTGAGCTGGGCCATGTTGGGAGATAGGGAGGAGAAGGGAGAAGGAAGAGAGACGAACCAGGTGCAACAGCCTGGAGACAAAAGGTATAAAAAAGGTTGGATAACCAAAATGTGTGGATTAGATATGGAAGAAAATTCCAGCCTGTTAGCAACTAGGTGTCCCAGCTGGCCTGCCCTCAGGGACCTAGCAGCAGTTTATGTCATCATCTGACACCACCAGGTGCGCCAGGTGCTGTGTGTAAAAGGGACCCTAGCCACCCATCTCTCTCTCTCTCTCTCTCTCTCTCTCTCTCTCTCTCTCTCTCTCCTCTCATCCCTTCTCTGTCTCTCTCTGCCTTTTCTTGTCTCCCTTTTATTCTCTCTCTCTCCCTTTCTTTCTCTCCCACCCTCTCTCCCTTTCTCCCTGACCTTCCTCCCTGTCTGTCTCCCTGTCTGCCTGTCAGCCTCACGTCTCTACTATTTGATGGCCTTTTGCTCTCACCTCTCCCCCAATAAACCTTTTGCACCAGATCTGTTGCATGGCATTATTTCTCAGTGGCACACCTTGCCCCAGGCCCACCAACAGTACTCCCACCACCCTTGCCACATTTATCCAATCACAGCCCCCTGGGTTGAAGAGTTCATGGTATGCAAGCCTGGAGAACTCTTTTTAACAGGTAGGGACTGAGGGATGTTGGGAGAATATGGTGGCCAGGTCCTTTTTGATATGTTGAATAGGCATCTCATCGATTTGTCTAGGGGGATAGGAGGGGTAGGAATGGGGAGCTGAAATGATACCCTAGGCATTTGGTTGATAATAAATGAATGGTAAGGGGAGGCATAATCTTCTATGACTACTTCCTGCTGATATCAGGGCATTGTTATTTGGCACCTAAACTGCTGGAATGTTGGCCAAGTCTGGGAATAGCAGGCTGTTTCACTTGATGTCCAGGCTCCTCAAGATCACCTGGGGCTAGGGGCACACAACTTGCTGGCATAAGTATACATACATACACATATGAGAGAAGGTAAAGGTAAAGTTAAGGAGTTTAGGGGAAATTTTTATTCAGTGTGTACATTTGAAACTTTTAATTCCATGGTCCTGGTAGCTGGGGGAGGGGAGTCCCAAGACCAGGGAAACAGGGAGAGATCCCACTCTCAGGAATAGACAGTAGGTGGGGAAATGTAGGCTATTGGTTAACTGGACTACCTATCTGGAGTCTGTTTGACCTGTGAAAGGTATATTCAAGTCAATTCCCTTGAGCTTACAAGACTTTATTTTAGTTTATAAAAGAGATAAACATTTCAAATATATTAGCATTTCCACTGTTTGTAATCTGTACTGAAGCCTACATTGTAGGAAGAACAGTAGACTCTTGCCTTTGCATCATAGTAAAAGCTTGGGAACCCCAATGTAATTTTGGTTAAAAGCATGAACACCCTTTCCTCTATCCAGAAGACTGGGTATATAGAGATTGAAAAGATGTTTTTGGCACGATGTGAAACAATTTTTAAGTCAATACTTAGAAGACAACCAAAGGACATTTAAAGTCTTAAGCTTATCACTAGGGTAGTAGTAGTCAGTGCTTACCAGAGTGTTAGGATAAGCAGTGAAAAGCATGTTGGTGGATTGAGGCCAAGGGTGCCACTAGAAATCACAGCAACAGATCGAAGGCAAGAGGGTTACTGGGAGAAAAGAGAGGGCAAAAGACTGTCTTGGAGTGGGGACATGGGAAAGAGAGACAGATAGAGAGACCAGGAACAATCTGGGGTGGCTGAGACCTTTTAAAGGGTCACATAGGAAAATATGAACTCACAGTGATAGTGGCAATGTGACCATCAAGTAGTGGTGGGCGATGACATAAGATGCTGCTGCTGAGTCACTGAAAGACAGCTGGTAAGCACCTGATTTACAACAAATAGCTCATCAGAACTCTTGGTTGTTAAAATTCTGAACTTTCGAAGTCTTAGTATAACAATAGCATGGTGAGGGAAAGAAATCTGAAGATTTGTTCATTTTTTTTGCACCTTAAGTCACTTTCTTATACCTTTACAAGATGCATTTACATACTTTAAAGCACCTTTGACCCTCACAACCTAAGCTTTCTTGTCAGACTTACACCAGTCTCACCATTTTACTGCCTCCTAATTGAAAGGAGAATTCCCTTGAATGTGCTACCTAAGCCTGGCCTTCTGAGCTGTGTTCCATTCTTTGTACCATTTCAAATCTAAAGATGGATTTTGTGTATTGGCTGGTTTCTTCAATGGAAGCTAAGAAACCTATGTGGGTGGTTTCTTCGTGAAAGCCAAGGGCTCCAAACCCCAGCTGTGCTAAACTCAAATGTCTACACATTTGTTGTTTTAAATATAGCCCAAATAAGCAGATGTTTGTACACTAAGGACCTATTTGCTACCAAGATACAGACCCCACTAAACCCAATAATTTTATGCTAAGGATTTAAACCCTAGTCAAAATTGTTTCCCTTTGGAGTCTAAATCAGAGATTCCCTCATGTGTCTCTGAGACACATTCCTTAGGCATTGAAATCTCTTCAACTCCCATCTACCATGGAAATTCTTTTGCTTCCTTCCCCTTGTATGTGGGACCTCCATCAGGCTTGAGCAGATCCTAGTGGTGAGGATCCACTTTGAACCAGTGAAAGAGCATTGCTCACTAAAGTTTTTGAGTGCTACTGCAGCTGGTGGTCATTTTCTCTGCTCTGCTCTCCACTTGTCCCTGGTTTATGAGCTCCTTCAAAACTTGCCTGGTCTCAATTCAGTCCACACAGGTTCGTTGGCTGACCTAATCCATGAATTCCTACTGATGTGTGCAGTGGCTAACTCTGAGTAGTTACTATTCACAAGATATTGATGTATATATGCATGAGACAGAGACCCTCGGATGTGTTGGACTGACATTTTTGCAGATGGTTGTGGCATAAAGCTTTCCTTTTAGAGTTTCTTAAGGAACACCTGAAGTCTAACTATAGCAATGAGAGGGGGAGGTTTTGGTATGGTCATGAGAGAGAGGTTGGGGAGACAGGAGAAGATGGAATTTATATTTATGCTAATCCTGTTGGTAAATGTGCTAGAGCTTACACACTACATGGCAGCAGTTTGGTAAAGCAGTGTTTCTCTTTTTTTCCCCCCCTCCCTCCTTCCTTTCCTCTCTCCTCTCTCCCTTCTTTCCTTCTCTCCTCCTCCTCCTCTTATTCCTCCTCCTCCTCTTTTTGAACAAAGTTTTTCTGTGTAGCCCCTGTTGTCTTAGAACTCTCTCTGTAGACCAGGCCAGGCTGGCCTCAAACTCAGAGATGCACTTCTGATTGTGAGTTCTGGGTCTAAGGGTGTGCACCACCATACCTGTCTAAAGCAGTGCTTTCAAATTTTAGTCTGTATGCTTAGCCTGGGGGTCTTGTTAAGGTGAACTTCTAAGCCAGGAAGTCTTGTGTGAAGCCCAAGGAGCTGTCATTTTATTCCCAAATGATGGGGTTGCAAATTGTGGGTCATACTTGAAGCAAGGAAGCTTCAATAGAGCTTGAAATAGAGTCTTTGTGCACTAACTCTTCCAGGACTGATAATAGTAACCATATTACTACTCATTAGAGAAGGGCATTGCATCGATTAAAGGCAGTGGTAGATCAGTATTCTGCATAAGCTTTTTATTTACAAGCAGAGATGGGAAAACTGAACCCCTGAGAAGAGTTTTAACCAGCTTACCCTGAGCACACATGGCAAACAACACAGGAGATGAACCATGTCCAAAGAATCACAGGATTCAGTGGAACATTTGTTTTCCCTCTTTGTTGCGTATTAACTGTTACCTGGTGTTTGACCTGGGAGTATTTGAGCTTTAGTGATTTTGAACCAAGTGTTCATCTATTGGGTTAGGTGGAGCTGTCTATGGCTCATTTGTTATCTTTGCCATTGTGTGTCATTGAGTGCAGATCTGATACTTGCATGATGATTCATCCATGATAGGTATTTGGTGGACAACAATACTTCATAACTTATGAGCAAGGTGTTTGATATTCTGTTACCCAGAAATGAGGAAGAAGACTTTCAGAGAGGAGATAACTATTTTCTAGCCATAGAATGTAGAAAAATCTCCTGCCCTTTCTGTTTCCTCAGCATCTTAGGCCTAGACTCATGTTCACAACCAACAAAGTGGACATTTTCAGTGTTTTATTGTAAAATAAAGCCAAAGTCACAGGGAGGAGTAAGAAACTTTCCGTAAGCATGTATAACACATATTCTCTGAGTGCCTTCTAAGAGCCAAAGAGGGGGCTCATCCTTGGAGGAACCCAATATGTACACACACACACACACACACACACACACACACACACACACACGAAGCTCCCTGATCTCCAGAGTTCATAGTCTGGCCGAGGAAACAGACAGGAACATAGCTACTTCCACACAAGTTTCAAGGTTAGAAGTGATAAAATGAATGGTCAAGAAATGATCAGTAGCTGGGCGTGGTGGTGCACACCTTTAATCCCTGCACTTGGGAGGCAGAAGCAGGCAAATTTCTGAGTTCGAGGCCAGCCTGGTCTACAGAGTGAGTTCCAGGACAGCCAGAGCTACACAGAGAAAGCCTGTCTTGAAAAACCAAAAACCAAAAAAAAAAAAGAAAAGAAAAAAGATCAGTAGATTCATTCATCACTTCAGGAAGGGCCTGAGAGCCACATTTGCGCAGGGATAGTGGGTAACTTCTTCAGGCAGCTGTGGTAGGTTTTGAGTGAAGATGGAGTTTGGGCTGGACAGAGGAATATAGACTATTGGACATTTCTAAAGAAGAAAAAAAAGGAAGGGAGAGATTATGGGAATATTGGGAATACTACAATCCATCAAATTTTAACTTTTCAGTTTAGGGCATCACACAAAATAAGGAAAGAAGGAAAGCCTACCACCTATTTTTCTATACTTATAACCATTTCACAAATGCAGGAGCATCTAATCCCCAGCTCCTCTCAGAAAGGACATAATTTCCACAAGAATCCTCTTGCCCACATGGAATAAGGCTGGCCTAATAAAATAACTATGAGATCCTTGATTTCTGTTTTCTAGATCCTTAAAAGTGCCTTCCTGAGCTGGAAGCATAGCATTATGGTAGAGCACATACTTAGTATATGTAGATGTGTTCATACTTAGGATGAAGGTAAATATGTGATGCCCTGGTTGTTTCATCGAAAAACCCAAAATGGGAAGGGAAATTAAAACCTTCTCCATAGACAGGCACAGGTTTATAAAACAGGGTAAGGGAGTCACTTGGGGGATATTGTCAAGTGACTTGATTGGTCTGGACTGTGGACGTGCAGAACAATGGATAAAACAAAAAAGTGTGCATCTGTGGCAGGGGTGGGGTGGGTGGTGGAGCAGAAGACACCAAGGCCAAGCAAGTAGTCTAGACTTCACCCAAATGGCAGAGGTAACAAGAAAGGGCCTGAATAAGGGCCTGCCATGATACAATTTGCAAGATTATTCTGGAATCATCATGGGGATTAGGTCAGTCAACATACTGAAGGCAGAGATCTATCATCAGAACTCTTCTGTTTCCTTCTACTGTATACCCTGAAAAAGTTGTTCCTCAGGCCCCAATGATGGCCAGAGTGATCAGGCAGTTGGTGATCATTACTGGCCTGGGAGTGGGAAAGGACAGGCCTAGGCAGTACTATTGGTCTTCCTGGAAGTAGAACTTCGTGACTGTAAGGGGCTCTTCCGGTGTGTTGGTGAGGCTCACAGGACGGTCAGCCTCTAGTGTTGTGCAGAGGAACCAGCCTGGACAGGCAGCTGACTCAAAGCTGGTTGTGGGGCCTTTCTCAGAGCGGATGAAGGTAAAGCGCTTGTCTTCTTCTTTGTTCTTGCTCAGATCAGTGATGTTAACTTCCTGAAAGTCAAGAAATGGTCAGGTAATTGCTGAGGGCTGAGAAAGTCCTCTAAAAGGTGGTCCTGTCCATTGGTAAGAGTTAGCAACAAACTCATGCTTGTGGCTATTTGCAGTTGGATTAAAAGTTTGTTCAGCTATCCCTCAAAATAATGTTTGAACAGCCCATTACTACTGACTAGGTAAAGGAGTGAGTGACACAAGTCTGTGTGGGATGCAAATTAGTAGCACAGATAATAAATAACTAGCAGCATAGGTAATGATTGGGAGTGTATAGTCTTGAGAATTGACCTTGCTAGAAGAAGGTAGGTTCAACTGGTTTAGGAGGCACAAGACCCATGGTGGTTCAGGTCATGCTCCTCTATGAAAATGTCTCTTCCTAAAGTTTAGATCCTTGTTCAGTACCTTTCTACAATGAGTCCATATCAACCACATCACAGGCTTCTGCCAATAGACTTACATAAGCCCAAGTTTAATAAGCACTTTCACATTGAGGCCCATCTTTCTGGAACAATCTCTCATAAAAGTTGGCCACCACGTTATAAGGAAGCTCAGAGTGTTAACTGAATGCAAAGAAGTTACATAAAGGGTAGTTTAGAGGATGAGAAACTACCTTGGACACCCAATACCAACCAAGATCATTGTGGAAACTGCTTCAGGAGTGACCTCAAAATTGTACTCTGTGAGGAGGGAAAAGCCTCCCTCATCTTTGCATACTCAGGGTTATAAGAAACACCTGTAGTTGTCATAACCATTGGGTTTTAGAATGATTTGATAGCTAAACCAGATTCTTACCTCTAGCTGGAGCTTGATATCATCTCCAGACTTGGCACAAGACAGGCACAGCTTGCCCCCGTGGATGCCCAAGAACACACTATGAAGGTCAATAGGCATCATGTCTATCTTTTCTGGAGAAGAGTAGAGGGTGGGGTCAGAAAGAGAGAAGAGGAGGCAAGGGTAGGGGAGACTCTGTGTGCATTTTCTGTTTCCCTTTTTAAACTAAAATTATAAGGTCAGAAGGTCAGGAAGGCTCTATCTTTCTAGTCTGCCTCCAAGCAAAAGATCCAAATGAGCACACTCTACCTAAGGAACAGTTTCCTAGATTCTACACTGTTCCCAACTTTCCTTTACTTTCTACAGTGAACCAGTCCTCTAAGTCAACAGATTTGCTGTTAGTAGACAGAGGCACAAAAGCTCACAAGACCCATGAATAGGTTCCACACAGTTCATCTTTCCATCCTGCTACTGGGTAGCAATAGAAAACCAGCACCTTCTATGCTTGAGTGTGTTCATGGGAGAATTACTAGAAAGACAGGAAAGCCAGTTGTATAACTGCTGAGTGATACAGGAAAGCAGAAGGCTTGGGGAATACTGAGAAGATACAAGTAATGCTTCGTTCCATCACAAACAGAGATGTGGGAACTTTAAACTCCAGGGCTAAGGGAAATTCAAATTCTGTCAACTAAGTGCCCTCATTTTTCTGAAAGAAAATCGGAAGAATCTGTGGGTAATGCTCCTCCAAGTTCATGTAGCTTTGTCCTAGTTTAGAGGGTACATGATGAGGGTGGTGTCCACAGTAAAAATGCTACTCAGCTACTTAGCCTAGGGCAAGGGTAGAGTTTGAATAACACTGCGGTATAGTGGACTACCAGCACAGAAGGACTAAGAAGGTGCCGTGGTGCTTTCTGGCCTCTGTTCCTCTCAGCTGTGTCCCTGGGGCATTGTGACCCAGTCTTTATCTTTTCCGCTCTCTTGAGGCCACTCCCATGTGTTCCCTGGTGGTCAACTCTCTTATTTCCAACTCAACAGAAATGAGGACATCCCACCTACAGGCAGAGGAGCAGGTTAAAGGACTCCATGCCCATATTACACCAGCTTCCCTGTTATCCACTCACCTTCTAGTTTGGTATTTGGCCCTTGTAAGTACCCAGCAACGAGCTGGTTGTTTCTCAGGTAGAAGGTCTTCTGGTTAGTATCCCAGATTCTGAAAAGCAAAATGGCCTAGCTGGAGTAGGCAGTACAGACCTCTTTCCAACTTCCTCAGAGTCACCTAATTTACATCTAGACCTTCTAGATGTGTGGTACTTACCAAGTTCATAGCACAAATGAGAAGATTTAAGCAAATACTATGTAAGAGATGGGCCCATCTCTCACAGCTGGTGAACAGAAAACCTCTTTTTCTTGTTCCTCACCCCAGAATCCCAGCATGGACATCTATGACTTTAGCAGAATTTTCTATAGAGTGTCAGCATCTGATAGAAACTTAAGTGATGCAAGCACATCCTATAGTCACTCCACTAAATAGAGCTGCCAGGTACAGGACTTTCTTCTGCTTTCATGTATTTATGTGTAAATTTAGATGGCTACCTGTAGCTCATGGTCACCACATCATAGTGTTACATGTTCAAAGGTTAGAATGTATTTTAGCCAAGCTAGTCTGGCTTCACTACTCCTACCTCAAGCTACTCTACTTAGACCTGAAAGTCTATAACTAAAACCTCTTGTGGGATCATCTGCTCTGGGTCTGAGAGGGACATCTGTCCTTGGAAATAAGTCAGCTTCCCGTCTAGCTCCTCCAGGGCCTGTTTGTTACTCTCTGACTTCTTGGTGAAAGGCCCCCTGGCTTCCAGAGAGGCAGGTACCTGTGAGGTGTGGTATGTGATATGACCTTGGATCTGTCCCTTATCTCTTTACCTGGTCAGCAGAGCTGACAGGACTTCTTGAGTAGCTTGGGGCAGCCTAGGAGCTCAGGGATGTGTGGGGGACAAACCAAGTGCTCTGCACGTGAAAGAGTATTTGTGCCTTTGTGACTGGTCTCTACATCTCTGGTGAGCTTCAAACTGAAGGGATTCAATAATCTTGCTAACACGACTCCAGGGACCTCTCTTGAGGCTGCTAAGAGGATGTGATGGTAAATCTCATGAAGCAGTTACTGGATCTGTGAGACAGACTTGCCTTGGGGTAGATGCATAGATTCACAGTTAGAGTCCCAACCTCCAGCTGTGGATCCAAAGCAGACAGGGTCAAAGGGGAAGTTACTTAAACACAGACTTCACTCCCAGGAAGGATCAAGAACAAATAATATGCACCAACAATCTCTTTATTCATTTTAAAATCAAAATCAAGGCATGCCATTTTTACTATAAGGTTGATGGCATCACCCAAGGCTTTTGATCCAATTTTTAAAACTCAGGTCATTTTTTCAGGCACTATACAGTTCTCAGAGCACAGGTCTCAGAACATGGTTACAGTATCACTCATGTATTTAGTGTTCACCCAGTAAGGCACACAGGGGTTATCATCAGAGCAGTATCATGTTACAGATAAGGAAACTGGGGACTCCAAAGAGAGAGATCTTTCAAGTCAACACAGATACAGAGTGTAGACTGTTGGTCTGAGCTTTTGACTGTGTCCTGCTGAAGTATTCCTCTTTGCTAGATCCCAAAGCTAGCATTATTCCTGGATGCCTGTCCATCACTTACTGAACATGTAGGTGTCTGAGAAAGTGAGCACAATTAACTGTCCTGTTGCCCATGCATGGAATATTTTAAAACATAAGACTTAAGGACTGCATTTAGCATGCTGTTCTTGAATCAAGGACACACACACACACACACACACACACACACACACACACACACACACATGAATCTATCTCTATCTATCTATCTATCTATCTATCTATCTATCTATCTATCTATCTATCTATCTATCTATCTCATTCCTGCATATGTTCTGGACATATGGCAATTGTAGCTCTGGTCCTTGGTCTATGCAATCCTATGTCTTTGGAAGACTTACCTGAAGGCTTGCATCTTGCAGGGTCTTTTCCCAGAAGGGCGGCAGGCTGCCTCTGAATGAAACAGAAGGATGAGAAAGAGAGAGATTAGGTGACTGTAGGGCCCCCAGCAGATTTCCATCCCGAGGCTGCAGCAAGGCAATAGAGACTAGCGACTGCCATTTCAGGCTCAAGGTGGTTGCTTATAAAGAAAATAGTCATTCACCAGCCTGTGCTGCTGTCATTCTGTTCCACTGTCAGAAGCGGAAAAACCCTCATATTTCCAAAAAGAGAAACCTTTACTGTTGTCACTGTCAACCCTGAAAGTGTCGCAATGGTGGTGTGTTGTAACTGATCTCCTCCCCCTTACCCTGTGTAATTTCCCCAAAATTAAGTTCTTTGTTTCCCCTTCATAGTGTTCCTGGGAAGAAGAGCACAATGAAAACCAGACTCCCTCATTTGCATGACAGGTACTCTGAGTCTATTTGCTCAATCCCCCTGCCCTGCCCCCCCCCCCCAAAAAAAAACCCAACAAAACAGATCTGAATACAAATGTCTCCTTTTCATTTGAAGGCAAGCAATAGGGCCTGGTGAACAAAGGACAGTGTCATGTCACTGTTATTGTGTTCTTTGGAGAGGAGACAGTTGGCTAGACTCTGGATAAACATTCTGTCCAGAAATGGATGGTAAATATTTAGTATTTTGTGAACTATTCAATCTAACATAATACTCAGGTCAGCTGTCATAGTGCAAAAGCACCCACAAGTGATTTGTAAGCCAGAAAAGTCACTTCTGCTCCAACATGCCTTGTTTACAAAACATAGGACAGGTCACACGTAGTGTAGAAGTTTGCTGACCTCTACTTTAGAGAAATGAGTCCTCCCAAGAGGTGTGTTAAAATTGGCCATCTTTCCCCAATTCTGCATCTGGAAAGTTGAAGTCTCTTTTTAAAAATAATTATCTTATTTATCTACATCCCAAATGCACACAAAACTATAAAACTTTTGGTTCAAAATTTATCTCCCTTAAAAGTGCAGAACAATGATGGAACAGAGACTGAAGGAATGGTCAACCAATAATTGGCCCAACTTGAGACCATCCCATGGGCAACCATCAATCCCTGACATCATTAATGATACTGTTATGTTTGCAGGCAGGAGTCTAGTGTGGTGGTCCTCTGTGAAGTTGGAGTCTTTTAAAGGTGACTTCATTCCCAAATCATGGAAAAGTGGATTATGTGTGTGGGCAGCAACCGGTCTTTGCTGCTTGTCACTTTCATCTGTGTGACCTTGAAAAAGTCTTTTATTTGTGTCTCTGCTTCTTTATTCTTAGAATGAGGAGGATCATGTCTTTCTTGGAGGTAGTAGGAAAGAAGGGAGTTAAGTTTTGATCCCAAGTGAGCATTAAAAACAATTAAGTTCCCTTCACATAATTTTCTGGACAGTTGGGGAAAGGTAAGGCTCTTCCTAGTTTAGGTTATCAAAAGGTGAAGAGAGAAGGGAGAGCGCTGGCAGGAGCACAGGCATAGGATTTTCAGAACTGAGTTGGAGCATAGCGGTCACTTTATCTCAACTTCTCACTACTTTAAAGAGATGCAGAAAGAGACATTAGGAAAAGTTGTAGAGGTTGTGAATGGCAGAGATCAAACCCCAGCTCTTATGGCAAGATTATCCCACTACACTGTTTGATCTTGAAGAATTTGACCTCATTTTCTTTTTTCTTTTGGTTGTTGAGACAGGGTTTCTCTTTTTAGCCCTGGGTGTCCTGAAACATGCTTTGTAGACTAGGCTGACTTTGAACTCAGAGATCCTCCTGTCTCTGCTTCCCTCATGCTGGGATTAAAGGTGTGCCCACCACTGCTCAATGGATGCATCTGACCTTATTACAACCCAAGAAACCAGAGTATCTTCAAAGAAGAGTTAAATCCTTTCATAGAAAAGCTAAAGAACTATCAAGTCTTTAAGAAGTTCTTCTGCCCCTCCATCCCCTGAAATGGGACATGTCTGCTACTATAATGCTGGATGATAATTTTTGAGAGTCAAAATGGCAAGTATATATCTTTCTTGAGTTACTGTAGAAAAATGCTATATCTACTTGTGACAGTCAAGGGACTGTTCTATTTGCACATTTCTTGTTTTGAAAATCTTTTGTGAAGCTGGCTGAAGGAGGGGATGTGCATAAACTTGCCTAGTTATTTACAACATCCAGAAACTGTTGAATTAATTAAGCTTTAAATTTTCTGAAAGGTTTATTAGTCACCAGGTACAAACTGTTGTTATCACAGCTGCTGAAAGGAGAAGCAGCTGCCATCCTGCTCCCATAAGCTCTCTTATGCTTGTTTAATGTGCTTCTGAAGCCACTCTGGACTCTTTTATTACTTATTTATTTGTACAAATTCTAAATTTTGCATATCAATAAAATTCACATTAAAACTCAGAAATAGGCAATAGGTTGATGGTTGCCAGAGGTGGGAGGTGGCAAGGAATGCATAGAGTTAAATGGGAGGATTAGTCTCATTTGTATGTGAAGCAGGATTCCTAAGAGAGTGCAGATGACTTTCCTTAACTGTTACCAGTTGCCCCAGAAAGGACAACCTGTCTGGCTTTGAGCCAACAATTTCAGGAACCAGAGATGTGTAGGCAACTACAGCAGGAACAATTTCCTCATTCCCAAGCTCCTCACCCCATCCCTATAAAGGATCGCAGTATCTTTGCCTCCTTGTAGATCGTCCAGTTCTCTGAGGGAGAGAGGCTACCCTATGGATGGAAGGTCAGACGCCTGTCTCTGTTCTGCCTCTGTGCTGCTTCACAGATCTAATGTATGCCAAGTTGCTAAGATGAGCAAGTTCTGGATCTCCAGGGATCATATGACAGTAATAGCACTGCTTACTAAACACTGAAACTTGCAAGAGTGGTTGCGAGTAGCCTCACTACCTCTACCCTCTAAAAGGAGAGGAGAAGGAAAATGAGAGGGACAGAAGGGGAAAGGGAGGGAGGAACAAGGAAGGAGAAAGAAAATGGGGTCTATATGAGGAGGAAGATCTGTTAATTAGCCCGATTATGGTGAATATTCTACAATTTATAACATCGATGTTAAGTCGATGCCTTAAATGTATTCAACTTCTTATTAATTATGCATTCATAGGAAGACAAAAATTAACACAAGAAATACAAGACAATTTAGTTGAAGCGAAGCACAAATATTTATATCACATTGTCCTGTAAATATGATCTTTACATGTGATGTGATTTCTATATGCAGTATATAAGAATGTCATTAAGTTATACATACTTTCAGTTTCTTACTATGTAATTTTCCATATTAGGGTTTGTTATTCTTTTAATTCCATTTTCAGATTTTTATAGAATGTTGTTTTTTGAAAACCAAAGTTTTGGTGGCTACTGATATAGTGGTGAATGAAAACTAGAGACTTCTCAATGAGGATAAATGTTTAAAGGAGCCAACTTTAGCAAACTCATAAGACTTTGCTAGAACATCTGATCAGCATCATCATCTCAAACATTCTTGAAGACTGAGGAAGAGAAGTAACTTGCCAGGTGAATGGCGAGGCTCCATAGCTGCCCTCAGACAGCTGTCCAAATGAAATCCTCCTCCTGTCCACACATGATAGCTGATGAATAATGTTTCTCTGACCTCAGCCCAAATTCAGATGGGAAGAGACTATTCCTAGATGTCAGACACATTGGCCTCCCAGACTCCCCTGGTCTGTGCCTTCTTCCCATGACCACTCTCACCTCCACAAAGGCCAGCAGTACGTTCCTTCTGAGTGTGCTGGAAAGGAGTTCTTGGGCTGACCCCACGTTTCAATCCTCTTACATCATTCTAAGACATCATTACCTCAGACAAGGTGCCCAGACTCTCTAGATCTCAGTTTCATTACCCATTAACCAGATTTAATACTGGAAACCACAATGTGGGTTGCTATGAGAATTCAGTAAGACTCTGAGATGATGTACTGGCACGTGGAAATTACTCAAACAGTAGTGATTGTGCATAGTTCCTTACTTCAGGCAAAATGGGAGGAATGAGTCATAGTGCCCACCACCCCTACAGTCCTGGCCCACATGTGCAGCTTGTACAACTCCTCCTCTCCCTGCTACTGATCCATGCTCCTTCCTGAATTTTCTGTGGTGAGCTTAAGCACATCTCCCTACTAGAGGGGGAAGAAAAGGAAGGAAAAAGTTCTCTTTCCTTCTTCATCTTCTGGCCTCAGTTCCACTCTTAATTTTTTCTTGTGGTGTCACTGTTGGTGATCTTGGCAACACTGCTCACCAATTCTGGGGGGCTCAACCCAAACTCTACTTTCTGAAACAAGCTTAAGGATCTTAACACAAACAGAACCCTGTGACTTCCCTCTGGGTTCTACTGAGGCAGGGGAATAAAAAACCTGAGCTATCCACACATTAGGAGAGGCAATAGGCAATAACAGGAGCTTTAAGGACACAGCAAGGTATAAACAACAGTGTTCTCATACAGGAATCAGGGGCATTAAGATTCCTTTGTATCAGGTTGCAAGGAGGGACCACCTTTCAATTGTCTTATGTTGAAGCCTTTCATATATTAAGCACAGCACTGACCATGTGAAAAGTTCCTGGTAGCTCTTTGCTGGTTCTTATTTTCACTTGATTAAGTTTTTCAGTTCTAGAATTCCCATTTGATTCTTTTTAAAATACAGTTTTAAATATATATCTGGGCTGATGTATGTGTGTGTGTGTGTGTGTGTGTGTGTGTGTGTGAGAGAGAGAGAGAGAGAGAGAGAGAGAGAGAGAGAGAGAGAGAGAGAGAGAGAAACTTATCTCATCTTGGAACTAGACTCCATCTTAAAAACAAAACAAAACTGAGAACTTGACCTGCAGCAGAACCCAAGGTTCTCTCAAGAACCAGGAAGGACCCTATGGCTTGTCTTTAGCTTATGCCTCAGAGTTACTCCCTAGATACTTCCTTGAAACAGTTAATAAAAGATTATTCTGATTGTTTCAGATGTACTTTCAGATCATTTGTGATTGTTCATGGACTTGCTTCATAACACCCACCTGCTGGCTTACAATAGTCATTCGATTAGATACTGCCAGGCTAGATACTCCTCATTTGCTCCCATTTTCCTATAAAATCCTGTCCCAATGAGGGTTTGGGGCCACTTCACCAAACGATTCTGTGGGTTGATGGTGAATAAGCCCAAACTCAAGTTTGTAATAGAGACCCTAATGTGATTACATTGGAATTGGCTTCTTGGTGGTCTTTTGGGTTCATGAACACTTCCTGGCACATGTGTAATGTTGGGTGTCTTCCTTCCCTGTTCTTCTTCTTAATTTTGAGGCAAGGTCTCTCACTGAATGGATTTAGGTACATTAGTGAGCCCCAGAGACCCTCTGTCTGCCACCTACCCAGTGCTAGTATTATAGGCTCACATGGTAATGCCCAGTTTTAACATGGACAGTGGGAATCTGAAATTAGTTCCTCATGCTTGTGCAGCCAACATTTTGTTAATGGAGCCATCTTCTCATTCCTGCATGTGCTTTCAAAAGGCCGAGCCTGATAACTCTACTATTGGAGTTCCTTCTGGGTCTCCTCCTACTGTCTGTTTTTCTTTAATGCACAAACTGCCTTGCATATATATTATGGTTCCTGAAATAGCCTTAGTGAGGTTATGGTAGACCTTGCACAGGAGAGAGAGACTTAGGTCACTGGAGACATATTTTTGAAGGGAATTTCTCTGCCTTTTTCTTGTTCTTTACTTCCTGGGTGATGAGGTTATGTACTCTGCAGTATTGATATCTGGTATACCCACAAAAACCCTAAGCAATGAGCCCACCTAATTTTGGACCAGAGGCTGTGACACAGCTAAGTCCCTTCTCTTGTTACATTAATTATATCAGCTATTTTGTTATATGAACACAAAGCTGGCTAACACAGCATGTCTGGTAACTTTATATTTGCTCAGAGACTCTGTATATTTAACATGTAGAGATTTTTTTAAAAGATGTGTTATCTTCATCCTTAGATGGATCATTATGCTCCTGTTGTTCAACTGGCCCAGAGCCATGAGGTCTCAGGTAACAATTATCCAAATAAGACTTGAGCTCATTTGTAAGTGGGCTCTCTAGAAGTCTCTCTCAGACTGCATAGACTCCTTTTCCTGAATGGATTGGAATGTATACATTTTAGCCAGTTTGTTTTTAGCTCTCTAACCCAAGGTCATGGATCCTCAAAAACCTTAGCTTAGGGAGAGATTCCTCAGGGAAAATTAAACCCAGATGGAACTGGGTGTTACCCCCATTTTTAAAACATCCCATTATTTCTCTTCTCATTTCTGTCATTAAACACCTACTAAAGCAAAAGGAAGGAAGGGTTTGTTCTGGCTCACTGTTTGAATGTTGATCACGATGGTCATAGCATCAGTGACTGCTAGTGCTCGGCTGGTCGCAGTGTCTGTAGTTAGGAAGTAGAGAACAGGGACTGCTATTTCCTTCATTCAGTCCTGGGCTGAGCATAGGCTGGTGAAGGCCTCAAATCAGTACATTTTCCCACGCAGCAAATTCAATGTACAAACTACCATATAGACACACCCAGAGGGTTGTCTTCTAGGTGATTCTAGATCTTATCAAAGTGACAATATTCACACTCAAACTCACCATGTTTGAGGGTAGATTTAGAAGGGGTAATGGGACAGCTGCATGTGAGCCAGAAGAAGAAAGACCACTAATGCTACCCCAAGGATGTAGGGTGTATCTTAAGGAAAATCACACTGGAGAGTGTTGTCAGCATTGTTTTATTCCAATAGTCATGGGGTCAGAAGATAGACTACATTTGATTACTACTAGAAGATAGAAGTGGGGTGACTGAGCCTGAAGTATGCTGTGTTTAACCACTCTGTCTCCCCTGTAAATTTTATTTACAGCATTTCCCAGTTGCTACAGCTTAAATAGTCCCACAAAAAAGATTTAAAGCAGTCAAAATTGTGTCTGTGAGTGGGAACTTGGCAACTGCATGTTGACAGCTCCAGTGCCCCACCGTTTCTGGAGAGAAACCATCTTTGTTTGTTCCAGTACTAAACTCCTCTAAGCTTCAAATTGTTAACATGCAGGTTTCTTACCCCTTGCATTCTTCTTCTTCTTCTTCTTCTTCTTCTTCTTCTTCTTCTTCTTCTTCTTCTTCTTCTTCTTCTTCTTCTTCTTCTTCTTCTTCTTCTTCTTCTTCTTCTTCTCCTTCTCCTTCTCCTCCTCCTCCTCCTCCTCCTCTTCCTCCTCCTCCTCCTCCTTTTCCTTCTCCTCCTCCTCTGACTTTATTGGATATTTTCTTTATTTACATTACAAATGTTATCCCCTTTCCTGGTTTTCCCTCCAAAACCCCATCTCCCTATCCCATTCCTTGTCCCCCTGCTCACCAACCCACCCACTCCTGCTTCCTGGCCCTGGCATTCCCCTACACTGGGGCATAGAGCTTTCACAGGACCAAGGGCCTCTTCTCTCATTGATGTCAATTATGTCATCCTCTGCCACATATGCAGCTGGATCCATGAGTCCCACCATGTGTACTCTTTGCTTGGTGGTTTAGTCCCTGGGAGTTCTGGGGGTATTGGTTAGTTCTTATTGTTGTTTCTCCTATGGGGCTGCAAACCCCTTCAGCTCCTTGGGTACTTTCTCTAGCTCCTTCATTGGGGACCCTGTGCTCAGTTCCATGGATAGGTGTGAGCATCCACTTCTGTATTTGTCAGGTACTGGCAGATCCTTTCAGGAGACAGCTATATCAGGCTCCTGTCAGCAAGCAGTCATTGGCATCCACAATAGTGTCTGGGTTTGGTGATTGTATATAGGATGGATCCCCAGGTGGGGGCAGTCTCTGGATGGCCTTTTCTTCAATCTCTGCTCTACACATTGTCTTTGTAACTTCTTTTATGGGTCGTTTGATTTCCCCTTCTAAGGATAGAAGTATCCACACTTTGATCTTCCTTCTTGAGCTTCATGTATTTTACAAATTGTATCTTAAGTATTCCAAGCTTCTGGGCTAATATCCACTTATCAGTGAGTAATATCATGTGTGTTCTTTTGTGATTGGGTTACCTCACTCAGGATGATATCCTCCAGATCCATCCATTTACCTAAGAATTTCATAAATTTATTGTTTTTAATAGCTGAGTAGTACTCCATTGTGTAAATGTAGCACCTTTTCTGTATCCATTCCTCTGTTGAGGGACATCTGGGTTCTTCCCAGCTTCTGGCTATTATAAATAAGGCTTCTATGAACATAGTGGAGCATGTGTCCTTATTACATGTTGGAGCATCTTCTGGGTATATGCCCAGGAGTGGCATTGTTGGATCCTCCTGTAGTACTATGTCCAATTTTCTGAGGAATCGCAAAAGTGATTTCTAGAGTGGTTGTACTAGTTTGCAATCCCACCAGCAATGGAGGAGTGTTCCTCCTCTACATCCTCGCCAGCATCTTTTGTCACCTGAGTCTTTGATCTTAGCTATTCAGACTGGTGTGAGGTGGAATCTCAGGGTTGTTATGATTTGCATTTCCCTGATGACTAAGGATGTTGAACATTGTTTTAGGTGCTTCTGAGCCATTCAGTATTTCTCAGTTGAGAATTCTTTGTTTAGCTCTGTACCCCATTTTTTAATAGGGTTATTTGGCTCTCTGTAGTCTAACTTCTTTAGTTCTTTTTATATATTGGATATTAACCCTCTATTGAATTTAGGATTGGTAAAGATTTTTTCCCAATATGTTGGCTGCCTTTTTGTCTTATTGACAGTGTCCTTTGCCTTTCAGAAGCTGGGCAATTTTATGAGGTCCCATTTGTCAATTCTTGATTTTACAGCACAAGCCATTGGTGTTCTATTCAGGAAAATTTTCCCTGTGCCCATATGTTCAAGGCTCTTCTCCACTTTCTCCTTTATAAGTTTCAGTGTCTCTGGTTTTATGTGGAGGTCCTTGATCCACTTGGACTTGAGCTTTAGAATATATTTCCAGAAAACTTTAATAAATACTGATGTGAGCATTGCCTCTGCCTGTTGGAGCTGAGCTTGTGCCATTAGGCACCATTTGTGAGATGCATGCATTTGGCCTTGGGTGAATAAGTGTGCACCCTAAGTTGTAACAAAATCATCTTGTAGCCTCTAGCCAACTCTTGAATAGCTTAGGTGTGTGCTATGAACCACACAGTTGTGACAATATTATCCTAACTTTGCTAATTCTTACTAAAGCAGTGGGCCAAAGGTGACAGGGCATAAAGCAACAATTGTGGATCAGTGCTTTTCAAGAGGCTCAATTTCTTCCCAGATCCAGATAGGAAGCCTTCCCTGAATCCTTTCTGAGGTTAAGTCTTCCTAGATGGCTTTTAATTCCATGGTGTGTGGGTGATATGGATTGGCTCTGAATGCCATTGTTTTTATAGTTATTACATTTTCTGAGGTACATGCTGACTCTTTCTCTGATGGTTAACTTCATAAGGCAAGAGAAGATGGAGATGGACAGGAATTCTGAGAGAGGGCACAGCTGTGCTGTCATTTGCTGTGCCCACCTCTGTTTTTGCATTCACTACTTTTATGCTGTGGTGATAAAAAAACCATAATTTGAAGAAACTTATAGAAAAGAAAAGTTTATATGGCTCAAGAAGGGATATGAGTCTACATTGCAGGGAAAGCATGGTGGCTGGAGCAGGCAGTTGGGAGTTCACATTTTCAACCACAGACACAAAGCAGAAATGAAGTGGACTGAGGTGTGAAATGGTCCCACCCACTGTAATGTCCTCCTCAATCAAGGCTGCATCTCCTAAACTCCCTAGACAGCCCGCCAACCGGGCACCAAATGGTCAAATGTCCAAGCATTTATAGAGAACATTTCTCATTCAAACTCCACAGGTAGTATAGTCTGCCACTGAGTGATACCCCATCTTGTACTACACTCTTCATATCAATCTATTCTGTGTAAGGTGGACATAATAGAACACACTTTCATTATGGGAATGAACCTGGATAGTTTGCAGAAAAAACCTCAAGGCCCAGAAAGACTACATTTCCTTTAGATGCTGTCTAAGGCAAGGTTTACATTCTTGTTTTTGTTCTTTCCCATACGACATGCAGTTGTCTCACAGGTGTTTACCTTCTTTGATTCTTTGTAAGGTCAACAAGAGCAAGACCTTTACTTAGGATTTTAATTTTTGGCTCTGGCTCATTAACCTATGGAGTAACTATTTAGTTCATAACTGCTTGGAAATATGGAAAAGCATGTGGAATGTAAGGAAAAATGATTAAAAACCTTTGTATAGGTTATAATGAAAGCCATTTTACTTGGTTATGGACTAGGATGGCAAACTGTCTTGGTTTGTCAAAGATTATTTTAACTTCATTACTGAACATTCTATACCTCAGTGAGCTCCTCAGTCTTTGAAAACCTAACATAATTGTCCACTCTAAATTGAGAATCCTGGTGGATGGTGCCACAAATTGCAAGCACATTGACTTAATGACTGTCACTTGCTAATTTAGCTTGTTATTATTGGCAAAGATATGATCCATTTGGATAGATGGTATGCAGTTTAGATGATAGACGAATTCATAGATGATAAATAAGACAGACAGACAAATAGATAACTGAAATATATACAAAAGCCAAAAATGAGCTTCTCACCCAGGAAGAGACCATAGTAAATAAAATAATGGTCACAGTCACCATTGATTCATTTCAAGTTAAGCCATTTATCTTAAGACAGTGTTAGTGTCTAGCATTCTTAAACTATCTTCAGATGTGGGTCCTAAACAGGATTTATACTTCCCATAACCATTGCTTTCTCCTTCTCTTTCTCCCTTGCTTTTTTACAATCATCATCTGTGAGGCAAGAAGCCGGACTCCATGGAGAGAGACAGTAAAGTCCCAGGGAGGCACATGGTACACCCTTGCTCCTGTCCTTATTCTGCAAGCCCCCAACAAGTCACATGCTTAACTTCTCCATTCTTAGAGCCATGGTTTCTCCTTGGTCACAATTGGAAGCTCCCATTTCTTTGTCTTTTGATGGTGCTTCTGATTCCTTCTTTCAGAGACTGTGGTGTCTATACTGTGCTTGCTTGCACTGGTTCCTGAATTCAACCCAATACATGCTCACCAGTATGTAACATTTATGTATCTGATTCTGTCTGGTTCTGGAAGTACCAGGTAGTAGCACAGATAATATTTGGCTTTTCCTTTAAGAATGTCCACCTGAGCCTATATTCTCTATGGAAAACATGTTGCCTAGTGTCAATCTGTTAATCCTCTGCAGACTCTCTCTTTCTCTATCACACTTCAACCTTGGACACAGATGACTTTCTATCAGCAGTTTTCATTACACACATACTTCTTTCCACCATCTTACAGAGACATTTCATCTATTTCTTGTTTTCACAAAGAGTGGAGAATGGTCAACACCATTCAATGATGACTTTTCTCATATCAGGTACACCCCCTCTGCCCCAGCATATCTAGGTAGTTTCCTGATTTTGTGGCTTCCCATTGGCCAGATTTTCCTCATAGCTTAGTGCTCCATGCGTCTGGCATTGAGCATTGAGTCAACACTAGTGGTGGACAATTACTCCCTTATTTTTCATATGATCTCAAAGACCTTACCTGAAGCCATGGGGGAGCTAAACAAGACACAAGATCTTCCACTGCCTTCCAGCGTCTCACTCCAGAGAGACTTGCTGTGTATAAAGGAGCACCCAGGCAGCGTCTATGGCACAGACCTTCCCAGGGTGGGACTGCCCCTCCTTCCCAGCTACCTAAGCAGAATAAAAGGGGGGAGCTGGCCACTCCCATACTCCTACACAGGCCAGTCAGCCCTAGGAGGTTGGTTGCTGATGACTGAAGCCAGGCCAGGCCCAGCTTCCAGAGGGGTGACTCAGTCTAGCAGAAGCCAAACTGGTTCTTATATGCGTAAACCTGGAGGTCACATGCGGGAAAGGAGCTGGATTTATGAGGTGGGACCTTTGTATCACCCCAAACCCAGCTGTTATGAGACCATTATGTGCGCATAAATTTGTTTAAAACACATCCTGACTTAATCCTACCAGTGGTACTTACAAGTGCTCTCACAAACACTGGTTGCAAGCCAAACAAAGGGCACTTGTGTTCTAATGAAAGAAAGTGGAGAGGAAAAGAATAAAATAAGCTAGTTCTCTATGGGGGTAAGGGACACAGGAGCAATCAAATGCATGACATGTCTATGAGGTACTCAGGTAGATATCTTAGAAGGTGACCAGGGAGGCCTCTTTGAGAATGGTGGCATTGAGCTGGAGAAGGGAAAGAATGTTACAACCACAGGAAAGAGCAAGGAAGAGGACTTGGGATGGAATATTTAATGATCTGAGTATTATGTTAACTACTATATGTGATCACAACATCACTTAGAAGTTTACCCCGTTTTCCAAGTATGCTTGCATTTCACCAATGTACCACTCAAGACTGACTCCAGAAGGTCAGATGCACTCTCTCAACTTTCTCTGGAAGTTCTCAATTCTCTGATTCCTCTTCCTCTGTAGCTCAGAACCAACTTGCTCTGGCTTCCTGCCTCTGTGCCTTCCCACCAAGGAGTGGACAACTCTTGTGTGCTTAACAACCATTAGGCTGGTAGGTGGGTAACAGCAACCTGTGATCCCTGGGGCTGAGCTTCGGGATGACAGTAACTCTTTGAGAGAGTCTGGACATGTCATTTTGCCCTCTAGGCCTTACTTTAATGGAAGCAAAAAAGCCTGACACTCCCTGCCCAGCCTTAGACTGATATGCAGACCATAAAATGGTTTATAAATTGTGCACACTTAAAACTAGCAAGCTCCAGGCAATGTCTTTTTTTTTTTTTTTTTTTTTTTTGGTTTTTCGAGACTGGGTTTCTCTGTATAGCCCTGGCTGTCCTGGAACTCACTTTGTAGACCAGCCTTGAACTCAGAAATCCGCCTGCCTCTCCCTCCCGAGTGCTGGGATTAAAGGCGTGCTCCACCACGCCCGGCGGCAATGTCTTAATACAAAGATGAAGGAGGAGGCAGGCAGACATAATGCTGCTTACAATCTTGCCACCTGCAAGTCTGTCTCTGCTGATGGGACAGGACAGCTCACACTCACTAGAGTGACCTGGCCAAAGTCCCCTGCTTTTCCTCTAGCTGTTTGTTCATCTGGACTCCTTCCCAAGGTCTCGCTATTGGGCCTGACGTGTGGGTGTGTGAGGCCCTGAGGCCCTGACGTGAGAAAGGAGCCCTGCCTGGCACTCCGAACCGCAGGGACTTCCCATTGGGCCCTAACTTCCTGCTCTTGTTAGTTTGGGCTTACCAAGCTAGACTGTCTAGGTCTTTCAGCCTTAACTAGGAATTAGAAAGGAGCTTTTGTAGAGAAATGTTTGTGAAGAATCAGGAACTAGCTTTGCAAATCTGGAAACTCTACAAACTCCACCTTTGCAAACCTGGGAAGCTGCTCTGTGAGGGAAGTCTGGAAGTTGCTGAGGGAGCCTGTCTGGTATGCATATCTGATATGACAAGAGGGGGTCATGTGGTACTGCAAGGCCTGGCATTCTGAGCTTCAAATCTCAGCCTTGTAAACTATATCTTGGTGACTTTGGAAACATCTGTTGAATGAAGATTGGGCTCTTGTCACCTTATTTTGGGAGTGACTTGTGAGGGGGACTGAAGTAACACATGGAAGATGTTTAGAACATAGTAACTACAACTGGCCCCAGTTTCTGTGGATACAGGATCGGCACTTGTAGATTCAACCAACTATGGATCAGAAAAAAATTTTTTTAATTGTCCCTTGGGGCTAGAGAGATGACTCAGCTAGTAAAGTGCTTGCTGTGAAACCTGAGTTTGGATTCCCCAGAACTCTAATAAAACTAGATACAGTAGTACACATCTGTAATTGCAGTGTACTTCTATTATAGATGGGAGTCAGAGATAGGAGAATCACTTAAAATCTTGTTGGCCAGCTGGCTCTGCATATACTGTGGCAAATGCAAGATATACTTTCTCAAAAAATGGGGTAGAAGGCAAGGACCATTACCTGAGATTGTTCTCTGACCTCCACAAATGTGCCACTATGTATCTGTCTGAACACACACAAACGAATGCACACACACACACACACACACACACACACACAAACACGTGAGCACATGCACCCACACCTTCATATTGACTTTTTTTGGTCATTATTCCCTAATTAATACAATGTAACTGTGTATATAATACTTAACATTGAATTTAGTATTATATATCTAGGGAGGATTTAAAGTATACAGGAAGATGTACCTAAGCTTTATGGAACTTTGTAAATTTAATACAAGAGGCCAGGTATCCATGGATTTTGATATCCACAGAGATTTCTAGAACCAGTCCTCTGAAGATACAGAAGTATTAGCTA
Source organism: Mus minutoides (assembly GCA_902729485.2). NCBI lineage: Eukaryota > Metazoa > Chordata > Mammalia > Rodentia > Muridae > Mus > Mus minutoides. The sequence continues at coordinate 2,995,608 of LR755130.1, forward strand.
AAATTATCACAGGTTTGAACTGAAGAGTTATCCTACATAATCAGAAAGCTGAAGCCTGGTACATGCTCAGTCCAGTCAAGAGAATGAACTGGGCTTTCAGCCATGCCCAAAGGATTACAGTTTAAAGATCAGACCCAAAAAGATTAGTGTCCTAACCCTGGGGGAGGAATGACATATGAGAACCTCAGTCTCCCATTGCCCATCCTTGAACTCTCTTCAAGGCACATGACCCAAAGCTCTGAAGAGATTAGAGTTCTGGTATAAGATGTTAAGAAAATCTAAGAAGCCTGAAGTCTGGTGTCTCAGTACTAAGAGTGGATAACTGGTGCTTATGATCTTGGGGGACTCTAGATATCTGTGTACCCATGGCTATGGTAAAACTTTTCAAAAGAACACCGAGGACCCTAGGTAGATGATTTTTCTTACTAGCTTGCTGTGTGGAAAGGGGAAGAGGGATCAATAGGAGGTGTCTTAGTTAGGGTTTTACTGCTGTGAACAAACACTATGACCAAGGCAACTCTTATAAGGACAACATTTAATTGGGGCTGGCTTACAGGTTTAGAAGTTCACTCCATTATCATCAAGGCAGAGACATGACCACATGACCGTATCCAGGCAGACATGGTGCAGGCAGAGCTGAAGGTTTCACATCTTCATTCTGAAGGCTGCTAGCAGAATACTGATTTCCATGCCCAGTGTCTCACCTACACCAACAATGCCACACCTCTTAATAGTGCCACTCCCTGGCCCAAGCATATACAAACCATCACAGGAAGGAAGGTGGAGACAAGAGGTATCAAGGAGAAAAACATCAGGAAAGTGGAGACAGTTACTGAGGTTTAGATGTTAGAACCCCTCTCTTGGTTTGAGACAATTTCAGATGAGGTCCCTTCTGATATCGGAGACCCCAAAGCTTACAAAGAGAGGTTTTCTATATTTTCCCAAAAGGAAGTCTGGAAATGGGCTGGACTCAGCAGCAGAGACCACAAGTCACAAGGAGACTAAGAGCTTAGCAGTCAACGGTAAGAAGTCCCAAGAGCACCTTGTTTCCTGCTATGGTGTTCATAGCTTTGGGAAGAGATGAATTTATTTCACAATTCTGATGACTGCACTCTTGAGTGCTTTCCTTTGGGTAGAGGTAAGTTTACAGAGTCTGCACAGCCTGCTGCAGTGCCAGTCATTTCTCTTCTCTGAGCTCTAGTCATGTGGGCCTTCCCCTAACTTCTCAGTTGCCTCCTTCTCTTGCCTCAGACCTTCAACTTAGTATAAGTGTGTGACTACAACATCCTTCTCTTTCTAGCCCTCAATTCCTCAACTCAGATGTTTCATGTGTGTGATTCTGTGCATCATATATGCCTACTTGGACAAGCTGTGGTTAATGCCATGTCTGATTAGCTCATCATTGTATTCTCAGGTCATAGTATGAAACCACAGGGTCCAGCACATGTAGAAGGGTACCCAGATGTAGGAGGACATCTTTCTCCCCCGATTCTCTCTGCTCATCTGTCTGCTAACACACAGGCTCATCTATTTTGGGAACAGCATTCATAAATGGTCACATGTTGAAGTATACATATCTATATCAATTGAGACTATTGTAGTTCAGGCATGAAATGTCTCCTCATGGGTTAATAGCTGCTAATACAGATGCTTTCTTTCCTTCTCTAGTAGTGTGCATAGCACCTCAAAGCCCATGAAAGCTAACCAGTAGGGATAAAACAAACATTGAGGTCAGTATCAGCTTGATTTCTCCATGTTTTATGGCTCAAGTATGTGGTATTTTCAGCAACAGGATCCATCAAAATCTAGAGGAACCAAGAATGTTGGCAATAGCCTGTAACATTTGGGGTCTATGGGGACTTCGCTGGCTATAAACATTTTCAATATTCATTCATGAGTTGATGGGCATTTAGGCTGTTTCAATTTCCTAGACATTAAAAGCAAAGCAGCAACAAACATGGCTGAGCAAGTATCTCCACAGTAGCATATGGAGTCCTTTGGGGATATTTGAAGAGTGGTGTGGCTGGATCATGTGGTATGTCTATTTTTAGCTTTTTGAAGAACCTCCACAAGAATGTGTGTAGTAGCTGCACCAGTTTGCACTACCCCCAGTGGTGAATAAGTGTCCCCTTTCCCACATCCTTATCAACATTGGCTGTCATTTGCTTCTTTGATTTCAGCTATTCTGACTGCAGTGAGATGAAATCTCAGTGGAGCTTTGATTTGTATTTCATTGGTGGCTATGGATTTTGAATATTAAAACAAACATCTGTTTCTTAGCCATTTGTATTTTAGTTTTTGAGAATTATGTTTAGTTATGTGCCCCATTTTTAAATTGAATTATCTTCTTCCTAGCTATTTAGCCATTTGAATTCTGATGTATTAGAGACACTAACCCTCTTTCTGATGTGTTGCAGCTGGTAAATACATTTTCCCATTCTGTAGGCTGCCTCTTCACTAGAGTGAAAGTGCCCTTTGCTGTAAGAAACTTTATAGTTTTACGAAATTCCATTTGCTCATTATTGATATCAATGCCTGCATTATCAGGATCCTGTTTAGAAAGTTCTTTCTTGTGCCAATGAGTTCAAACATCTTTTATATATTCCTGATAAATCAGATTAAAGGTATCAGGTCTTATGTTGACATCCTGGACCCATCTGGAGTTGAGTTTTGTGTAGACTGAGAGATGAGAAGTGAGTTTCATTTTTCTATGAATAGTGGTCTGACCACTATTTGTTGAAAGCCATCTTTTCTCCAATGTGTAGTTTTGACCTCTGTCAAAAATCAGGTGGCTTTTACACTGTAAATATGTGTATCCTCAGTCTTATTCCAATGTGATCAATGTGTGCCAGTACCATGCTGTTTTTATTATTATAGCTATGTAGTATAATTTGAAATCTGGGGTGATGATTTAAAAATCAACCTAAAAAAGTTTCTTATTGTTCAGAATTTTTAAAAATTATACTGAGTTCTTTATGTTATTTAACTTTATTTTTTCAAGTTTGTGAAGAACTATATTGTAATTTTGATGGGATTCATATTGAATCTGCAGTTTGCTTTTTATAGAATAGACATTTTAAAAAATTTCAAGCTTTTATCACTTAATAGTATTAATTAATGACATTTTAGGTCTTTACTTTTTCTAACTTCACACTTAAACTTTTTTTTTTAACATAAGACAACCTGTGCCATTCTCCCACATGTTTACTGATGTTTCCTGTTCCCCTACTTAAAGCCCAGATCTGTGGTAAGCAACAAAAAATACTTCTCCCCTGTCTTAGTTATTTTTCAATTGCTGTTATAAAACACCATGATCAAAGTACCTTATTAAAAAATTTTTTTTGGAGCTCACAGTTCCAGAAGGTTAGAGTCCATGATCATCATGGTAGAAATTGTGGCACCAGGCAGGCAGACATGGCAATGGAACAGTAACTGAGAACTTACACTCTGATTCATAAGCATGGGACAGAGAGGGAGGGAGGGAGGGAGGGAGGGAGGAAGGGAGGGAGGGAGATAGATAGATAGAAAACATTAAGAAAGAACCCTCAAGGCTCAACCCCAGTGACACACCTCTTCCAACAAGACCATACTTTATAATCCTTCCCAAACAGTTCCACCACCTGGGGAACAAACATTCAAATATATGAGCCTATAGGAGCCATTGTCAAGCCATCAAACCACTGCACTTTCCATCTTCAGTATGTCCACAAACTGTTCCATAAGGCCATGGCAAAGGAAGAATTAAATTTTACTCAGATGACTTTAAAATAGGGAGGTTTTCTTAAGATTACTTGGGTGTGCCTGATTTAATAGTGATAATCTACACTATTGGAGAACAAGAGCAGAAGAGTCCATAGAGAAGTTGTGAAGATGATTAAAGAACCATGATTGGTATTAAAGATGATGAAGTGGTCCATAAACTAAGGAATGCAGGTTTCCTCTGGAGGGTAGAAAAGGTGGATAGTCTCTTATAGGCTCCAAGAACCCTGTTGATAGAACTTAGTGAGGTTTGTGTTAAACTTGGGTAAGGGTGGTGTGTGTGTGTGTGTGTGTGTGTGTGTGTGTGTGTGTGCAACTCAGAGGACAACTATCAGGAGTTGGTTCTCTCCTTTTTCCAAGAGGCCTAGGGACAGAACTCAGGAAGCAAGAGCTTTGACCCACTGTGCCATGCCAACCCATTTTATATTATTTTAAGCTACCAAGTCTGTGGCACAACTAACAAAGAACCATCAAGCTTCCACTTGAGGGATCATGTGTTTTCTAAAAATATCCTTTATGTATTTCTTTGGAAAGAAAGCTCATGTGTAGTCAATCTGGAAATATATTTATTGCACTTCTTAAAAGATCATTTTGTGGGCTGGTGACATGGCTCAGCGGGTAAGAGCACCCGACTGCTCTTCCGAAGGTGATAAGTTCAAATCCCAGCATCCACATGGTGGCTCACAACCATCCGTAACGAGATCTGGCGCCCTCTTCTAGAGTGTCTAAAGACAGCTACAGTGTACTTACATATAATAAATAAAATAAATCTTAAAAAAAAAAAAAAGATCATTTTGCTACAGAAGTAGATGCTCACAGTCATCTATATGATGGAATACAGGCCCCCCAATGGAGAAGCTAGAGAAAGTACCCCAGGAGCTGAAGGGGTCTGCGACCCTATAAGAGGAACAACAATATGAACTAACCAGAACCCCCAGAGCTCATGTCTCTAGCTGTATATGTAGCAAAAGATGGCCTAGTTGACCATCATTGGGAAGAAAGTCCCCTTGGTCTAGCAAACTTTATATGCCCCAGTATAGGGGAACACCAGGGCCAAAAAATGGGAGTGGATGGGAAGGGGAGCAGGGCAGGGGGAGGGTAGAGGAAACTTTTGGGCTAGCATTTGGAATGTAAATTAAGAAAATATCTAATAAAAAAAGATCATTTTGCTATTATTGTTCTGCTAATCACAGCTAATTTTGAAGATGCTCTTCAATCATCTCCTGGCTTCCATTACTATGGGGGAAGTCCTCTGTCAGCATACTGTATATCAAGCAATCTCTTTAACTTTGGTATTTTACAGATTAAATCTAAGGTATATATGAACAAATTTTTCCTGCTAATTTTTCTCTGTGTAAAGTTTGTACATTTCTAGGATCTTTGAATTGATTTTGTGCCCTGAACTGCAGGGATAATCAGTGGGGACCTAGGGCAGGGGAGAGAGAGAGTATGAGGGATAAGAAACAAAAAATGAGAGCAAGTCAAGACTGATCAAGCTCTGAAAAACTTCAAGCAAGAGGAGGCTTCAAGGGATGGGGGAAGAGCCTGGGGGCTCTCTGAAGGTCAATTGACAATCTTCAGCTCCTGGAACCAACAGTCACAGTGTCCTCTTTACCCACAAACATTCTTACTGTTATGACATCCTTACTGTTATGATATACTTACTGTTATGTTCTCTCAGGATTGTTTATGTAAGCTAGAAAATTTCCACAAGGCCATGGCTGAGGCTATGGCTCCTGGCATCTCCTCGCTTTTTTATTTTCACTAAGGCCCCACAGAGCTGGGGTGATAAAAAATCATCTCATCCTTGGGCGTTAACCAGTGGGGGGAGCATTGACATGATTCCTCCCGTGGGTACCATCACGACCCACAGTCATGGCACTTGGTATCTTTTGGGAAGGGGAGGCAGAGCCTTACAAAAATCCTTAGGATAAGGTTGAAAAACAGATACTAACCTCCTTGCAAATCAGGTTTGTCTCACGGGGAATTCAGTGATTGTGTGAGACCTTCCCCTGCAGTGCTTAGCCTTGCAGCCCATGCTGATGCCCATACTGGATTCATTCTATCAAGAACCAAAATGCACAGGTCTGAGTCCTATGCAGCTCCTAAAGGAAAATTATCAACCCCTGGTTCAGCAAGGCCTCCATCAGCCAAATCAAGTCTATGATAATGAATTTGCAAGGGTCTTTATGCCATGGAATCAATCTGCTGTTTTATTTATTTTTTCATCCCCTACCCCCTCCTGCTGTTTTATAAAACAAGTAATTTTGTTAAAAATGAAAGGCCCCAAAATTACTAATAATAAAATGCTTATTAAAGGTCCAAGGAAGGCATCAAGAGGATGAACATAGAGGACTTCCACCAATTATCAGCAGTGGCTGAAAACTTTTTTTTGTTGTTGTTGTTGTTTGGGTTTTTTTGTTTTGTTTTGTTTTGTTTTGGAGTTCCAAATTAAGTTTATGTAACTGTTGGATTCAAGTCTTCACTAATTCACATAGAAGCATATTCCTTTTTCAGAAAGAGACAGATGCCACCTTTCTCAGCGGTCAAGCAAACCAAGTGCTCGTTGATTCTGTAAGGCAACTTGAGTGAGGGAAGTTAATTGTCTCTGTAAAGAAGTTAATGACTCAGTGGAGGCTTCCACTGCCAAGGCAAATTGTTGGGATAATTTGGCAGTGGTGAGAAGAGAATGGGTTAAAGTTCCTCCAGCCAAACTGGCAACCATAACAGAGGTTACCAAGGAGGCACTGATTACTACAAGGAGGAAAATAGCTTGCTTTATTTTAATATCCAGGGGGCTATTCCAGCTCAAATACTTGGTGGGAATTAGCAAGGTCAACTGAGGAACTAGGATCACAGGAAGACACAGCAATTCTTTATCTATGTTTTGGGAAAGAAATTTAGTAAGGGTTCCATTACACCAAATAAAACCAAATCAAACCAAACCAAACCAAACCAAACAAAACCAAACAAAACAAAATAAAACAAAACAAAACCCCTTCAGGGGCAATCAGATCCTGACTAGGTGAGCTAGTTTGATTGCATAAATTATCATTGGGACTAATATAGCAGAATTTAAATTGCTGTTGTTCAGGAATCAAGAACAAGGATACTTCAAAAATTTGGGAAAAAGTCTTAGGACTGGTACCAGACATATTAAAAGGGATGGGATAAGGGACAGCTGTCAATGGAGAACATCCTAATGCAGCACAAAGGAAGCAGGCTGAGACGTTTTCTAATTCAGTAATACTGGCAAGTATCAGGCCCTCTCTTAAGAGAGATAGCCAGGAAAAAGGGTGATGTATGGTCACTGTGGAGAGCTGTGTACTCAGCTCCTTTTCTTTATTCTGTTTCTCTTGCTGTTCTAAGAAGCTCATAATTTTTTCCTTGCAAAACTAGGGCCTGTAGCTGTGCCTCCCACAAAAGCATATGGGCACATTAGTTCTAAATCTTTAGTAATTAATTTCTCTAATGATAGTGAAATTTCCTCCATCAGGCATATCCATCAACTTAGTGTTGTTTACCATTACCACAACTTCTAGGCCTTCCCATACTGTTGGATGTAAAAAATGGTGGATCAGGAACGCAGGTCCAATATAGCTTCTCTATCATCATTGTCAGGACACTCTACAAACTCACGATCAGCATCATTCTTTGTCTAAGCATCAGCATGTCTCACTAGCCATTCTGGCAGCTAGCATGTTCCTTCAGCATCCTGCAGAAAAACCAGAAACATGCCCTCTTCCCCACACTCAGAGAGTTCTTTGGCATTAAAATTTAAAAATTTTTGTAGTGTACAGGGATATGATTCCCCTTTTTTGTATTCAAAAGCCAGTTTTTCAGAGTGCAATGTACATGTTCAACAATTTCTTGTCCCATGGATTATAAGGGATTCCAGTTTTATGTTCAATTCCAAATTCTTTACAAAATTGTACAAAGTTGTTTTCAGTATAAACAGGGCCATTATCTGTCTTGATGATTTTAGGCAATCCCATAGCAGTAAAAGCCTGTAAGCAATAACAATTACATTTCTAGAAGCTTCTCCTGTATGTAGAGAAGCAAAAATTAGTCCTGAACAAGTGTCAATACAAACATGTATATATTTCAATTTTCCAAATTCTGAATAATGAGTTATATCTATTTGCCAAATATGATTGGCATAAGGCCTCGTGGATTAACCCCTAAACAAGAAACTTGAAACGATGTAAGACAGTTAGAACATTGCTTTACAATCATTCTAGCTTGCTCCTTAGCAATCTTATGTAGGAGCCTTAAGGTATGACTAGAAAGATAAATTTTATTGTGACCACATTTAGCCAAAACAATAGGATCTGAAACTAAAGCTTCTCCTATCAAATCTCCATCAATACAATTATTACAGCTAAAGGTCTGGGAAGATCAGAATGAGCTCTTATATGACCAATATAAAAAGGATTTTTTTTTTCTGAGCAAGAATGGTGTTTTGTGCCACACCACCTCCAGTAGGATCTGCGTGAAAAGTTCCACAGACTGAGGCAATTGACCTCAAAAGGACCTGTAGGTGTATGAATCATATTAAAAATCAACAAATGTAAAGGCAAATAATCAATATAAGTAACAAATTGTTTTTCAGTAGCTCTTTCTACTTGTTATAAGGCCAACAATCCTTCTGAAGTTAAAACTCAAGGGGAAGTAGGATCAGCACTCCCCCTAAGAATATTAAATAAGGGTTTTAATTCTCCTCTAGTAAGCTTTATATAAGGATGGAGCCAAGTAATATCAGCTAATAGCTTTTGAAAATCATTTAAAGTTTTAAAATTGTCCATATGAATAATTATTTTCTGAGGAAAAACCAGCCAGATCTGTAATCCTAAAACCTAAATAATTAGGATCCTGAGTTTGTACTTTTTTCTGGAGCTATTTGTAATATTTTATCAGATAATGCCTGTTGCAAGTTTCTATAACATAGAAGCAAGTCCTGAGGATCTTTCCCTGCTAATAAGATAGCATCCATGTAAAGTATAATGTGTATTATTGGACATTGCTATCATATAGGCTGGTTTGTGCCACAAATTTTTGACATAATATAGGACTCTTAGCCATGCCTTGAGAAAGAACTATCCATTGATACCTTTTCATTGGCTCTTTAAAATTAATAGAAAGAACACTGAAAGCAAATCTTTCACAATCCTGAGGATGTAAAGAAACAATCTTTCAAATCTACTACTATTTTATAATATCCTTTATGAATGTCTCCACTTACGTGATTTTTCAACATTTCAAATCACTGGCTACAGCACACAATTCAATTATCTGTGCTGAAGCAGGAGGAAACTCAAAAGTATAAACATGTAATCCAATCACATATACTTCTCTCTCATAGAAAGTCTGTTTATAAATACAGTAGATGTATTCTTTATGGGATGCATGCATAAATTTACAGGGAATACAAAAGCGTGCATAGAAGCATTTTTTAACAACTTATCCTTTGGATAATGATTATCAATTTTACCTAAAAAGTTTACTATGCAATAGACCAAATATTAATATTCTGCAATAATCAATTTAATTGCTGTTTGAGACAAGGAATAGATATCCCATCAGGTTTTTAAGACATTTTTTTCTTAAAATATTTTCATGATTTTATTGTACAATTCTTTTTTTTTCCAATTTTTTTATTAGATATTTTCTTAATTTACATTTCAAATGCTATTCCGAAATTCCCTTCCCCCTTCCTCCCTCCCCACTCCCCTGCCTACCCACTCCCACTTCTTGGCCCTGGTGTTCCCCTGTATTGGGGCATATAAAGATTGCAGTACCAAGGGGCCTCTTCCCAATGATGACCGACTAGGCCATCTTCTGCTACACATGGAGCTAGAGACACGAGTTCTGGGGGTTCTGGTTAGTTCATATTGTTGATCCTCTTCTAGGGTTGCAGACCCCTTCAGCTCCTGGGGTTCTATCTCTAGCTTCTCCATTGTGGGCCCCGTGTTCCCTCTTATAGATGATTATGAGCATCCACTTCTGTACGAGACAGCTATATCAGGGTCCCTTAAGTAAGCACTAGCTGTCCTATGCCATAGTGTCTGAGTTTAATGACTGATTATGGGATGGATCCCCCGTGGTGGGGTAGTCTCTGTATGGTCAATCCTTTCATCTTAGCTCTAAACTTTGTCTCTGTAACTCCTTTCATGGGTATTTTGTTTCCTCTTCACAGGAGGAATGAAGTATCCACAAGCTGGTCTTCCTTCTTGATGTTCTTGTGTTTTGCAAATTGTATCTTGGATATTCTAAGTTTCTGGGCTAATATCCATTTATCAGTGAGTGCATACCCAATGACTTCTTTTGTGACTGGGTTACCTCACTAAGGATTATATCCTCCAGATACATCCATTTGCCCAAGAATTTCATAAATTCATTTTTTTAAATAGCAGAATAGTACTCCATTGTGTAGATATACCACATTTTCTGTATCCATTCCTCTGTTGAGGAACATCTGGGTTCTTTCCAGCTTCTGGCTATTATAAATAAGGCTGCTATGAACATAGTGGAACATGTGTCCTTTTACCAGTTGGAACATCTTCTGGGTATATGCCCAGGAGAGGTATTGCTGGATCCTCTGGTAGTACTATGTCTAATTTTCTGAGAAAACGCCAGACTGACTTCCAGAGTGGTTGTACAAGCTTGCATTCCCACCAGCAATGGAGGAGTGTTCCTCTTTCTCCACATCCTCGCCAGCATCTGCTGTCCCCTGAATTTTTTATCTTAGTCATTCTGACTAGTGTGAGGTGGAATCTCAGTGTTGTTTTGATTTGCATTTCCCTGATGATTAAGGATGTTGAACATTTTTTCAGATGTTTCTCAGCCATTCGGAGTTCCTCAGTTGAGAATTTTGTTTAACTCTGTACCCCATTTTTTAATGGCATTATTCATTTTTCTGGAGTCCAGTTTCTTTAGCTCTTTGTAGATGTTGGATATTAATCCCCTATCAGATTTAGGATTGGTAAAAATCCTTTCCCAATCTCTTGGTGGCCTTTTTGTCTTGCTGACAGTGTCTTTTGCCTTACAGAAGCTTTGTAATTTCATAAGGTCCCATTTGTCAATTCTTGATCTGACCGCACAGGCCATTGTTCTTCTGTTTAGGAATCTTTCCCCTGTGCCCATATCTTCGAGGGTTTTCCCCACTTTCTCCTCTATAAGTTTCAGTGTCTCTGGTTTTATGTGGAGGTCTTTGATCCACTTAGACTTAAGCTTTGTACAAGGGGATAAGAATGGGTCAATTTGCATTCTTCTACATGATAATCGCCAGTTGTGCCAGCACCATTTGTTGAAAAAGCTGTCCTTTTTCCACTGGATGGTTTTAGCTCCCTTGTCAAAGATCAAGTGACCATAGGTGTGTGGGTTCATTTCTGGGTCTTCAATTCTATTCCATTGATCTATCTGTCTGTTGCTGTACCAGTACCATGCAGTTTTTTTTTTTTTTTTAATCACAATTGCTCTTTAGTACAGCTTAATGTCAGGCATGTGATTCCCCCAGAGGTACTTTTATTGTTGAGAATAGTTTTTGCTATCCTAGGTTTTTTATTACTCCAGATGAATTTGCAAACTGCCCTTTCTATCTCAGTGAAGAATTGAGTTGGGATTTTGATGGGGATTGCGTTGAATCTGTAGATTGCTTTCGGCAGGATAGCCATTTTTACAATATTAATCCTGCCAAATCATGAGCATGGGAGATCTTTCCATCTTCTGAGATCTTCTTCAATTTTTTTCTTCATAGACTTGAAGTTCTTGTCATACATGTCTTATCGTACAATTCTTTATTAACACCACAACAGCTTCATAGTAGCATGTTAAGACTTTACTTGGAGATGAAGAAAGATGATTCCACATTAATGTTTCTTTTACTAAAGAATTGCTGTGGGCACATTGAGTAACAATAACTAAAGTAAGGAGCTAATGTTTGATTACCATTGATTACAATTGATAACAATTGATTACATAAGCTTCCTCTACTCTATATGGAGTAGACAGGCCAGATTGTAATGCCTTTAGAAGTTCCACAGCCTCATTGATATTTCATAAATCTTAAGTTTAAATTTTATTTTGAACAACACCTGGATAGATCTATAATAATGTTATTTTAGCTTAAAAATAATTCCTTGGAGGCAAGGAGAGGTGAGGTCCCAAAACTTCCCTAGGCAGGGTTTGCAAAACAAAAGAAAAGCCGCCCAAGCCTCACTGAGGCTGCACTGAGCTTTGCATTAACTCAAATGTAAAATTTTTTAATCTGAGCATACTGCTAGAGTCCTGGCCCAAAGATTATCCCTTCTGCAGTGAGGACAGATTCCAGGGGAACAATTTGACTGTCTATGCCTCTAATTTTTGGACAGTCTTTCTTAAGATGATTTATACTTAAAACGTTCCTTATAACAGTACTGTGAAAGCATTGCTTGTCCCTGCAAGGCAGCAAGCATAGCCAAACTCATTGTTTGTCCAATAGCCAAATTGGATTGAGGGTCCAATTTGTGCACAAAGACAAATATATCCAGATAAGTCTCTCTTTGCTTTGTATGGCTGGATGGCTACAGGAAGCTGTATTAGTGTTCTCATAAGATAAACTCTTGTAATCATCCTAATTACAATATATGGGTGAGTTAAAAATCCTGAGCTTGAGGGGTTCCTTGAGATCCCTTAAAAACAATTCATGTTTACTTAATGCTTTCCCCATAGTCTAGCCTCTCTTCCTACATGTAGCTGCCTGCAGCCACATGAACCAAGTTCTTGAAGGGGAGGCTGGGGATGAATGGAGAGAAGATGGTGAGAGAAATATGAGACCAAGACAAAGATACTGATCAAGGCCCAACGTTTACTTAAGAGTCTGAGCTTATAAAGGGGGAAGGCCCATCTCCCACCATGCCAGGTTCTTGATACTTTGTCACCAGGCTGTCATCACTGGGTCCCCAAGCTGTTGCTTATTCAAGAATGTCTCAAGAAGACAGGTTTAGCCTCTCAGTGGGTAGCATTGTGGAGGAAAGCATTGAGGTGGCAGAACAATAGACCTATCTAGGTCAAAAGACTCCACCCTAGGTGGTCTCCTTCACAGTGGCAGAACAGGTCTGAGCCAGCCTGCTCAAGGCTGGGGGAGGCTACACCTACCTTTCTTGGATCGATCTCACAGTGTGGGTGACACTGCAGTGATCTCTGTGCAGACCTTCACTCACTTCCCGATGAAGCAGTGGTTCAGTGTAACGAGTGGTCTCTCTCAAACCCCAGACCCCGAGGTCCCAGGTTAGGCACCAGTTTGCCCCGACCTTTAGAGATAACCATCAGAGACCTAGGGCAGAGGAGAGAGAGAGTGGGAGGGACAAGAAACACGATCAAGCTCTGAAAAACTTTATTCAGGAGTGGCAATATAAGCATAAACAAGAGGAGGCTCCAAGTGGGTGGGGGGTGGGGGGGAGAGCCCAGGGGCTCTCTGAAGTTCAGATGGCAATCTTCAGCTCCTGGAATCAATGATCACAGTGTCCTCTTTACCCACAAACATACTTACTGTTATGACCATGAATGTTCTCTCAGGATTGTTTATATAAACTAGAAAATTTCCACAAGGCAATGGCTAAGGCCATGGCTCCCCACAATTTTGCATTCTGTGAATTTTTAAATTCTTCTAATGTAGCAAAATTAAAAAAAATTATACTACTGCTTAAGTTATTGCATTTAAGTTTCAATTTCAGCAACTATATTATTTATACACATTTAATTCCTTTCTCTTGATTATACTTAATTTTTTTACTTTAAATATTTCAAATGTAGTTACCTTAATTTTGAATCTGATAAATTCAGAGTTTATGAGAGAGAGCACTTCAAGCTTGAATTTGAAGGTCTGAGTCAGGAAGGCTAGAAGACAGGAAAAATGGTGGTGCCATGGAGAGGGAAGCCAGTCTCTCACTGCAGAGTCTACTGAAGTTTCAGACAGCTAAATCCCAGGACTGGAGGCTAGAGAGATGGTTCAATGGTTAGGGGTCCTTATTGCTCTTCCAGAGGATCCCAGTTCAGTTCCCAGGCCCCATACTGAGGTGTTCACAACTACCTGTAACTCCAACTCCTGGGGATCTAATGGATCCTACAGGTACTTCCACCAACATGTTCAGAATCTACCCTACACATATATTCATTAAAAGTTAAACCTAAAGAAAGAATTCCAGCACAATTAACAATGGCTTAAGGCCTTTAATTTATCCTTTGTAGATAAAATCTTGCAATTTTCTAGGATTTTCACCAGAGTGTCCTTTTGCTTGGAATGGGCATAGATTAGTCCCATGCATAACCCTGGTGACTTCTGGTTTTGCCTTGTGGGATTAAGGTCTCATCCAAGGCACCTCCAAAGCCATTCATAGTCTCATTTCTCAAAAAGAGAGAGACAAGAAAAGTATGTCTTGGTTATTCTTCCACATATAGGGTTGAAGACCCCTTCAGAAGAATAACCATGAACTAACTAGTACCCCCTGGGCTCGTGTCTCTAGCTGCATATGTAGAAGAGGATGGCCTAGTTGGCCATCAGTGGGAAGAGAAGCCCCTTGGTTATGCAGACTTTATATGCCCCAATACAGGGGAACGTCGGGGCCAGGGGGTGGGAGCGGGTGGGTAGGGTAGCAGGGCTGGGAGGGGGGAGGATATAGGGAACTTTCTGGATAACACTTGAAATGTAAATGAAGAAAATATCTAATAAAAGTTGAAAAAAAAAAAACTACCCATGAACAAGAAAAAAAAAAAAAAAGAAAAGTATGTCTTTTAGCAACCCTTTGAGACTTAAGTTAAAACCTCTCAATGGTTATGTTTATTGCTAAAATCCTTGTGCCTACAGCTCTCACCCACATGGATATTTCTCACTCCTTTTCTCAAGTAGTTTTCTATATGTCTTCCAATAAGGTATGCCTCTTCTTGTGAGGCCATACCCATGATTGTGGATGTGCTTTTATTCTTTTCCTGAGTGTCTTTCTTTCTGCTCCTAGTAAGATCCCAACTCTGCTTCACATTGGCTCGCTGTGAACACTTCAAAAAAGAAAAAAATAGGAAAAAAAAGATATGTCACATTCAATTATTGTTAACAGCAACCTTCTAGTACAATGTCTTTGTTAAGTAAATAAAAAGTGTTTAAAACGAACATTTTGGTTAACACAGTTAATACAGTAAAGATTCTTAACTTGAGATGTTTTGTAGAACTATTTTAGGAACACAGAACCTTGTATTTCTGTCTCATTTTTTTGAGGATAAGAAGCCATACAACAAAAGTATGTGTTATCTCAAAAGGGTTCTTTGTAGGAGCTTCATAAACATAATTGAAATGTAAATAATTGATAAATATTTTTGTATCTTTCTTCATTATTCCTCACTGCTTTTATTTCCACCCTCCAGTTTATATGGATTTGAAGAAAGAACCATGGAATATATTTTACATATAGTTTTGAAATCTCAAATTGGAAAGAAAAGGATGCTGGAATTTTAGTAACTGAATAAAAGAGAGTGTGCAAAAGGTATAATTTGATTGAAACTAGAAATATGGAAAATGCTGAACTTCTACCACCAACAGAATGACAGTTGAAGTACTCATACCTAATAAATTAGCCAAAGTGAAGAAAAACATTCTTTCCAGTGTTGCTGCAATTCCAGTAAAATTTGTACAGCAATATGCTATCATTGTTCTAGCTTTTTCAAATGGTGATTTATGATACATACCAAGACTTAAAAACATTGCTCAATTTTGCTTAAACTGTACATCTTCTTTTAATAACAAAAGACTGTCTAAAATAACAATTCATTTTTTAAATATAATCCCATTTTCAGAAATGTTTCCATAGAAAATAATCCAAAAGGCAAAACTCACATGATTGCTTCACCACAGAGGAACATAGCAAAACATTAGAGGGGAGCTCAGTGTACAAAATCAGAATGCCTAATTATCTGGCTACATCTGTGGAAGAACACACAGCTATTTGAAATGTTCAGTTCTGAAAACTTCATAGTAAGTATAGAACAATGCATCCAACAGAGGTTTTAAAGAGGGAGGATTTCTGAGGTACATAGTTCTGTTCTTTTCTTTCTTTCTTTCTTTCTTTCTTTCTTTCTTTCTTTCTTCCCATTGGATAATGGAAAGAAAGATATTTACTGCTTGACACGTGTTCCAGACTACAGCCTTTTGAAATAATCAATCATTAAATGAAGCAGGAATTGACCATAAAATTCAATCCAGTTTCTTTTCTAATGGGATCAAAGCCTTTCCTTTAATATTTATTTTTATTATATTTATTTATTTTATTAGCTAGCTATTTTCTTTATTTACATTTCAAATGTTATCCCCTTTCCTAGTTTCCCCTCCAAAACTCTCCTATCCCTTCCCCTCTCCCCCGTCCATGAAACTATCCACTTCCATTCCTGTGCCTGGCATTCCCCTCTACTGGGGCGTAGAACCTGCACAGGACCTAGGGCATCTCCTCCCATTGATGACTAATTAGGCCATCCTCTGCTACATATGCAGCTAGAGCCACCAGTCCCACCATGTGTTTTCTTTGATTGGTGGTTTAGTTTCAAGGAGCTCTGGGGATACTGGTTAGTTCATATTGATGTTCCTTCTAGAGGTGCACAGTTCTTAGAGGCTATGGAAGTGGCATTCAACACTTTGGTTATTTAAAACTGTTCTGAGCATATGGTTATACCTCATGAAAGGATGATAGTATTGTTTGGGTGATACATTGTAGGGTCTTGACTACCAAGTACTTCTATCAGGAATATGCTGCTAGTTAGACATTCACATGCCTCAGCTTTAAGGCTGTCTTCTCAGAGAAGCCTTCCTTACATATTTCACCTTATTGACCTGCTAGAGTTCCCACACCCTGGCTTTCCATACCCCTTTTGCTTTTAAGTTTCACTGTATTTTCCTTTTAACCTGTCTGGTTAAGAAAAAGAATTTCTATAAATCAGAACCATGCTTAGTACATGATAAAACTGAATCAAGTATAGTATAGATTTTGGAGTTAAGTAACATTGACTCCAAATTCTAGCTCTTACACACACACACACACACACACACACACACACACACACACACACATGTTATGGTTTGAGTATGCTTGGCCTAGGGAGTGGCACTATTTGGAGGTGTGGCCTTGTTGGAGTAGGTATGTCACTGTGGGCTTAAGAGCTTCACCCTAGCTGCCTGGAAGTGAGTCTTCCACTAGCAGCCTTCAGAAGAAGACATAGATCTCTCAGCTCCTCCTGTACCATGCCTGCCTGGATGCTGCCATGTTCCCACCTTGATGATACTGGACTGAACCTCTGCACCTGTAAGCCAGCCTCAATTGCATTGATCATGCTGTCTGTTCACAGCAGTAAAACCCTAACTAACTAAGCATGATCCGAACTTGCTACTGAGTCTCTCTGGACTTCACCAGCACAATAGAAATCAGAAAGAGCATGTTTCAAAAGACCACTGGCCAATGTTAAGAATCCAAGAATTGTGCAGGCTTCCAGGTTTGAGAGCCACTGGAGTAGAATAAGAACAAGTCTTCTGACTATTCATTCAGTCTCACAACAAAGAACATGCAGAAAATCCAGAGAACCTCAGCCCCATAAATGAGCTAGACTCTTATGTCTGGAAAGTAGCCACTGCTTTTCCTGTCTCCTTGGAGACCCCAGACATTAGAGCAATCCCTTTGCACACCACCTGCCCCAACTATGAGGAAACTCAGAAATAGACACTGTGAGAGTGAAGGAGTCAGATCACCTATCAGCCCAACCTGTCACTCCCTTCTCTGACCTCGAGAATGAGTCATTGCTCACTGTTGCTTTTGAAGAAGTTGGTGACCTGAGAACATGAAGAACTTTTCCTTCTGAAAACATCCCCAGTTAAAGGATACTCATCCCCTTTCCAACTCTCATTGTTTGAACTTCACCTCTGACCCTTCAAAGTGGTACCTTTTCTCTAACACCTATTGAGAAGATGTATATCTTTTCCTGTCTTCCATGTGTTCAAGGAGATCTGGGTCATGTGTCAAGACTCTCTTCACTTCCTCCCTCGATGTGCAATAGATGCAACTGAACCACATAATGATGAAAATTGATGTCTAGAGTCAGACAGGATTGGGTGAGTCCAGAGCCTATATACTACTGGCTGTGGCTTTATTGTCAATTTTCTTAACTATTGTCTACTTTTCCAGGCCACTGACTTGGCAGTCTAAATAAAACAAGCCACCCCTTGGATGTCATAAGAATCAAACAAGACAGCGTGGTAGAGAACACAGGCCTTGTAGGTACTTATCATAATTCACTGTCATCTACCTGAAAAGTATAAAAGGTGTAAAGGTCCTTTTAAAGTGTTGTTTATTACCCACTGTCCTCAAAAGTTCCAAGTGCTGGACATGTGACATACAGAATGCAGAAGAGTTTTCAGCCAGCCTCTCCAAAAAGCCTTTTATGCCTACTGCTCTATTGTAACGCACAGTACTGCTTCTTGTGCTCACTTCCGTTGCTGCTATTAATGTATTTACACAACAGCAATGTCTTTAACAATTGGCCCATTTGCAGTTCTGTAGGTTAGAAGTCTGACACAGGTGATAGTGAGCTCAAATCAAGTGTCATACAGAATATGCTCCTTCTAGACTCTCAGAGAAATTCACTTCTTTGCATTTTTCCAGTGAAGACGTGCTCCAAAGGCAATACCTCAGTGGGTAGCTTCTTTCTGGGGTTCTACTGTCTTCCTGTCTCTTGAGCTACTTTATTCTCCTTCAAGGCAAGCCCAAACACCTGAAAAATTCTTTTAAGATGAGACAGAGTCATACAAATGAGAACTCATTTCCTCCCAAATAAGCCATAAAGCTTAAAGTATAATCCCTCTCCCTTCTAGTTTTCCAACTTAATATTAGCCACAGGAAAAACTCTGACCCACCTTAATTAACTCTAGGTCACAGCATCCCTTCCCTGTCATCTAACTCTAGGTTATAGGCAGTGCCTTATCTTGGGAAGAAGGAATTCTGCACAAAGGCTACATAGAATCTTGAGGCAGTTGGCCTTCCTGCTTAGTGCAGTATCATTAGATCATACACGTCTAATCCAGCCACTTTTTCTCTATGACTAGTCATACTTCCTGCAATATCAGTAAAAAGATGAACAGTTCCACTAATCCCCATTATTGGAAGAGCAAAGTAGGGCAGTCAATATGGAAATCAGTTTCTCAAAAAGTTAAAAAACAGAACTTCCATATGACAGAGCTATACCACACCCAGAGGACTCCATCTCCTATGTTAGTGATAATTGCTCATCCATGTTTTTTTGTTGGGCTGTTTACTCCAGCCATGAAATGGAATCAGCCTAGATGTGAATGGATGATGAAAACGTACACATTCACACAGTGAAATTTCCCCAGCTGTAAAGAAAAATTTAAGAAAAATGAGTGGAATTAGAAAACATATGACTCTAGCTGCATATGTAGCAGAAGATGGCCTAGTCGGCCATCACTGGGAAGAGAGGCTCCTTGGTATTTCAAACTTTATATGCCCCAATACAGGGGAATGCCAGGACCAAGAAGTGGGAGCGGGTGGGTAGGGGAGCAAGGCAGGGGAGAGGGTATAGGAAACTTTCAGGATAGCATTTGAAATGTAAATTAAGAAAATATCTAATAAACAAGACAAAGCAAAACAAAAAAACAGCAGACTAAGATTACCCAGGCACAGAAAGACAAAATATTAGGATTTTCTAGAGGAATAGAACTAATAGAATAACTATATATGGGAGATTTATTAGAATGCCTTACAGGCTGAGTAGCTCAACAATGACTGTCTCCTTATAGGAGAGCCAAGGATCCAATAGTTATTCCATCCATAAGACTGGGTGTGAGGCAAGCAAGCAAAGACTTCTTTCTTTCCTGTCCTTTTATGTGGACTGCCACATGAAGGTGTGGCCCAGTTTTAGGGTGGGCCTGCAGATCTCAAATCATCCAGGTTTAGGGTAGGTCTTCCCACCTCAAATGACCCAATCAAGAAGAACCCCTCATAAGTGAGTCCAGCTGTTTAGAGCTCAGTTGTAGTCAAGTTGACAACCTTGGTAAGCCAATCATTGTGCAACCTTAGCTTTTATATTTTTAGCTTTTGGTATTTAAGTTTGGGTGGGTGTGTATAGTGCCAAGAACGTTATAAAGCCAGGAGGGGTGTGTGTGTGTATGGTCACAGAACACATGCTACAAGGAAGCACAAAGAGGGGATATGGAGGTGGAAAGTTTAAATGGAGGTGGGATTTGGAGGACTAACCAAAACTAGGGATATATAAAAAAAATCTTATGGAAACCTACTATGTAACTAATTTGAAAAATGGGCAGTTTATTCTGAGATTGAGGTTTTAATCTTCAATTTTGACCAAATAGATTTATTATACCTTTGCCTTGTTAATTCTTTTGGCTCTTATGTTGTGAGTTGAAAAGGACCACTTCCTTTTCTGTCTCTGTACAGCTTCTAGTAAGTTCACCTATTTTTAGTTTATGGCTGTGTTACTCACCTCCTCCTATAGTCTATGTGACTTATCAGCTCCTGCCTCATTGTGAGGACCCTTGTGGTATGAATATGAACATAACTACCTTCAGTGCAGTCTTATTTTTCTGGCTGTTAAGGAAGAACAGGATCATATACTTCCCAGTGATATACTTCCTCCAACAAGGCCACACCTCCTAATCCTTATTCTTCTCAAATAGCTACACTTCCTGATTACTAAGCATTCAAATATGAGCCTATGGGGGGCATTCTTATTCAAACAGCACAAACAGGATTAGATTATACAATCACAGAGGAGAACACCTCATAGAAGGGCAAATCTGCTACCCCACTTAGTGAATACCAGTCTGTCTTTATGAGTCAGAAGTTGCATGAGTACAAACTATACCCAAATACACTGATGCTAAGCTGGATGCTCAGCTGCAAAGTAGAAACCAAGAAAAAAGTACAAAGGCTTCCTTAAAGAGGGTTGTAAAATGTCTTGGCTTGACTTTCTACTATGAGCATAGCCATGTCTAGAAAATCATGCACAGTCAGTTATGCAAGGGCAAAAATGCCCCTGAATATCACTGTTGAATCCTACTTTCACAGACAGGTTATCTTTTCTTCTTACACTACATCAAATGTGGGAAAAGATACTAAAAAGAGTAGCTTTCTACCTCACCATGTCTTTCAGCAGCTTTTCAGTTTGTCCCTGTAGTATCAAAAAAAAAAAAAAATCAACCATTATTCTTGTATCATTTGTGTTGGTATGAAAATACCTGTAAGGGCCTGAAAACTGCTGAAGGGAGACCCCAGACTCATATAGTATGCAAAAAAAAGAGTGTTTATTTTGCAGAAACATCCAGCATGATGTCAACCATTCTCTAAAATGGCCCCACACAAAAGCACAAAGGCCTTCTTATAAGGACTGGGGGAGCTCTCTAGAAGGATGATGTAATCTAACATTTCATTGGTGGGTGCTGGCTAGGGAGTCACAGGTGATCAGTGGTCTGCACCCCTATATTGTGAACCATTTAACCATATGATGAAATAGGACTGCCCAACACAGATGGTTCATTCTGAGATATTTCCCCATTCTTGCTGTTATCCCCAGGCTGTTCTTTGTTAGGGGGTTTTATGATCTTGTTCTGGATTTTATGGTTTGTCCCTGGAGCTGGTATCTTATGGCCTAGTTTCTGGGATTTATGGTTTATTCCTAGAGCTGGTACTTTATAGCCTTTTTTCAAAATCAGGCCTGGTCCTTAAATGGAGATAAATGAGGTTTATGTTATTCTTTCATATTTATATCTGGATACTTTATAAAGAATATACATTGATATCACTCATAATTCTGGAGGTACAAGATGGTGGCACTAGCTTCTGCTCCATCCCAATGAGGGATTCACAGGACATGGAATCAACACCAGGAGAACATGTGTGGGGAGTAGCCTGTGCAGAAAAAGGTTTCCTGGGAGGTGTAGGCTTACTTATGGACAACCCAATCTCATGCTAATGAATCCAGTCCCAAGAGACAAACCTATTCCAGACAGACAGCACTTAATCTATCTGAGAGGCAAGACCCTAAAACCTATCTTTTAAGGTTCTACTCCCTCAACACCTTCTCACTGGGGCCCAAAGTTCCAACATACAAGACTTTAGGAGATAAGCCATATCTAGGCCACACAAGCATGTTTCTTTCAGTCTCTTACAACTACAGTTCCAGCTAATTTCAGCTCTACCAAGAAGAAACATTTATGAGATGCCTCAATGTGTCTTTAGAATGGACTATCTATGGAGGATCATTCATTTTCCACATGCAGATTTTAGTTACTATGGAGCAGTTTTAGAGGTGGCTTTTTGATATCTGATATATCTTTCTGGAGTCAACATCTGTGTGAGTCAAGCACCAGGCTCTAGAGCAGGTATCTGGAGCCTGAAGTATAATAGCATCTTCTGGATGCTGAAGTGACAGATGAAGCAAGCCAGTTCTGGAGGACTCCGCTGGGAACCATTCTTTATGGTGATTCCTGTGGTTCTCCAATAGATTCTCTGAGTGCTGAGATATTGACATGAAAACATTTCCTTTTCAGACAATCTTACATATCAGAGGTATAGTACTTTCTATTATTACCTCTCATGGAATCATGACAAGTAAACCAATGTTTCACTATTTTTTCTTATTTCTGTGGTTTGGCATGTATTCTTTCCTCTGTCTAAAAACTCCCTTGCTCTAACTGCCTGGATAATGAACCCCTCCTTTACTAAAACATTTTACTCAAACTTTATCACCTCTTCCTTGACACTCTAACTCCCTATTTCTGCTTTGCTTTATTCCCACACATAGTACGTGCTTAGACATTTCTTTTTTCCCCGTCTCCCTCCTTCCCCTGGCTTCCCTTCCTCCCTCTCTCTGTCCCTCTCCTCCCCTCTCTACCTTCTTTTCTCCCTCCTTGTCTTCCTTCCTTCTATTTTATTTATTCATTTATCATACTTTTATTGAATATCTACTGGCAAAGAACCCACTGTGGCTATGAAACTACATAGGGCACATTTTCTTACCATTAAGTGGAAGAGGTTTAAAAATTGATCTGTACTGGGAGTGCCTACAGTTGTGTAGAAAAATGGGCAATATAAGCTGAATGTACAGGGTGTTCTTGTGGGCTTGACTCCTTGATTTAGCTCAGAAATATGAGTATGACTAGCTTACACAGAGAAGAGAAATTATTTTCTGCAACAAAGGGCAGCAGATGGAACTATTGAGAAACTCTGGGGGACCTTCCAGTGTTTTGTGATGGCTGTTCTTAAATACAGTGTGAGTGTAGGAAGATGCAAGGACAACTAATAGATGATCTGATATATAGATGCCAGTGTTAAAAGTATATGCTGAGCCACTGAAGAAAAGACATCAAACCATTCAGGTGGAAGGCAGTGTGGGCTAATGTTTACAACAAGGAAAGACTTTGTAGTAAGGAGCTTGGTGGAAACTTGCTTCAGTGACCCACAGATTAGGAGACAGAATCTAGACAATGATGCTGGCCACTAGGATAGAGAAGCTGGTAGAAATATTGTGGTGGTAGATTTGATAGGACCCAGTAACTGTATAAGGCAAGAGGTAGTATTGAATGTGGAAGGAGAGTAGGGACCAAGGATATTCTTATTTTGCAGCCTGGATACATGAGATCTTACAATGGTAAGTATTTCTGAGAAAGAAGACACATTGGAAAGGAGCAGGATCTTCTTGAAGGAAGTGGGAGGAAGGTGAACTCATTTTGAATTACGCAGTGTTTGAGATGTAAAGACATCAAATGGAGATGTTCAGTTAGCAGCTGCCCATGCAGACCTAGAAGCTAGAAGCTAATCCCTTAAGGATGGAGACCTACTGATGAGTCATATCTGAAGCCTCGAAGCAGAAGAAAGAATGTGTAATGAAGGGTATACCAACATCCACATTACTTTACAAAATTAGTCAAACTTTCTGTACCTCCTGGCAGTGTAAAGTTACAATGTTATATATCTAAGTCCTTATATTTTAAAAATAGAATCTTGAATGTAAGTGCTCAGCAGGTAGAAATGAGTGAATCGATAATGGATTCATTTGGCCATTTATTTTAAATGGAGGATCTTAAGCTAGAGAGGTCTATCTTTTCTATGATCTTAATGGAAGGCAGGGAGTTAGAGAAAGACAGGCTTTGGGTTTTGGCATTTGCAACATCCTGGCCAACCATGGCACCAAGGATTACACTGTTTTGGGCCACCTAGAGTAGAAACATATTCTCAACTATCCCTGCCTCTCATTACTAATCCGGTCTGGCACAAGGTACTAAGCATGTTTCAGATCTTTCTTTGCCTTTGTTTACTCATCTATTAAGAAAGTAAGTTTCTTATGTCTCTTAGTGCCTTGTGAAGCAAAACTTCCTTTTCTTTTGCCCTAAAAAGGTCTCCTCCAAGCTTCACTGGGTGTCATGTCTGAAGAACTAGCCACTTCCCTTTGCTCAACTCCTAAGAGACCCATTACTTCCTGCGCTGCGTGCAAACGGCCTTGCATCTGGCTCCCACCCCCGCACTATGAATGTTTGCTCTGTTCTCCAGTGTTTCTGTGACCTATGTAGTCTGTGGGCAGGTATTGCAATTTTCTGACCTTGGTCTTTGGGCTTAGCAAGTAGGGCAGACAGAGCTGACCACAGCTTCTCTCAGGGGGCCACAATGGAGGAAGAGTTCTGAGAATCCTGGTAATGACTCTGCAAAGTCATCAGTCCCACAGCAATAATTAGTAAACTTTAATGTGTTTTTCTCCATCTGCTACTCAGCCAAGCTATTTACTCTACCGGCATTAATCCAATATGATCTCTCTGGGCTTACTATTTACACAACCCCCAGGACACCCTCCATTCCCTTTGGAGAACATAATTTGTGACAAAAAAGTTTCACTTCCTGAACACGTTCTTCAGCCTCCATTTAATGGCCTTATTATTTCTTCATCGGCTGTATCACTTTCTGAAATAACACTGAGCATGTATTTGCTCAGGATTTTTTTTTTTAACCTGTTCTGAGCAATGGAATGTAAGTCTCTATAGTGCATTGTATTCACAGATATATCTTAGTGCCTGGATTCTATCACACCACAGTAATTTTAAATGAGTGAATCACACTTTCAATTTTCTTTTCTGAATGTTTCTCCAGCTCCTGCTTTAGTTGAAATCTGCCTTCTCTCCATAACTGTTTGTCCACCGTAGTTTTCTCAGGAAAGAGAAGAAATACCTGAGGCCTATCCTCTAGATATTTCAGGCTGCAGAAGATTGGTGAGCACGTAGTCTTCTGTCTGCTAACATTAGCAGATTATAGACTTCTCTGATGTTTATAAAATGCAAAGCCAACTCAAGCAAACAAAAGCTCCAATGAAACTGACACTCCCTGAACTCACTGTTGCATTTGGCTACTGATTTCCTTAGTCATTGAACATTGGGCGCCTTGAACCAATTCTTCCTCTTCATCCTAAAGCACACAGGTCTTTTTTTTTTTTCTCTTTATTAGATATTTTCTTCATTTACATTTCAAATGTTATCCAGAAATTTCCCCTTACCCTCCCGCATCCCCGCCCTGCTCCCCTACCCACCCCCTCCCACGTAATGGCCCTGGCGTTCCCCTGTACTGGGGCATATAAAGTCTGTATGACCAAGGGGCCTCTCCTCCCAATGATGGCCAACCAGNTATAGGGTTGAAGACCCCTTCAGCTCCTTGGGTACTTTCTCTAGCTCCTTCCTTGGGAGTCCTGTGTTCCAACTAATAGCTGACTGTGAGCAACCACTTTCGTGTTTGCCAGGCACTGGTATAGCCTCCCATGAGACAGCTATATCAGGTCCCTTTCAGCATTATCTTGCTGGCATATGCTATAGTGTTTATTTTGGTGTCTGATTATGGGAAGGATCCCTGTCAGCCGCTGTCACTGGTTGGTCCATCCTTTTGATTCAGCTTCACACATGATCTCTGTAACTCCTTCAGAGCACACAGGTCTTTGATGTTCATCTGAATGACCAACGTGGAGGCCTCTAGGTGCCTTGACTTTCTCACCCTCAGGGACTTGCACTGTTGCTCCATTTCCAACATTCACTTCCAGAGCATTGAGAGTTGCTCATCAGGTTTGTGGCTCATCATTCTGGACTCTTCCACCTCTATAGCAGGTAAATGCAAACATTGTGTCCTCTGACTACAACGGTCTCTATTCCAAGAGTCTCAATGGCATATTCCCTTGCTTTCCCTTCATCCCTCATTAGGACACTACTCATGCATTTCAACAACTTAGGGATCTGTTGTTCTTTGACCTGCCCACCTCCTCCTTCAATATTTTCTTCCCGCTACCTACCTGGACCATTCTTCTGTCATCTTCCCCATGGCTTGGCTCCTTCCCTCACATTGTATAACAGGCAGAGGTTTGATGCCTGATGTTTACCATCTTGGATTTTGTAACAAAGCCTCTGAGTACCATAGGAGAATGTGAAAGATCAGCCTCATGTATACTGGTAATATTCAAACTTACCTGCCTTTGTGGCTGCTTTAACAATGTTTTATAACTGGTTAGCTCCTCCATCTTCACAGAAAACACTTAAAATAGTCTTCTTGTCAATATCCTATTCTACCCCATGTCCCTTTAGTTAGAGAAAAATGACATAAGCAAAAGACTTAAGGTATTCTTCTCTGTCTCTATTAAATACGATGGATTTCTCCTCTTTCCCTTTCCTTCATCTCATCCAATGGGACCAGGAAGCAACTATACTCCAAGGTAAGTCCTCTACCCTTTGGTCTTGTGTCCTGTGTAACCTCCCTAACTCACTCAGCATCAACAGCCATTTTAGTAAGCACCTTGGAATACTCAGCATATGTGAATTTACTCAGCCTCTTCATAAAGCCTGTAATGGTTTTGCTTCTACTTTTTCAAATAATGTAAGCTAGAAGAAAACTGTACTATGTTATTTATCTCACTATTACTAAGTAAGATTCTATTTCATCCTTATTTCAAAGTCCAAAGGCCTGCTTGTTTGCTTGCCATACAAATAATGTTGCTTATAGTGGTAGCATTTGAAATTAAGAAGAAAAAAAGTCTCAGCAGTTCAGGGAGTACCCTTCTCCCTGCGGCCTTAGTAGGAGAGATGAGGTTCTGCAACATAAACTTGTTCAAAGCCTCCATTTGAGGGCCACTGAACTGAGATCAGCCAGCCACAAGCTAGCACATTCTCTCTGTACATTATAAAGAGTGTAATGAATACACATTACTATCACCAGTTCTGATCTTGACCAAAAGAAATATGTCCTGAAGTAAAAGGACAAAGGGGTCTTATTATAACTAGAGGCTAAAGAATTGATGTTATATCTCATAGAAATTATTACTTTCACTGAAAAAGAAATTATCATTTTGATCTGTTGTCTTAATTGAAAATATATTCTTGAGGTTTTAAAACATTATCAACAAATTTGAAACTTTTCTCAGTAAGAGGTAGGTCTAACCCCTTCCTCCCATGTCAGCTAGCATTAGCAAACAGAAATGAAAGAGAAGTTGTACTCAATGGTTCTGAAGGGAAGGCATCAGATCTACACAGTGCTCTCTGATGCTTTTTCCAGACACTTGCTTCTGAAAGCCAGGCACCATATTGCAGGCAAGATTATGTGGCATGAAAAGGCCACCTGAAGGTATTTTGGCTCTCTCACTGAGGTTCCTATGGATAGCCACAATTAGCTTCCAGACCTGTGAGTAGGACATTCTCAGACTACTCCCAGGCCCACCCTTTGAATCCACTCAGAACATGCTCAATGGAGGAAAGGTAAGAGGTTCCCATGAGCTCTGGCTGCTTTCAGATTCATAAGTAAAATGTCTTCTTCTTGTTTTGAGCTACTAGGATTTGGGTTGTTCCATAGCAATTGATAAATGAAATGGTTGTCTTGGAAATAGTACTGAAAAGATACTTTAACTCTTTAAGGACTATAACTTCTGCCAAGATTTCTTACTAATTTTGAAGAAGGCCATTAATTTTTTCTTAGATGCATCAGGAAGCAATAAAAACACATGCTTCTGCAATATTGATAGTTTTCAATGTTATCTTAATATATCTACTTCATATAATTTATATTCAGCACAGAAATGTAGGACTGTTAGCTCAGTTGGATGTATGAGCTCATGCTGTTGACCCAAAGTAAAGAGCCACTTCTTTTCTCTGATTTCCCTTTCAAAAGCACATGTTTTAAACTGTGCTTGAAAATACCCTTCCTTCTTTAGCTCCATAGCTGCCTCTAACTTCACCCTTTCTCTTTCCCGCCTTTATAGCTAAATCTCTAAAGAGACTCAATGCCATATGACCATGTCCCACTCTGATGCACTCTGAAAATGGTTCTCCTCTATCTTTACTCCTGGAATCATTCCAGGCTTACCTCCAAGGTCCAATAAGCACTTTAGACTTGACCAGACTTGATTTATGCTAGTGTTCTGTACTGATGAGTCTTGCTCTGAGAAACTTACTCCATAGGATTCCCATAAGGTATGTATCCTGACTTTGCTCCTATCTCCTAGAACTGAGAATTTTTTTCTGAATGTCCTTTGAACCTTACTGTCTACTGTTTTCCCTCTTGTTTGTCTCTTTTAAGCCAATCTCTCTCTAAACTTCATTTACTCTGTAAGCTCAGTTATCACCTAGAAAGTCTAAAATCTTTATATGCATTCCAAATTTCTCTCCAAATATGTATACGCCCTTGCCTATGGAATACCTCCACCTGCAGGTTGAGATACTTAAAACCCAGGCTTATCAGAAGATCATTGTATCCTTTTTCTCCTCCATTATACATTATGCCAGTCAGGAATAAGACCAGCAACCATTAGCAGAAATATAATAGACACCAAACATAGAAACTCCAACCACATTCAATAATGCACCAAAACTTGGTAATGATCAAGTCTTTATTCTTTAAATGTGTTAAATTAAATCACTTATCTTATCAATTGTCAGACATTAACCATCTCTCAGTTTGACTGAAGATGATGAACTCTGGGCAGGAAGCAATTCTGTAAGGCTTCTTATGGAACTGCCAACAGTCTATTCTCTAGGAAGTGGTAGAATAATTATTTTAGAATACAATTCTTACTATGTCAGTTCCCTATTTAAAGTCATTTGTGGGGACACCATATTTCTTGACAAAGACCAGGCTTTGGTGAACCTTCATGAATTTTATTATCTGGTGACATTGTGCCCTACCAGTGTGTGGCTCTTTTGGAGTAAATGAGCAAAAGTACTTCTTTTTCTACCTTTATTCTCATCAATTAGAAATTGTTACAAATTATTGGCACTTTAGCACACATTAATTTATAACTACTTATCATAATAAGTATTCAAATCTTTGGTTTCAGAATGGGTGTGGCAACCCTAAGAGTTTCACAGTAAAGTCTGTGATCTCTAGAAAGGGTTCAAGGGCTTCTATAAGAATATATAAATAAAATAGATCAAATCTCCCGCCTATGGAGATTTCACCTTCCAGTGCCATATGACAAAAATGTTGATAAAAGAAGAACCTGTATCTATACTGCTCATAGAGAAGCACTGGTATGGTACATCCATACTTGGTTGTCAGGAGCAAAAACATCTGGACTCTTGAGGATGTGATTGGCCAGGTCTGGGAAGGGCTGTCTATCAGGAACTACAAACTATGACAATAAAAGTACAGTGAGGAGAAGGGCCAACCTCCAAAACAGGGAAGGAGCTGGCAGCAGAACCTAGAACCATCACCAAAAATCTACACCCCTGTTCTCATAGTAGGCAGCCTGAAAAAAGTATTCCATTGTTCAGTTTCCCTGCCTGTTATGTTGGGAAGGAATATGAATACTCAGAGTCACATTTCCTTGAATTTCTTTATCAGGTCATCTGTTTGCTTCTCTTGAGGAAGTGTGTGAGAAAGTAATGACCAATGTGCAGCTTCTGAAGATGAAGATGATTTTCCATGATCTTCTGTGACTAATGAGCTGAGCAGAGCAAGCTGTGTTGGGTCACAGTTGAGGCACATGGTTCTATAGAGAGCAGTTATGCTTTGATTGTCAATTTCCTATTTAATTTTCCCCTATGGTCATTGAAACATATACACTGTGTCATAAATGCTGATTGGGATTGACTTCTGTGGGGCTGACTCATGCCTTCACTCATGAAAAAGACAGAGGGTTTCCTGCTGCATGCCCCATGACTGAGCTTCTAAAGGTATTATATAACAAGGTGTAGTTTCAGGGATGGTCAGTCTGGGCTTAGCTCCCTCCTCTCCCATTTGCTCACAGTGACTTTGCAAACAAATCTCTTGCAGCTCTTCCCTTCAGGAGGTAAAATTTATTTCCCTACACATTCCTCTTGAACCAGGTCCTGTGACTTGCTTAAACAACAGAACATGACAGGTGTGGCAATGTAAATTCTGGAGCTCAGACCCCAAGGAGAGTCATAATAACGACCTTCTCCTTTAGCAAAGTATCACTCATGTGGTCACATGATTCAGAAGATCACACTTTAGCCTATTGAAGGATCTAAGGACACCCAAGGAAAACCCAAGGCACACAAACAACAGTCATGCCAACTGTTTATCATGTGGTTGAAACCATCTTGAACCATCTAACCCAGTTGTGCCTCCAGCAGAATGTGAGTGGGCAATGCAGCCCACAGGTAAGAACAAGTGATAAACTGCTGTGTTAACTTGATAAATGCTAGGTTGTTTTGTTACCCAACAATAGGTAAGTGAGTTGTGGTGCATACACCAAGTTTTTAGACACAGCTGGATGGCCAGACCATCCTCTGTATCTATCTTTCTGGAGACTAGATTCTATCTCTACACTACTCCTATCTGCTGACACAGTCCTTTCTGATGATTCTGAACAGACATCACAGTTCAGATCTCTATAGAGCTGCATGCTCCAGTTGGACACTTTTGGTTCTCCTGGGACTGATGCATTAACTAGCCAAGTATTCTCCCAAATTGCCTGTGTGTTTATTTGTTCAAAAATGTCCTGACACATGTCATGAACACTTGTACATGCTAGTGATATATAAACAAAGTAGACTTGAACCTCTGCCTGACAAATCTTGCATTACAGGGAAGGATAAAGAGGAAATCAGACTGTGTTGGAATGAAACAGAAGGTGCTTTGCTACTGTAAGGTAGGTAATTTGGAAGTGTTGAGATTTCAGTGCTGGGATCATTATTAAGTGAAATAACTATAATGCTCTTCACCAAAGAGCTGAGGCATGAAGATAAATAGGGAATAATGAATTCTTCCCAACAAAATACTGATGTAAAGGCCTTGGGGACAGCATCAAAGCAGGTGGATAGGGCAAGTGAGGAAAGAAGAATCAAGGTTGACAAAGTATTTGGCACAGAAAGACTGGAAACTCCCCCAAACACCATGTTATAAGATAGAGGCCAAGCCAAGAAAACCCTTATGATCTCTGAATAGGAAGAAGAAGCTATAGAAATGGCCTATAAAGGATGGGGGCATTCACGGCCTGGGCTTTTGAATCTCTACATTGCTCCTGGGGTGACAAGGTTCAAACCTTCCCTCTCCCTGCCTTTCCTTTCTTTGCCAAAAGGAACAACGAAGCTAGGAATCAAGGGGTGCTCTTTCCAACAGACCTTTTGGTATGTTGGCAGAGCTTATACCAGGTAAAGAAGTGGATTAGCAAGCAGCTGCCAACTTCACACTTAAGACTAAGAGGCAGCTGCCCAGGAAGATCCACATTTAAAGTGGGAGGCCCCTATGCAAAGCCACACTGACGCTGACTAAGCCTGGAGGGGAATGAAGCCGTGATGCTCTTGGGGAATCATGCTCTACTAACAATCAACTCAGGCATCCACAGAGCTGACCACTGCTCACAGGCAGCCATGTGGTCAATCAAATAGGACAACAGTTATATGGCCAATCAAGGTGGGAATCACAAGGGCAACTAAGATGGTGGCCACATGTGGGGATGGCTTTGATGGTGTTAATAAAAATGACGATGTTCATACAGCAGTTTAAGATCTGTACCACCTCAGAAACTCACGAGTGCCACTGAACCCAAGCCTTTCTGTGTCACTGCATTGACTCACTTCCTGTCTTCTTTTCCCATTTCTTTCTTCCTCTCACCTCCCCAAGGGCTCACTGGGATGACAGGAAACACGAACTTCACGCTGTTTTGGTTCAGATACTGACACAGCTCTTCCTTCTATCTCCCACCTACAGTAATTTTCCAGAGACCCACTCCAGCCCCAGGGATAGAGATACTGAGTCTGTTGGCTATGCTTAGTATTAACTATGTGCTGTGTCCCTGGGGTGGGAACAGGAAACAGGATCTGAGAGAAAAAGTCTTAAAACCAGCATGTAGACGAGCTATTGCTCAAAGTTCTAATGACTGTCTGTCCAGTGTGAATGTTCTTCATCAGAACCCCATTGATTGGGTTATAACTTTCCAGAAAGTGTTAGTGCAGGAATGAAAAACTATATTGACAAATATGTTAACTATGATAAGATCATAGAGGTTACTCAAGGCAATAAAACTTACCCCATTGTTAACAGACTAACTGAAGCTTTTAGGAAATCCTCCAACCTGAGCTCTTTATGCCCCCAAAGAAAAGTTCTTCCAGGCCATTATGTTTTAGCCAATCAACCTTTGTCAGCTATAGAACTCTTCAGAAGCCAAAGAAATGACCTCTGACTAGAGACTCAACTGCTAAACAAACACTGACTTCTCTGTCTTCAATAACTGAGATTGATGGAAGGCAAAAAGGACAGAGAAAGGAGTCTAAATGATTGTTCTAGTCTTTATAGGTGTCATTTGCCAGGCCCATTTACCAAATGATCACTTGATGAACCTTAGAGGACAAAAGCCAGGCCTGCTTCAAACATGAAGCCCCAGGCCACCAGGCACATGAATGTATTCACTGTGCCTCCCAATCCATGGCTATGGCCATGTAAGGATCCAGAGGACTGATCCTGCTCCCAGAAAAGGAAAGGACCAACTCCCGGCAGGAACATCTTACAGAAGCAAAGGTACTCAGGGAAGCAGTCTTGCAGACAGGAGAACAAAAGCATCCTTAGAGACTCCCCAGCCCAATCTTTTTTCTCCAAAGAGATGAGATAAAAACCATTCACTTTGTTAGTGAAATTGTGTCCTGTGTATTTGACATAATTTATATGTCATTTAGTGTTAAAACAAGATGGGGCAAAGACTAATCTGCTCCTAGAATTCCCAGGAATAATAGAGTAACGAAACACATGGTCACTTCATTTTTAAAAATTAGTTTTTATTGTAGACTTAAGGATATTTTGGCATGCCTATTTTTAAAAAGTGTGTGTGTGTGTTGCACACACACATGTTTTGGGCTATTTTAAAGGCCTTGTAAAATGTCTTAAAAGGCTGTCTTATAAACTTCGGCACTTTTCTAGTCTACTGAAATGGTATTTTTTGATTTATTATATGTTTTATAAAATGCTACTTGTTTATAAAAACAACATTCAGTGGAGTTATTAAGCTATGAAATTTAAATTTGGATACATATTTTTATAAGGATTTCCATTCAAATGAGGTTCTGGAAAAATGTTTAGTCAATTATTACAGACATAGGGCTGAAACAACGATCAACCAGATAATATCTTGACTGAGGCTGCTCAGTTACATATACTTTTGTCTATTAAGTCAAGACTAAGAAAAAAAATAAAAGATGTAAACTTTATGTTAATGAAAATGCCTTCAAATAATGTACATTAAAATCTTCCTAGTAGACTAGTTCCTATGGATTTCTTTTTCAGGAATATTTTTTTTTTGGTTTTTTGTGACAGGGTTTCTCTGTGTAGCCCTGGCTGTCCTGGAACTCTCCTTGTAGACCAGGCTGGCCTCGAATTCAGAAATCCACCTGCCTCTGCCTCCCAAGTGCTGGGATTAAAGGCGTGTGCCACCACGCCCAGCTAGGAATATTCTTAATATGCAAGTGATAAATGCAATATTTTTATGAAGATATAATATATAAAAGATGATGGTTATATGTACATATTTGTCAAAAATCTTTATGTTAAATTTCCTTTTCACAATCAAAATTCAGGTGATATAATCGCAATAAGCAATGAAATTTAGAATCTATGTAAGTTTATTCTATATTCAATAAAATTAAAGTTACTATGTCTTTAAGAAAACAATAATAGCTAATATCTTATATTTTAAGATAAGACCTAATTTATAGTTGTGACCTATGTTTTCTTCTTTTAACAACAACAAAACCAGAAGAATAGGGTTGCAAAGTTCATGTCCAATTTAAAACTAAAAGCAGCCTGGTCATTTAAAAAACAAGCTGTTGGGGCTAGTGAAGTGGCTCAGCAGATAAAGGCATGTACTGAGATTGGTTTCTATGATCTACATTGTGGAATGAGAGAACCAAGACTCACAAGTTGTCCTCTGACCTACACACAGAGACACAAAGAGACACACAGACACACAGACATGAGAGAGAGAGAGAGAGAGAGAGAGAGAGAGAGAGAGAGCACCAGCCTGTGGCACACATTCATGCACATACACACACATGCACATATCAAGTAAGTAAATGGCAGGAAAGCAGGTATTAAGCTGTTGATACCTGCTCAGCCCGGTTAGAATGTTATCACTGATCAGTTGAGGTTCTATGCCTTTGATGAGATACAAAGTCTCTTACTTTATATTAAGAGCTATATCTTTCCAAGGTCAGACTTGGCATTAAAGATTGCTTAAAAATACTATTTAGGAAATAATTAGGTCAACATTCTAAACTAAGAAACAAATGATAGATCTAACTCAAAGTCACAAAATGTTTACTTTAAAAAATCTATCTTTATGTGCACCTAATGTTTACATACTTTCTCTACATGTTAGCCTAAATTGCTTTTACTCTTTTAATTCATAGTGTAACTAAAAATTTAGAGCAGAGGACAAAAGTATATGTAACTGAGCAGCCTCAGTCAAGATATTATCTGGTTGATTGCTGTTTCAGCCCTATGTCTGTAAGCAATCTGAAGAAATCCCCGTTTCTTGGAAAAAAATTACTGAAAGAGATTATAAGACCCAAATAATCCAAATTTAACTTTTAAATTTTGTTTTGGGAATGCTTTAGAGATGAGCAAGAGGCTTAAATACACATTGCTTTTAGAGAGTTCAGTTAGATGACCCACAATGGGCAGGGCAGCTCTGAGCTGCTGATTACTCTAGTTCTAGAAAATCTGAAGCCCTCTTCAGGCCTCTGCAGGTACCTGAACTGAAATACATATGCCCATAGAGAGACAGACAGACAAACAGACAATTAAAAAGAGGGTAGA
Organism: Mus minutoides; assembly: GCA_902729485.2. Taxonomy (NCBI): domain Eukaryota; kingdom Metazoa; phylum Chordata; class Mammalia; order Rodentia; family Muridae; genus Mus; species Mus minutoides. The sequence continues at coordinate 3,030,686 of LR755130.1, forward strand.
CCTGAAATAAATAAATAAATAAATAAATAAATAAATAAATAAATAAATAAATAAATTTGGCATTTAAAGTTTTCAACAACAGAAGTAAAATGAAGACAATCCAGTCTTAGATGAAGCAAGTTACAAATTCTGGGCTCAGTTGATAGCTTTTCCCCTGCGAATAAAATATTTCCATGGACAGATAAGCACTTTCTACCACAAGAAAGCCCTGGTCTGGAGAGAAATTACACAGGAGCAGTGCTTGCCACAGATATGGGAAAACAGGGTGCTGAAAAGGAGCTGCCCTCAGCAGGGAACTAGGAAACACCTTTTCACCCTCTACACAGGGAGATGTCCTATTGTTTGAAAGAGGCTGGGCTCCCTTCAAAGTTCAGGGGCACTCTCTTGGTTTCCTAAGATAACCCCCCCTCCCCCTATCATCTGACTCCTTTCTCAATATCAGGGCTTTGTTCTTTAACTTAATAAAGTAACTCAGGAACTTGTATAATGGAAATGTCCCAAAGCCAAAGGAGCTATTGCTGTCAGTGCCAGCCTAGGGAATTGCTCCACACAAGCATAACAATGCACAGCAATGTGGGGCTCCCCTCATCCAGAGCTCCAAAACGCTTCCATATAGTTTACTTTACCACCTAAAATCTATAGAAAGTGAATATCTAAGGTTCTTATAAACTATAGTAGCTAAAGCAATTCTGACAGATGACTCTTGTCAAGAGTATAAATGTTCTCTGATGTTTACTGACACCTCCTCAAGGTGCATAAAGACTTAACTTACTTAGACTTAAAAACAACAACAACAACAACAACAACAACAACAACAACAACAAAACCAAAAAAAAAACCCCAACTCAATGAATTCTTTACTTTTTTGAGTCTCCGCAACTTTGTGAGCACCTTAATGACAAGGGTACTTGCACATTTAACTAAAGACTTAAAGTCATAAAGTTTCTCTTCAAGCAAAGAGGATATCTTAGCTTCTTAAATGAGATTTAAAAATAAACAAGTAGGGGCTGGTGAGATGGCTCAGTGGTTAAGAGCGCGGACTGCTCTTCCAAAGGTCCCTAGTTCAAATCCCAGCAACCACATGATGGCTCACAACCATCCGTAACGAAATCTGATGCCCTCTTCTGGAGTGTCTGAAGACAGCTACAGTGTACTTAAAAAAAATCTTTAAAAAAAATAAACAAGTAGTTGTAAACTTACTTTGTGTTTTGGCTTTATTTATGCACTCATATGTTGATACTGTTGCTACACACTGTTACAGTTGCAATCTCACACTAGCTTCCTTTGTCCTATTTTTCCATTATGTTCCTTTTAAAAACTGTAGTTTTGGACTTTGCCATATTCTCAACCATTAGTTTATTTTATCCACAGTTGAAGGGGCCATGTCCTGAGGAATAACCTAACCAAAGATAGCTTTTCTGGAACAAGCATGGCTGTGGCTTTTTTGGATCTTGTCCTTTCTGGGGACAGTGACTGGTATGACTATGTTACCTTTACATAAGCCTTATACCATTAATCTTTTAGAATTTATGTCTTCCAGGATATGATAGTTTCAAACTAATTCTCTATAATGCAGAATATCCAGCCAAATTCAATTACAGGTAGTCCAAACTCTCCTTTCTAGTCAAGAGATTAAGAGAGAGTTAATATAGCTGCTCTTAGGTAGGAACTATGCCTTTCATCAGCATTGAAGAAATTATAGAAGACCGATTCTCATCATTCAAAAGGATTCCTGGAATCACAGCTCTGGGGAGCAGAGTTGGGTCAGGAGATCACTCTATGGAGAGGCATTGAGATTAATTTGTCAAAGAAGCCAGTTGGCAGCAGAAGCTTGGGAATCTTTCCTACATGGACAAATGGAACAAACCTGAATGTGTTTTTAAAATAGCTCTTTGAATTCGGAGTGTGGGAAAACTATTAAATGGCACATAAAGGGTTAGGGTGCTGTGACTTCTCAGGTCTTGGTTCTGTTCCACGTCTCCTGCCCACTTCCATTTTCAGGAGTGCGTTTCCTTAATGAACTGCCTCTTTTTCTATCACTATCTGTGTGGTCCCTAGTCCATCTCTTCATTCTATGGCATAAAAAAGCTTGGAAGTATCAGTAGGTGCCCTATAGACTGAGATATGCACCTGTAATAGCATAGTGTCTAGTGTACTTGTCTTTGGAGAATGGTGTGACAGCCACTTTTGTTGAAGCAGGGTGGAACCGAAAAGAGCATGCAAAAAAGACCACAGATAACCCATTTCTCCCATACATACCTGAGCCTTCAGTGCAATGTTCTCAAAAACTAGTTTGGAAAATACGTAGCTGGGAGATATTTGAGTCACTAGACTTCTATGTGGACAAGCTGATATGGGCAGTACTAGTACTTGTAAAGTTGCTATGACAATTGTCTGTCTCTATATTCCAAAGAAGAAGAAGAAGAGCTTCTGCTTGAAAGTAGAATTCCAAGCCTCCGTTGTCACCCCAATTCTATGATCAGACCTTGGGCAAGAGCCTCTCAATAGAGTTGGAAGGAGTTAGTGTGTGGAAGAATGATTTATTGCAGCATGTAAGTCCTGAGTAAAGACAGCCTGTACATTGTACAGGGACATTTGTGCAAAAAAGACTCTAAGGGTGAATTAAGAGTGGACGTGTATTTTAATATAGCACAGGCAGAAGCAGACTTGCACGAGGGGCTCCAGGCTTCTAGAGAGCAGGGCCCATTGTGCTCTTGTCACAGGCAAGTTGTAAAACTTCTTAATGGCAGAAACATGTAGAGCCTCTTCAGCCATACAGAGCTACACATTCTGTTTGAAAGTAAGGCAGAGATGCCGTACAGAGGCTGGTGGACAGGTGATATGAAGCATTCAAATGAAATTTGATCAATTTGCTCACCAGAGCTCACAACCTCAAAAAGTAAAGGTGAACTCTCTCGCCACCTTCAGTCCAAATTGTATATTGCACGTTCCCTATCAGAAATAAGCTTCCAGGGGCCCCACCAGAGACTCGCTTGGAGTCTGCCCCTTGCTAAGTATAGATGAGACTTGAATTTCTCTAGGAGGCAGACTATTTGTTCAGACAGAATAACAAACTAGTTATGTAAATCTGAAATCCAACCTAAAATATGGTCAAATAATCTAAATGCCAATGCATTAACTTTTTGATTTTTGCTGACAGATACTAAGAAAAAATGATGTCCATTAATGTTTTATACACTCTCCTTTGCATATTTTTCCTTCCCTAGACCTGAGTTGCCTTTAATTGAACTAACAGGTGTCATATATCTGGTGTGTGTGTGTGTGTGTGTGTGTGTGTGTGTGTGTGTGTGTGTGTGTGATGCTTTGGGCAGTTGTTTGTTAAGTCTATGCTGATGCTCAAGCTGATATCTTGAAAATGTGGTCCAAAGAGGAATGCCAGTCAATGTAAAATTTTAATCTTGGTTTGGATGATTTTGGATATGCAGATCTTAGGAGACTTTGAACATACAGCCATCTGGTAAAGTTGTTCTAGATCCTCTTGAAACAAAGCTTGAAACTAAATGAACTGCTGAACACATTAAGTCCTATGGCAGATATACACAGCATGCATGCCAGGACACACACGCACACACACACACACACACACACACACACACACACACACACACAGTACACCATGCACACATGGCCACATGCACTTCCTTGCTCACTCACTAAGGTCCTGAGTGCCACCTAAGAGGTCTTCATACTGTGTACCACTTACTTGTCTTGCCCACATACCTGTCTTTCTGATGTGTAGACTAGTGGATAAGATCTAAAGTGTGCCTCTCCCACACATTTACATAATTATAGCATCTGTGGCCTGGTTGAGAAGATGGTGTGGCCTTCTAGGGAGAAGAAGGAATTTAAGCCTGCATCTTGGGGTGTGTCAGAGAAGCCCCCCTGGAGTCTTGAACTGTCACAAGTAGCTTCTTCCAATTTTGAGTTTCAAATCCCAAGTGCCACAACAGCCTTCTGCTAATTCTACCAGAGGTCTATAGAATATGAGTTTTTCTTGATTGTTCTAATTTACTTACTTACTTATTTTGGTGTGTTCTTGTGGTGGTAGGCGATGTGCCATGGCCCAAACGATCAGAAGTTGGTTCTCTCTTCCACCACATGGGTTCCAGAAATTAAAAGTCCAATCATTGAGCTTCTTAGCAAATAAATACCTTTTCCCTCTAAGCCATCTAACCAATCCCAGAATGTGTTTTTCTTAGCACTGGACATGTCTGGCTAGTAACCTACCACTAAGCTAAGCCCTCAACCTCAGTTCTGCTCAATTTGAAACAAGGTGATCCACTTTTTAATGTCAGGTCTCCTATTACATTGTAAATTCTTAGAGGGCAGGGGCCATGCCTTCATGGTCATTGTAGCCTTCCCTCCAGCACTAATAGAAATGTAGCAAATACCAGATACTGAAAAAATATTTTGTTTGTGCAGCAATTATTATCATGTTGGTGCTAGGAGGCCTGATGTGCCTGGGTGGTCCATGGGAACAGATCTCAATAGGAGGCAACAGAAATGAGTGATCATAGCTAAAATAATTAACAGAGGCTATTCTGGGTCTTGAGTTCTTACTGCATTGCTAACATGCGACTCAGAGAATGGTCATAGTCTAAGAAAATGAAACTTAGATTAACTAACCAGAAACTGTCAACTAACCTCTAATTAGAGACTCAAGTAATTAGCAACTACTGATTAACATTTAAGTTGGGACTTTCCACTTTAAGCAATCAAATTTTTCTTCCCCTTGTTTTCTTAATGCATTCTAACCACACTCATTTCAATTCTCCAATAACCCCCCTTGGTAAAGCCCTGAACAACTTGTAGTTTGGTGCTGCCTGATTCACCAATCACTCAAATAAACTCTACCAATGCCTAAGGTATACAAGAAGATGAAACAGGGTCAGGCTTCTCATGGAACCAGAGCACAGAAATTGACCTCTGAAGTTACCTGGCTGTGGGTGAGGATGCAGGTCTGAAGGTAGGCTCTGTAGCACCTAGGCTGGTCCAGCAGTAATCACAGGGCCCCTGCTTGCAATACTTAGATGACTCCTCTGAGCCTCCCACTTATGGGCTAAACTCCTTTGCAAGTCATTCACAGTTGGACTCTACCCATTTTCCTATTTTAATTTTCAGCAACTCCTTAACCACAAACCTTGGATTCTTGCCACACAAATGACACACCATAGCCCAGACACGCCTGGAGCTTTCCATGCCTCTCTTATACCTTTCTGAATTGCTGATTCTACCTAGAATGCTTGACCTGTGTTCTCTGCCAGGAAAACCCCTTTTCATTTGACTCCAGGGTTAGCTGTCCAGTTGTGAAGCTGGGCTTAGCCTCTCTGAACAGCTTTCCTCATTGGTTCCCCTTGAGCTGTAGCTCTGCTTATGTCATATTCATGGCCATCTTCTCAGTAAAGATCTTGGTGACACAAAAAAGTGCCAGCAGCTCACCCCTCACTAAATCAGGACAGTATAGGCTCCCTGCTTTAGCAGGAGCAGGGACACAGATTTCCTATGAAATAGAAATTGCTAATGCTCTCAGGCAAGGGGTGAAACTACAAACTTTTTGAAGAGTCGAGCCTGATGTTCTAGGTTGTGAAATCTCTTCAACCCAGGGACTCCACTGGACCCTGGAATCAACATCCAGGAGAATCTGTGGATGTCTTTCCAAGAAATCACTAGGGTACTTACAAATAATGAATTGTATGTGAAGCACAGGTTTTATTATGGCAGCTTCAATGAATGATCTCAAACTCAGTGGCTTAAAATAATGGAGCTATATTATTTTACCATTCTTCAGTCCAGAAAAATCCAGAACCTGTGTCAGGAGAGCTCTCACCATTTCCGGTTTCTAGAAACCACTGTTACCCATCAGCTTATGGTCCCTGTACCTTTTAGTACCAAAGTTTACCCCAGTCTCCCTCTGACTCCTTCCTTCTTCTCATGAGGCCTCATATGATTCCAATGGGCCCAAATGGACCACGAAAGAGAAAAATCCCTTTGCCATTTAATGTAACACAGTCACAGATTAAGACCCAAACATCTTTGGTATCTTCCTTATTCTGCTTTCCAGAGATGCTGAGCAAGAAGATCTTAGTTTGGGGGCACTAGACTAGACCCCAGCCTCATGTCTCCTTACTGACTCATCTCAAAGTAGAATTCAGTATGGGTGGAGGGTTCACTCTCTTTGGTGAGCTGCACTGGCTGCTGGGGCTCAGCTGGGCCACAGAGAAACCAGCCAGGGCAGGCAGCAGCCTCAAGCCTGAAGGCAGATCCCAAGCTTCTCTGGAAAAAGGTGAAACGGGTGGTTTGTTCACCTCCCTTGTATAGGTCCTCGATGTTCACATCCTGTGGGGAAAGGGAGATAGCTGTGAGATAAGATGAGTGTTTGGTTGGGATGTCAGCCCTTAGTGCCTCAGGGGCTTGGCCAAAGAAGGACTCAATAGGGAAGAGTTTTCCGAAGAGACGTTCTTTCTGTACATCCCCAAAGGCTAGAGTCCCTCAGCTGGAAGCAAAGATAGATAGATGGGAAACAAGAGAGGGGGCATGTGGGTTCAAAGATGTCACTATGTTCCAGTGGCAGTACTGACTCTACAATGAGGAGGGGTGTCTCACCTCCAGCTGCAGGAGAGGTCCCTCTCTTGTCTTCACACAGGCCAGGCAGCAACTTCCTCCCTGCATCCCCAGGAAGATGGGGACCTTGGAGCGGTCTAAGCCTCGGTTAGGAAGGATACAGACCTTCTCTGGGACGTAAGGCAGAATGCAGTTCAGACAGTGAGGGGACCGCAGATGGCAGGTTTTAAGCAAGGTAAGGCTCAGCTAGAAGCTACTGGGTCTGTCCCCATCTGGCCCTTTTCTGTATGGAGACTGCAGGGTAAATGGAATTCACTTTTACAGAAAGAAACTGCCCCTACCTCTTCTCCTTATCACTAGGACAATATTCGTATGTCTCTAGAGACATAATTGAAGGAAAGAATCAAGGCCCTGTGGCAGATGGACACTAAGCAACTTCTGGAAGAGAACCCCTCCCAAACACCCTCCCCTCCACTCCCCCACCCCTGCCACCTGATGATCACCTGGACTACAATTGTCTGAATCAGGGTCTCCCAGGAGGAGCTGGCCATTCCGAGTGTACAAAGCCTTTTGATGTGCATCTTTGATTCTGAAATAGGAGGGCAAGGTTAATGGCCCACTGCCCTCAGGGATCATTGTCCTTTCAGTCCCTGTACCACCTCCTGGACAACCACATGGAGCCTTTGGTGAATTATTTCCAGAGAGGAGAGGGACACTGCTCCAATAAGGGTAGAAATTGTTTCATCCCAAAGCTCCCTAGGCTCAGGATTATCAGAGGCTCCAGAAGTGACAATAGTGTCTTCTCATGAGGTAATTGTGGATGTTTTCATGGCTGTTTGAGGAGTTGCTTTGAGGCTCAAGTACCCTGGAGATACAATGAACCCTATCCATGATGTTTCTGAGCTTGATTTATTTTATTTTATTTTATTTTATTTTATTTTATTTTATTTTATTTTATTTTATTTTTAAATAGTAACACCAATTAATGAAGGAACTGAAGATGTAGTAACTGTGATTTGATTTGTAAAATTAAAAAAAAACTTTTTGTAGAAAATTCACAAGTCAGAAATTGGACAATAGAAAAGTCTATGTCCCTAGTCTCTGCCCCACTCCAGCCATGGTGAGGTACACTCTGGGTGGAACTCATATAGGAGGCCAACTTAAAAGTAGACCAGGGCCTGATTAGTCACTGGTAATACCTATGGGTCTAATGACATGCCTGGGAGGGTAAGTATGTACCAGGGCAGCTGGGGAGGAACTGTCATGTGTATGAAATATTAAAGTTATGCCTGGTATTAGCCTAGTTGCCCAGCTGATTTCAGAGATGCCCAGCAGTTGCTTTCAGAGCTCATGAGTTTGAGAGCAGAACCTCTGGACCAAAGCCACCACTTCTGGGAGCCTTTTCTGTCTCTGCAACAGTGAGCAATAGCAAGACCAGCTTGTGTATTGTTTTTTAAAGCAGGCTCACTTGCACATTAAGAACAAAGGTCTGCACAGGTCTCACCACCTGGCATTTTTCTTAAACTTTGGGAACTGGAACTTAACAATTTACCCACTGGAAGCATTTAGATACCACTCAGTTATTGTCAAAGATGCAGGCATGGTGGTAGATACTTTAATCCCAGAACTTGGAAGACAGATGATCTCTGTGAGTTCGTGGTCACCTAAATGTACATCGTGGTCACCTAAATGTACATCGTGGTCACCTAAATGTACATAGTGAGAGTTTCAGGGTAGCCAGGGCTATCTAGTGAGACTTTTTAATTTTTTCTTTATTTTATTTTTTTTCTTTTATGTCTTTTAAAAAATTTTATTAGATATTTTCTTATTTTACATTTCAAATGCTATCCTGAAAGTTCCCTATATCCTCCCCCCGCCCTTCTCCCCTACCCACCCACTCCAGGCGTTCCCCTGTATTGGGGCATATAAAGTTTGCAACACCAAGGGGCCTCTTTTCCCGATGATGGCTGATTAGGCCATCTTCTGCTACATATGCAGCCAGAGACATGAGCTCTGGGGGTTCTGGTTAGTTCATATTGTTGTTCCTCTTATAGTGTTGCAGGACCCTTCAGCTCCTGGGGTACTTTCTCTAGCTTCTCCTTTGGGGGCCCTGTGTTCCATCATATAAATGACTATGAGCATCCACTTCTGTATTTGCCAGGCACTGGCATAGCCTTATACGAGACAGTTATATCAGGGTACCTTCAGCAAACTCTTGCTGTCATATGCAATAGTGTCTGGGCTTGGTGACTGATTATAGTATGGATTCCCCTGGTGGGATAGTCTCTGGATAGTCCATCCTTTGTCTTAGCTCCAAACTTTGTCTCTATAATTCCTTTTTTTTTATTTTTTATTTTTTTGATCCAGGTATCAATCCAGGTCACCATAAAGACGCTGTCCTTGGGACTCAAGATTGTTTGAGCTTTCTAAGAGCTGCTTTTGGGTAATTGCTGCTCATGGAGGTTGAGTTTCCAGGCCTGTAAGATGGACTAAGCCATGCCACTCCTACAGTTGTTTCATTCCGTCACCAGGAAAGAGTGCTGTTGTGATTGACAAGTTGAAGATCAATTAATCAGTGTTTGAGATTTCTGTGGCTAGAGGGAGCTTTTTCCCTTTGATTCAGCCTTTTCCCTTCTCATGTGATCTCCAGGCCCCTTGATTGAGAGATCACTAAGATTACTTACATGTAGTATCTTGCCATGGGAAGAGAGCACATTCCTGCAGTTGGGAGTGTCTGGTCTTCACTGAGGCAAAAAAGAAAAAGGCTTTCAGAAAAACAGAGTGTTTTGGGGGGCAGACATGCTGGAGCTCATAATTATCCAGCCACAAGCTGTTCCCTACCCCTAAGTATTACAGAATTCACAAAGGTCTCCCCAGCTCTCCCAGCTGCAGGCAGTCCATCTTTTCCTTATTCCTGGTCTTTAGATAGGGTTTTTGTCTTGTGTGCTGAAGTTGGTTCCTAGACTCTAGAAAACAGATTCACCCAAATAGCCTACAGCTCACTTCCCAGGCTTGTGGGAATAACACATATTTCTTGTCCTGGAATAACCTCAGGACAGATCCAGTCTCATTTTCCAACCTGGCCTGCAAAAAGGTCACCCTGGTCTGCCCTCCTTATCTAGCAGGGAGCAAGATACTTAACACTCAGCACATAGGGAAGAACACCTTAGCTGGGGAGAGTAGGCAGAGTTTGAAGGTTAGGAAGCATCACTCCTGGGAACTGGAATTACTGAGACACGTGGGGAGCCTGTCCAAACATCCCCCATTACTCTTTTTGAAAGATGAAAATCAGAACAGGATTGAGATACAGAAACTTGAGCTTTAGAAAATGAGTGCTCTGAAGTGAATACACTGACCTAGATAACCCCAAGCCACAAAGCTTTCCTCACAGGACTGTGTTCCTTCCTGGAGGACTGTTCTAACTCAGAGCTCCTCCATGAAATGGTTACCCAGAATGTCTAATCCAGAACAGCACACTAGAAACTGAGAACAGACCAAAGCAGGAAAACAGATTGTAAAAGTAAATGCTGGGATGATCAGGGTTGAGGCTTCCCGAGTAGATCTGATTCTTGACAAGCAAGAAAGGGAGGGGGAGAGAAATAATTGTGTAAGAAAACAGAAAATGAAATAGAAAAGAAGACTGCAAGAAGAAAGAAACAGGACTGGGAGATGGATGAAGTGCTACTGAGGGAGGCTCATAATGAGGATGAGGTTAATGACAGTGGCTGGAATTCAGACTACCTCAGTGTCATTGAGATCCATGGACTGGTATTATAAGAAACACAACCATAGACCAACTAGCTTTCATTATTGGCTATATGATTCTGTTGTCTTTAAAAGTCACTGGGAAAAAGACTTGAGAGTGAAGGATATCAGTGCACAGATGAGAGTGAGGTTCTGCACAAATGCCAGGGCTAGGAATTAGAGAGCAGCATGCTTTCCCGTGCTTGCATGTGCTGTTGCCCCCATTCCAGGGAGAGGTAATTGATTGCCCAAATGCTTAGTTATAAAATAGTTCAATTAGTTATTTTTACAAGGTTGAAAAGTTGGAAATGCTGTCAATGTCCAGTTGGCTGAAGGGGAATGATAAATCCAGGAAATAAGGATATGCTCCTTAAAGATGACATTTGTGGCACAAACATTTCAAATGCATGAAGTAAAAACTGCAGGCCATAAAGAATGTGCACATTATTATCTCAATTAAATTCATAGCTGTGTAGAGACACACACATGTGGACAAGGACGGCTGGTGCTTGCTATAACACTCATTTGTGGCTGACAGGATAGTCAATGGTTGTTGATAGTTCTTAACATTTTCCTGAAGTAAATTTATTTTGTAATCTAAGTGTTATTATTTAAAAATATGAAACATTTGGTTAAAGTCACAGGCTCCAAAGCATGCCCCTACTTCTGGATCATTTGGTAACTGTTATCTCACCTATCCTTATTTAATATTGCTTGAAGTGTTACAAGCAATGAGCCAGGCTTGGGAACTGATATGTCCTTAATCTCTGAGTTTTGTATGTGTGCATGTGTGCATGTGTTTGTATGTGTGAGTACAAGTACACACATGCCATGGTGTATATGTGAAGGTAATGGGACAACTTCAGGTATTGGTCCCTGCTTATTTACTGCTGTGCATGGCAGGCTGGCCAGCCCGTAGCTGCTAGAGATTCTCTTGATTTACCTCCCATTTCATCATACACCTATTGTGATTATAGATGTGCTCTACTGTATGGGTACTGTTTGGGTTCTGGGGATTCAAACTCAGATCCTCATGCTTGTATGACATTTACCCATTTAGCCAATTACTCTCTAATGCATATTTCTTAATCTTTAATCCTCATTAAAATATTGAGTTTTGTTCTCTAGGTCTGGGATGAAATCTGAGACTGCATTTCAATCATGCAACCAGGTCTTAATAATGCTGCTGGTCCCCAGACCACACTTGGATTATAAAAGAATAGCGAATTCCTCTATCCCAGGTAGATGAATAACAGCACAGCCTCAAGGCAAGCCTTTTTGATGATGTTCCCTCTGAGCCAAATCCTGAGGCTCTTTTGGTTGTGGCAGAGGAAGTATGAGCAGTCATAGGCACATTGTAGAGTTCTTTTCCTTATGGTCATTCATAAGGCTGAGAGTTGTAAGAGAATATCCTAAGCACTTTCATTTTTATATGCTATGGAATATCTTCTACAGCTGTGATGAGCAATTTGGTTTATTGCCTCCCAGCCACAGGCTGAACTTCACCAGTCCACAGCACACCTTCATCTTTGGGTATCATTTTAAGTGTGTTTAAGGGTGTGGTAAGCATCTGCTCCTCCCCAATCCACTTCTCTTTCTCAAATCTACTCCTCTCACTTTTGTAATATTTCTCTTGCCAGCACTGAAAATATACCTCCCTTCTTTTCAGCGATTATTTCTTTAAAGTAAAACCTTGTGTTTGTTTTTAGTCACCATTGTAAACATGCTAGCTCTCCTGGTTGTTGAACCTTCAATCAAACCTAACCTATGTAAAGTACATCTTTGACCACATTCCTGCCTGGTTCTAAAGTCCACAATGGCCACCTATTTTGACACCATCTGGACCTAGGTTTCTTGTGCAATAGCATCTCATTCTCTCTCAAGGACTCATGCTAATTCTCTCCAAGGGCACAGTCAGCATTGCTTTTGGTATTCCTGCTCAAAATCCACCCCTCTTCATCACTAACCATTCCTGTCACTCCTATTAAGATCACTGGACATGGCTTCACTATACTTGGGCTTAGTTTCTTGTCTGTTCAATTACATAACAGCTGAGAATGGGATCTTAAAAACACAGGCCAATTCTTGGGTTCATGCATTAGATTATGTGGTTGTCAAGTTTCTTTCTATGTCAAACTATGTATGATTCCATGACTCAAAATTTGATTTTCCCCTTTACTATCATAATAAAATTCTTCCCTTCACTTCTGTAACAGTACTCTGAACTCCTGTTAAACTTTGCTATATTGCTTATTAGTGTACATTAAGACACATTATTTGCTTTATAAAAGTAATAAGATCCTGAAATCTTGAAGCATAATGTACATAGCTCATCTGTACCTCTATCTAACTATACAATTGACAGACACAGCACCTTAAGATCAGAGCACAGATATGCATGGATCAAGCTTGGACTGAAAGGCTGGATTCTAGAAGTAACTTGGCTACTCATTTATTTTGTGATTTTTTTTTTTTTTTTTTAGTGTTTTTGTTTTAGTCCCTAGGCTTTCAATCTATTCCCACTGAAATGAGAGGTTGGACAAGATTATTATATTTTCAAGGCTATTTTAAGCTTCAGAAGGAGATTGTTTTCAAAGAAACCATTTGGATGTATGATAGATGATGGGGTGATGAAGAGACTAGCACCTTGGTGGCATCCCTACTGTCTATTGATGTGAATCATGGAATGTCTCCATGGAGATTCCATATGTCACAAACAAAACATTACTTGAATATCTCTGGCCTAGATAATTTCTTTTGAGATGACTTTCAAAACTCTGTGGTTCCAAATATGTAGTACCCTTGCTTTGACCTAATCTATACTTCTCATTAAATTCTATCAAGTATTCCTAGACTTATAGAACATCACACCACATTCTCTAAAAGGCATTTCTTCTTCCCTAGAGCCTGAGCATTTTGGAGACATTACAGAAAAGTGTTGTGTGTGTGTGTGTGTGTGTGTGTGTGTGTATGTGTTATATGTATATGTGTTGTGTGTTGTATGTGTGTGTGTATGTTGTGTTGTACATGTGTGTGTATGTGTGTATGTGTGTAAGAGACAAACAGAGAGACTGACTGTCGCCACTGACCTGTAGATCCTGGTGCCTGGATTCTAATGCCTGGAGTCTCCAACTGTTTTCTTCAGGGCACCAGCACTGTGTTTATAATGTCTGGTCAGGGTGGGTCAAACCTATAGCAATCTGTAATTGGCTCTAGATCAGGGAAGAAGAGCCCAGAGATTTCACAATATCTTCAACACAGTCCAAATAATAAGGAGGTGGGGAGATTAATGAGTATTTGCGGGAAGGGGAGAGAGTCACTCATAAAGCCTTGACAGAGGCCAGACACTGACCTGCTGTCTCTGTAGCTACTGTTATTGACTGTGTTATTAGTAGTTTTGCAGCTAGATAAACAATGCTGGAGTCAAACATCTTTGATGCTCCATGGAGTTTTCTGTCTGAGATCTGAAGAGGTCAGAAGGATCAAGAATAGAAAGATTATGCTGATGGAAGCCAGATCCATTCAGAGTACCACAATGAAACAGGGGCTAACTTCATCATGAGTGGCTCTGTTTGGGAAGATCAGAAGGAACTCTTTGCTTTTCAGATTTAATTAGTTGATACAAACTTACTGAGACACAGTATGTAAAGAGACTCAGCTGTAGAACATATCAGCCTTAGATTTGCATGGGGATGGCACAGGAGCCATGGGCCCAGGACCACTAGGGAATATGAGACCCTGGACAGTGCAAGAGACTCAGTTCTTCAGTTTACTTTACCTGTCTCTGTCCATCTGTTCATCTATTTCTCATCCTTCCACTCATCTGTTGAGTAAGTTATCTCTCCACCTAACCATGTACATATTCCTTCATTTATCTGTACTTTAGTCCATTGATCCATCTGTTATACATTATTTTTTTATTAGATATTTTCTTAATTTACATTTAAAATGCTATCCCAAAAGTTTCCTCTCCCCTCCCCCGGCCCTGTTCCCCTGCCCACCCACTCCCACTTCTTGGCCCTGGAATTCCCCTGTATTGGGGCATATAAAGATTGCAATACCAAGGGGCCTCTCTTCTCAATGATGGCCGACTAGGCCATCTTCTGCTACATATGAAGCTAGAGACACGAGCTCTGGGGGTTCTGGTTAGTTCATATTGTTGTTCCTCTTCTAGGGTTGCAGACCCTTTCAGCTCCTGGGGTTCTATCTCTAGCTTCTCCATTGTGGGCCCTGTGTTCCATCATATAGATGACTGTGAGCATCCACTTCTGTATTTGCCAGGCACTGGCATAGCCAACTATATCAGGATCCCTTCAGCAAACTCTTGCTGTCCTATGCAATAGTGTCTGAGTTAAGTGACTGATTATGGGATGGATCCCCCGGTGGGGTAGTCTCTGGATGGTCCATCCTTTCATCTTAGCTCTAAACTTTGTTTCTGTAACTCCTTTCATGGGTATTTTGTTTCCTATTCAAAGGAGGAATGAAGTATCCACATGCTGGTCTTCCTTCTTGATTTTCTTGTGTTTTGCAAATTGTATCTTGGGTATTCTAAGATTCTAGGCTAATATCAACTTATCAGTGAGCGCATATCCAATGATTTCTTTTGTGAATGGGTTACCTCACTAAGGATGATATCCTCCAGATAGATCCATTTGCTCAAGAATTTCATAAATTTATTTTTTTAAATAGCAGAATAGTACTCCATTGTGTAAATGTAGCACATTTTCTGTATCCGTTCCTCTGTTGAGGGATATCTGGGTTCTTTCTAGCTTCTGGCTATTATGAATAAGGCTGTTATGAACATAGTGAAGCATGTGTCCTTTTTACCAGTTGGAACATCTTCTGGGTATATGCCCAGGAGAGGTATTGCGGGATTCTCCGGTAGTACTATGTCCAATTTTCTGAGAAAACGCCAGACTGACTTCCAGAGTGGTTGTACAAGCTTGCAGTCCCACCAGAAATGGAGGAGTGTTTCTCTTTCTCCACGTCCTCGCCAGCATCTGCTGTCACCTGAATTTTTGATCTTAGCCATTCTGACTGGTATGAGGTGGAATCTCAGTGTTGTTTTGATTGGCCTATCCCTGATGATTAAGGATGTTGAACATTTTTTCAGGTGTTTCTCAGCCATTCCGAATTCCTCAGTTGAGAATTCTTTGTTTAGCTCTGTACTCCATTTTTAATGGGGTTATTCGTTTTTCTGGAGTCCAGCTTCTTTAGCTCTTTGTAGATGTTGGATATCAGTTCCCTATCAGATTTAGGATCGGTAAAAATCCTTTCCCAATCTGCTGGTGGCCTTTTTGTCTTGCTGACAGTGTCTTTTGCCTTACAGAAGCTTTGTAATTTCATAAGGTCCCATTTGTCAATTCTTGATCTTACAGCACAGGCCATTGCTGTTCTGTTGAGGACTTTTCCCCCCTGCCATATCTTCGAGGCTTTCCCCCACTTTCTCCTCTATAAATTTTAGTGGCTCTGGTTTTATGTGGAGGTCTTTGATCCACTTAGACTTGAGCTTTGTACAAGGAGATAAGAATGGATCAATTTGCATTCTTCTGCATGATAACCGCCAGTTGTGCCAGCACCATTTGTTGAAAATGCTGTCCTTTTTCCACTGGATTGTTTTAGTTACTTGGTCAAAGATCAAGTGACCATAGGTGTGTGGATTCATTTCTGGGTCTTCAATTCTATTCCATTGATCTATCTGTCTGTCGCTGTACCAGTACTATGCAGTTTTTTTTTTTTTTAAATCACAATTGCTCTGTAGTACAACTTGAGGTCAGGCATGGTGATTCCCCCAGAGTTTCTTTTATTGTTGAGAATAGTTTTTGCTATCCTAGGTTTTTTATTATTCCAGATGAATTAGCAAATTGCCCTTTCTATATCAGTGAAGAAATGAGTTGAATTTTGATGTGGATTGCATTGAATCTGTAGATTGCTGTCAGCAGGATAGCCATTTTTACCATATTAATCCTGCCAATCCATGAGCATGGAGATCTTTCCATCTTCTGAGATCTTCTTCTATTTCTTTCTTCAGGGACTTGAAGTTTTTGTCATACAGATCTTTCACTTCCTTAGTTAGAGTCACACTAAGGTATTTTATATTATTTGTGACTATTGTATTGTTTCTGTAATTTCTTTCTCAGCCCTTTTATCCTTTGTGTAGAGAAAGGCCATTGATTTGTTTGAGTTAATTTTATATCCAGGTACTGCACTGAAGCTGTTTATCAGGTTTAGGAGTTTTCTGGTGGAATTTTGGAGGTCCTTAATATATACTATCATATTATTTGCAAACAGTGATATTTTAACTTCTTCCTTTCCAATTTGTATCCCCTTGATCTCCTTTTGTTGTCGAATTGCTCTGGCTAGGACTTCAAGTACTATATTGAATAGGTAGGGAGAAAGTGGGCAGCCTTGTCTAGTCCCTGATTTTAGTGGGATTGCTTCTCTCCATTCACTTTGATGTTGGCTAATGGTTTGCTGTATATTGCTTTTATTATGTTTAGGCATAGGCCTTGAATTCCTGATCTTTCCAAGACTTTTATCACAAAAGGGTGTTGGATTTTGTCAAATGCTTTCTCAGCATCTAACGAGATGATCATGTGATTTTTGTCTTTGAGTTTGTTTATATAGTGGATTACGTTGATGGATTTCCATATATTAAACCATCCCTGCATTCCTGGGATGAGCCTACTTGGTCATGATGCATGATCGTTTTGATGTGTTCTTGGATTCGCTTTGCAAGGATTTTATTGAGTATTTTTGCATCGATATTCATGAGGGAAATTGGTCTGAAGTTCTCTTTGTTGGATCTTTGTGTGGTTTAGGTATCAGAGTAATTGTGGTTTCATAGAATGAATTGGGTAGAGTACCTTCTGTTTCTATTTTGCGGAAAAATTTGAGGATAGTTGGGATTAGGTCTTCTTTGAAGGTCTGATAGAACTCTGCACTAAACACATCTGGTCCTGGGCTTTTTTTGGTTGGGAGACTATTGATGACTGCTTCTATTTCTGTAGGGAAAATTGGACTGTTTAGATCGTTAATCTGATCCTGGCTTAACTTTGGTACGTGGTATCTGTCTAGAAAGTCGTCCATTTCAACCATGTTTTCTAACTTTGTTGAGTATAACCTTTTGTAGTAGGATCTGATGATGTTTTGGATTTCTTCAGGTTCTGTTGTTATGTCTCCTTTTTCATTTCTGATTTTGTTAATTAAGATACTGTCCCTGTGCCCTCTAGTGAGTCTGGCTAAGGGTTTATCTATCTTGTTGATTTTCTCAAAGAACCAGCTCCTGGTTTGGATGATTCTTTGAATAGTTCTTTTTGTTTCTACTTGGTTAATTTTGGCCCTGAGTTTGGTTATTTCCTGCTGTATATTCCTCTTGGGTGAATTTGCTTCCTTTAGTTCTAGAGCTTCTAGGTGTGCTGTCAGGCTACTAGTGTATGCTCTCTCTAGTTTCTTTCTGGAGGCACTCAGGGCAATGAGTTTTCCTCTTAGGACTGCCTTCATTATGTCCCATAAGTTTGGGTATGTTGTGGCTTCATTTTCATTAAACTCTAGAAAGTCTTTCATTTCTTTCTTTATTTCATCCTTGAACAAGGAATCATTGAGTAGAGTGTTTTTCAGTTTCCATGAGAATGTTCGCTTTCTATTATTTATGTTGTTATTGAAGATCAGCCCTAGTCCATGGTGGTCAGATAGGATGCATGGGATAATTTCAATATTTTTGTATCTGCAGAGGCCTGTTTTGTGACCAATTATATGGTCAATTTTGGAAGAGGTGCCATGTGGCACTGAGAAGAAGGTATATCCTTTTGTTTTAGGATAAAATGTTCTGTAGATATCTATTAAATCCATTTGTTTCATGACTTCTGTTAGTGTCCATGTGTCTCTGTTTAGTTTCTGTTTCCAGGATCTGTCCATTGGTGAGAGTGGGGAGTTGAAGTCTCCCACTATTATTGTGTGAAGTACAATGTGTGCTTTGAGCTTTACTACAGTTTCTTTAATGAATGTGGTTGCCCTTGTATTCGGTGCATAGACATTCAGAACTGAGAGTTCATCTTGGTTGATTTTACCTTTGATGACTATGAAGTGCCCCCCCTCCTCTGTCTTTTTTGATAACTTTGGGTTGAAAGTCAATTTTATCCGATGTTAGACTGGCTACTCCAGCTTTTTTCTTCGGACCATTTGCTTGGAAAATTGTTTTCCAGCCTTTCACCCTAAGGTAGTATCTGCCTTTTTCCCTAAGGTGCGTTTCCTGTAAGCAGCAAAACGTTGGGTCCTGTTTGCTTAGCCAGTCTGTTAGTCTATGTCTTTTTATTGGGGAATTGAGTCCATTGATGTTAAGAGAAATTAAAGAAAAGTAGTTGTTGCTTCCTGTTATTTTTGTTGTTAAAGTTGGGATTCTGTTCTTGGGGCTGTCTTCTTTTAGGATTGTTGAAGAATTACTTTTTTGCCTTTTCTAGGGTGTAGTTTCCGTCCTTGTTTTGGTGGTTTCCCTTTATTATCCTTTGAAGGGCTGGATTGGTGGAAAGATATTGTGTGAATTTGTTTTTAATCATGGAATACTTTGATTTCTCCATCTATGGTAATTGAGAGTTTTGCTGGATATAGTAACCTGGGTTGGCATTTGTGTTCTCTTAGGGTCTGTATAACATCTGTCCAGGATATTCTGGCTTTCATAGTCTCAGGTGAGAAGTCTGGTGTAATTCTAATAGGCCTGCCTTTATATGTTACTTGACCTTTTTTCCTTACTGCTTTTAATATTCTATCTTTATTTAGAGCATTTGTTGTTCTAATTATTTTATGTTGGGAGGAATTTCTTTTCTGGTCCAGTCTATTTGGAGTTCTGTAGGCTTCTTGTATGTTCATGGGCATCTCTTTCTTTAGGTTTGGGAAGTTTTCTTCTATTATTTTGTTGAAGATATTTGCTGGCCCTTTAAGTTGAAAATCTTCTTTTTCATCTACTTCTATTATCCATAGGTTTGGTCTTCTCATTGTGTCCTGGATTTCCTGGATGTTTTGAGTTAGAATCTTTTTGCATTTTGCATTTTCTTTGATTGTTGTACCCATGTTCTCTATGGAATCTTCTGCACTCTTCCATCTCTTTTATTCTGTTGCTGATGCTCATATCTATGGTTCCTGATTTCTTTCCTAGTGTTTCTATCTCCAAAGTTGTCTCACTTTGGGTTTTCTTTATTGTTTCTATTTCTCTTTTTATGTCCTGGATGGTTTTGTTCAATTCCATTACCTGTTTGGTTGTGTTTTCCTGTAGTTCTGTAAGGGATTTTTGTGTTTCCTCTTTAAGGACTTTTACCTCTTTAGCAGTGTTCTCCTGCATTTCTTTAAGTGAGTTATTAATGTCCTCTACCAGCACCATGAGATATAATTTTAAATCTGAGTCTTGCTTTTCAGGTGTGTTGGGGTATCTAGGACTGGCTGAGGTGAGAGTGCTGGGTTCTGATGAAGGTGAGTGGTCTTGGTTTCTGTTATTAAGATTCTTATGTTTGCCTTTCGCCATCTGGTAATCTCTGGAGTTGGTTATAGTTGTCTCTGGTTGGAGCTTGTTCCTCCTGTGATTCTGTTGGCCTCTGTCAGCAGTCCTGGGTTCCAGCTCTCTCTTGAGTCTCAGTGGGTGGGAGTAGTCTCTGCAGGCAAGCTCTTCTCTTGCAGGGAAGGTGCACGGAGTTTTTGGTGTTCAGACCTGCCTCTTGGGTAAAGTTGAAGGCCCTATATGGGGCCTGTCCTAGAAGATGTGTTGCCTCTGAGGTCGGCACACTCACCTGCACAGACTGGTCTCTGAGGGATCCAGGACCCAAGTTGGCTCCCTTATGAGCTTATACAGGCAAAACCCTCCTGGGCAGACACCTCTCCTCAGGCTGGGAAGGTGCCCAGATATCTGGAGCCTGAAACTGTATTTGTTCCAGAAGCTGTGTTGCTTCTGCCTGTCCCAGAAGCTGTGTTGTTTCTGCAGTCCGCACTTTCACCTGCAGAGACTGGTCTCTGTGGGACCCTTTGCAGTCCTATAGCTGACCTGAGCAGACTGGTCTCAGAGGGATCCAGGACCCAGGTTCACTCCCTCCCGAGCTCTGGCAGGCAAAGCCCTCCTGGACAGACACCTCTTCTCAGGAGGGAAATGTGCCCAGATGTCTAGTGCCCGAAACTGGGCCTATCCCAGAGGCTCTGTTGCTTCTGAGGTCTGCTCAGTCACTGTTTGCAGTCTGTGAGCTGACCTGCACAGACTGGTCTCTGAGTGACCTGGGACCCAAGATGGCTCTCTCACAATTTTCAGCAGGAAAAGCCCTCCCAGGCAGAGACCTCTCCTCAGGTGGGGAGGGTGCCTGGATGTCTATAACCCAAAGCTGAGTTTGTCCCAGAAGCTGTGTTGCTCAGCAGTTTGCTCACTCACCCTTTTCGGTCCACAAGCTGACCTGTGCAGACTCTATACATTCTTTACTCATCCATCACTAGGGATAAAGAATTGGACAGAGCGTTCTCTGAAGATTATCTGACTTATTGTAATTCTTCTTTTTGGGACATTTGCAAATTTCTACAAAGGGCTTGATGAGGAATTGGTGGGGTGCTAGCTTAAGACCCAGATGACCACAGAACAAGAAATGAGAAAAGATGGATGAGGCTGAGACCCAATTTTTGCTATTTTGCTGTTATTGTTGTGGTTTTAAACTAACAACAAAATTTACCATCAACACATATGCCAAGAGATATTTATTTTGTGCAAGGTAGTGAAAGCTATTTCAGAACTCTGATAGGTTTTCATTACAATACAATTACATTCTATTAGAATCCAGTTTTTTTTTTTTTGTTTTTTTTTTGGTTTTTCGAGACAGGGTTTCTCTGTGTAGCCCTGGCTGTCCTGGAACTCACTTTGTAGACCAGGCTGGCCTCGAACTCAGAAATCCGCCTGCCTCTGCCTCCCGAGTGCTGGGATTAAAGGCGTGCGCCACCACGCCTGGTGTAGAATCCAGTTTATGTTTTCCATACTCTTAAGCATTTTCAGAGAAACAAGATTCTTATTCCTGGTTAATTTTTTTCTTTTTCTTTGAATTACCTTTCATAATCTTTCATTTCCATGTGTTGCCCTGGGGAGATAAAATGCTTCATGTATTTAAAGACTCCTCACACTCTTATGGAAGTGAGAAAGAGAAGGATTAGGGGAAGGATTGTGGGCTGGAAGGAGATAGGAACTCCATAGGAAGACCAACAGAGTCAACTGACTTGGACCCTTGGGGCTCTCAGAGTCTGAAACACCAACCAAAGAACATACACAGGCTGGATCTAGGCCTCCTCATTCATATGTAGCAGATGTGCAGCTTAGCCTTCATGTGGATCCTAAACAACTGGAATGGGGCTATCCCAAAAGCTGTTGACTGTGGAATATGTTTTTTTCTAGCTGGGCTGCTCTGACTGGCCTCAGTGGGGAAAGTGTCTAGCCCTGCAGAGACTTGATGTGTCATGATGGGGGAATATCCAGGAGGGATCTCCATTTTCTCAGAGGAGAAGGGGAGGGGGAAAGGACTGTGGTGGTGGGGGAGCTGGGAGGGAGGACAGCAATTGGGATGTAAAGTGAAGAAACAATACAAAAAGACTTCCCACTACCTGGAAGTGATTTCAGAGTTAGAATTGGGTTAACCAAGTTTTTCTTTTATTGTCAATATTCATTCTTCATTGTTCTTCACAAGTTTGCATCCCTCTGCTGAAAGTACCAAAGTGTGAGTTGTCCTGTCAGGCAATCAGTAATGTTCACCAAGCATTTATATTGCTGTGTCAAAGACACATAAAGTACCATTTCTGTTGCCAAGGAACTTTATAGTTTAGCTGGGGCCATACTTAACTGTAAGCCAAGGGCATATGAGAAAGAAGAGCATCAGAGTAACCCTTTAGATGTGACATTAGACTCTCTCCAAGTGGCCAAATGTATGGTATGGCATCTTCAAAAGTAACAACTTCAAAGGTCAGGCTTTGCCCCAACAACTCTAAGACCAGGGGCTTTATAGCCCCTGGGAGAAGCACAAATGGAATTTATTATTTTTATGGTTAATATTTGGGAGATAATTCAGACAAAAATATTCTCCAGATAATTTATAATAATAAAAGGCAAAATGTATTCTTCTGCCTGCAGACCTTTGACTGCTTTAAGCATGAGGTCGTTGTATTTTGCTTTCTCAGGATAAAGGCCATCAACTCCTTTGCCTCTTCCCTGGTTACCTGACATGAAACATTTCTGATTTTCAGTGTCTTCAGTTGACAAGATCCCACCTACTGTGAACATTTCCTCTCTGAAAACATAGGCCCAGGCCCCAGGCTCTAGGCCTGTGGCTGCTACTAAAATTACAGAAATCTAAAACCAGTAGTAGGTAGTTTTCACTTGAATAGCTGTGATGCCTGACTCTCTTAGACCATGATGCCTCCCTTTATTGTGACCATTACACCGACATCACCACCACTACCATCACCACCACCACCACCACCACCACCACCGCCACCACCACCACCACCACCACCACCACCACCACCACCACCACCACCACCACTAGTGTGTTTCTATTTCTTCTTTCACTCCGGATTTGGAAGTGTGAGCTTCCCTGGGATAATGTATTTTTAAATTCTGTCACCTACAAAAGATGGCCTTCAAGAATGAGTTGGGATTCAAACTACTCTTTTACAAGGGTTTGTGTGGGTAGAGGGAAGTGAATGGATGCCCCAGAATTGTGAGTTTCCACATTCTGTACAAACCATGTTTCAAAATTTTGTGAAGCTTTATGCTAGGTGCTTAAAAACATTGGTGCAGATCCAACCTTAAGGTCAGGTGCATGCCAGAGACTCCAAGCCAACTTTTTACAGGGAGATAAGCACAAAGTATTATCAAAGCAAATGACCATGACTCTCATCTTTTCAAATACTTCTTATAGGAGGTGACATTGAAAAGTGAATGATTTCTGTAGGTGGAGGGCATGGGTACAGTGTCCCAAAGTAGGAATGCACCATGAGACTAACTCCCACTCAGGCAGTGTGAAGGGGGTGTGCAGAAACCCAGCCTGGTAACTGAGGTCAGTATCTCAGAGTCTGCATCCTCATGATCTCTGAGAGGCCTGTGGTAGAAATGGTGCTGCCTGTTGCTCAAGGAGCTTAGATGCATCTGGACTGAAGGTTCTAGGACAAGTGGAGGTTGCCTCTTCTGTCCTGCCCACCTTCTTTCGGGTCCTTCTACAAACTGTAAACCTGTCAAGCTGGCCTGACAGTGAGTTTTACAGCTAAATACCTGGGGTTCTGATATGGACCCTCTCTTTTGCTTTCACTCTTAGTCCCCAATGTTTTAGGTAGGAATATGAGAAATATCCTGGTGTGCAGGTGGGAGATGCAGCTATGGTCGAAAGGGATTTTGTACCTTCTGGGAACAGGTAGCAGTTAACAAGTGAAGTATGATCAGCATTTAAATAGGCTATTTGGGTTAGTGAAAGGCTGGTGTCAATTCTGAGAAGGAAAATGGAAAGAGTTGAGAAATAAAGTTTTGATCATAATAAAGTAACTGCACATGTTTCTCTTTCATTGAATATTATTTACTGCAGATTATCAACTTACTGCAGAATCTAAAAGCAACATGGTTAGTTTACAGGGTTTCTGTGGGGCAGGAATCTGGAGCAGCTTGGTGGGGCAGTTCTGCATCAGTTTTTTATGAGGCTGCAATCAAGACAGCACCTGTATTGCATTGGTTCTGAGGTAGGCTGTCTTCTGACCTCGTACATTCAGCTGTTGTCTATGGGAGACTAGTTTCCCTTATATGATCTCTCTAAGGGGCTGCTTACAGCATAGAAACTGACTTGCCCCAGTATAAAGAGAAAGAGTAGGCTCCCCAAAGCCACTAAAGTGCCTTTTATAATTCTCTCTGTAGTAGCCTGCTATCACCTGTGCCATACTTCACTAGTCCAGAGGTAAATCTGGGGGAGTGGACATGAGGAAGTAGAGACCATTAGCAGCTCCATCCAGTCCCTCCAGCTCCTAGCACCCATTACCGCACACTTAGTAACTTACAGCAGTGGAAATGTATTCTGTGATAGTGCAGAGGACCAGAAGGAAATGTATTCTGTGATAGTGCAGAGGACCAGAAGGAAATGTATTCTGTGATAGTGCAGAGGACCAGAAGGCTGAGACCAAGGTGTCAGCAAGGCACAACCCCCTCAGATGCCCTAGGAAGGAACCCTTCCTCCTCTCTTTCTTTCTTCCGGTGGTCCACATAGTCTCTGGCCCTCTGTGGCTGGTGGCAGCTGAGTTACTTCAGTCTTTGCCTTGGTCTCAGGTGGGCATATACCCTGTGTCTCTTTCTGTGCCTACATCCTCATTTTCAAAGTGAGATTTAGTCCAGAACTTTACCTGTCAAGACTCTGCCTAGGTAAGATCGTAGTAGATTTGGGAGGGTCATGAATTTGAGGAGGAAACTTTCAAACCAGCACAGTAGCTCCCCTCAGAAGCTGGCTGTGACTCCTTGGAATCCCAGGGGTTGTCACTATACCAGGTTAAAGCAAGGATAGCCTTTCCTTTCCTTCTCTTCCTTCTTTCCCCCTCTATGACTCGATTTCTTCTTCCTTCCCTCTGTTCTTCCCTCTCTCCCTCCCTTCCTCCCTCCATTCCCCTATCTACTCTTTTCTTCTTTCCTTTATTTCTTCTGTAAATCCCTTGCCCAGGAGATTCTAGCATAAACCCTTCACATTCTTCCTAGCTTTTCTGGGGTCTGCCTCTTGCTCCCTGCTCCTGCCATTTAGAACAGATGAGCTCAGTTTGGATTTCACTGTAGCAGATGGTTAGGATGACCAGAAACTATGTCTGCTTCACTTCCCTCCATATTGATTCCTTTTTATTATTATGCAAATAACCCACCTCCATAATGGAAAAGGTAATAGACACAAATAAAAAGTCACCTATCTTGCCCCCACCTGGACATGGCTACAATTGATGTAAACACTCCAGATCTCTTTTGTTTGTTTGTTTGTTTTAGAAATATTTTTTATTAGATATTTTCTTTTTTTTCCAATTTTTATTAGATATTTTCTTCATTTACATTTCAAATGCTATCCCAAAAGTCCCCTGTATATATAATATAGAGAATTATATTTTAATTAAGATGAAGTTACAATGTATGCTATTTAGTAGCAATCTCTTCCTACTTATGTTCACAAGCTTCTTTTTATGTGAGTAGAGACCAGAATCAGGGGTTTTATTGTCCCTCTGGTTTCAAACCAGGACAGTGTGCCTGGTTATCTTCTGTCAGCTATCCTGATATCACCTTCTCAGTTCAGGGCCAGAGAATGAAGGCAAGGAGGAGAGAAGCTGCAGATGTCAGCAAGATTGAGGGAAAGGGCCCAGTCAGCCAGAGAAAGTCTTGGTGACTCCCCTCCCGAATAGTAGGGAATGGCAGGACTTCTGAGGTACTGTGTCAGATCTTACTATGTATGAACAATTCCCACCTCTTCTTCACCCAAGAATCTTTTATGTTGCTCTTTGTTGGTCCTATGTGTTTTCTATTGGATTCCACACCAGAGGTAGTACCATCCAATTGGAAAGAATCTACACATTGAGCTCCAAATACCAGAAGATTTACCAGCACTGGGATGCAGGAGAAGAGAGTGTCTGTGTGCCTTATGTCAGAAGCAGGAGTCCTGTAGGGAAGGAGAGAAGTGAGCCACCTACTGTGGAGCTCCTCTATTGCTACTGCCTACTTTGCATCTGTTTAGGGAGTTTTGGGGACCACGCAGCCCTAGTCACACTGCTGAAAGTAGAAGTCTGTGATGGGAGCATCCCAGGCGGGGTCCTCAGGGATCTGAGTGAGCCTGACAGGCTGGTCAGCTTCCGGTGAGGTGCAAAGGAACCAGCCTGGGTAGGCAGCTGATTCGAAGCTGGAGGTAAGACCCATATCCCGCCGGTAGAAGGTAAAGCTCTTTGATTCCTTGGCCCCGAGGTAGAGATCCATAATGTTCACTGGCTGTAAAAAAGAAAGACGAGGATGAGACACACAGGAGTGGGCCAACAGGAGGGATAAGCTGGGCAAGGGAAAGGTCCTTAGAGAGGCCTTCACCAGCATCCAAAGATACTTAGACTGCATGACAGTTCCGGTGCTCTCTGCCTCTCAGGCCCAGAATACAAAGATGACTTTGTAAGATGACTTTGTAATACGACTCACCTCAAGTTTCAGAATTGGCCCTTTCTCTGTTCCACAAGATAGGCACTGGCTTCCTCCTTGAACACCCAGGATGACAGGGGACAGACTGGCATCCAGTGCCCGATTTGGGACAACGCTGATCTCCTCACCTAGAGGGAAAAGGCAAGATGTAGGAGCTTGGGTCTCTTTCTGTCTACTCTCTCTGAGTAGGGGCTTAAGGGGAGTAGAACCGGAGTGAGGCATCCTGCTTTCCAACATATGGATAAGACTAATCTCCTGCCACCTGGCCCAGACAAGAAACCAAAGCATAGGAACACAGGTACAATCTCCCATTTAATCCCTTTTCTAAAGCCACTCTTTGAGAAATTCTCTAAGTTCTACCCCTTCCACTACTCTCTTGGCCCCAGGTCTCTTTTCCACACCTTGTCTTGTCCTGTTAGAGTTATATATATATATATATATATATATATATATATATATATATATATATATATATATATATATA
>LR755130.1:3066013-3118061 GCA_902729485.2 Mus minutoides
AGGACATAGAGAAACTCTTACTAAAGAATTTCATAAGATTCTAGGAGTATCTAAGAAAAAAATGTTGTTCTTTTCTCTTTCTTTCTCAAACAGGCAATGATGGCTTCCCTTCCACAATCTTGTGTACATGTTCTTCCTCCAAAGAGGAATCAAATGTGGGAGTCAATTCATCATAGCATAAATCATGGATGTAAGTGTAAATCACAAATCAATTTGGACCATCTCCTTCTAATCTCACCAAGGACAATAAGGTTGAAGGAGTCTGCTTCACTTTCTTAGCCACAATGTATTTGCTCTGGCTAAAATACTCAGAAGCATATTTCATATTGAAATATGAAATCACTTAGCTCTTTCCTTATTAGTTGTATTTAGAGTTGTTTGTTTATTTTGACTAAGATGGTAAAGAAAATAATCAAACAACATACTTGTACTTGGTTACTAGTTTTGGTTATTATTGCCATGTAGAGAAAAGATAACTCCATAAGAACTGGCAAGTGTTGAACATGTCTTGCAACCAGGAATGCATTTAGTTCTTTTCTGTGCCTTGGTCCATAAATGAGGATGCCCTATTTTCTTTTCCTTTGTTTTTATGGCCATGTCTTCTCAACGCAATACCTATCACAGAAATTCAGAATTTATTATTATTAGAATGGACCCTAAACCTTAAGGCTAATGTGTCTTATTTTTTTCTGTTATCTGGCAGCCTCAGAATTTCCCAGAACCTACAAAGTTCATGACTCGCAACAGATGGTGTGGGTCCTGACTGGAAATTCTTTAACAGCTGTTCCTGCTAGCAACAATGTCAAGCCTGGTAGGTAGCATGTGATGGTACAGGTGAATAGCTGTCAGTTCCACTGGGAGTGGACATGAGCCTGCATAAACCTTGTGCTGTTCCTTCCCTGGTCACCAATCTTATGTTCAGAGGAGAGGCAAGAAGAAAATGGTGGTTCCCCTTCTATGTATAGGAAAGCCTATCCATAGAAATGACAGTGCAGGGAGCCAGGAATTCCCCTCACGAAAGCATCTTCAAATAGGAAAGTTTTGTGTTCCCACAATCACTGGTTCTTTTTAGTATGGTGTTTCTCTAACTTCCAATTAGCATCTATTCATGTTTATAGATTCAGACTCTCTCATGCTTCCACTGTCAAGCTTACACACTCTTCTCTCTTGGAATCTCCTCTTCTAATGATTGTGAAACATCCTTTTTTCCACCAAAAGGCAATCTACACAGCCATGTCTCATTTCTTTAAAACTTCCATATTTTATTTAACTCCCCACTTTACTTTGTGTACCCCATACAGACCTCTTAGATCATATCCCCAGTCTTAATACTAAAATTACCTCTTGATTCCCACATTCTATCCCTACCACCATTTGTTTTAGTCAGATTGTCGTAGTAGGACAGATTATACTTACCACCACCTGAATTATTTTAATACCACCTAATGGTTGATTTGGGTCCATCATTTGAGAGTTTCCAGAGCTTTCTGCTGGCTCCATTACTTGTTTAGGTCCATTTGAAGACAGGCACATGGTATGGTTGAAAAGAGCTACTCATCTCATGGTGGATGGTTCCAATTTTCTTGCTTTAAAGAAGCATCAACAGTGACCAATCATGTCCTGTGTCCATTACCTCATTCATCTATGAACTCACTAATAGATTAGTGCATTGATGAGATTAGAACTCTCATGATCTGATCACATCTCAATAGTGCCACTAGGTGGGCTTCAAACCTTCAGTATTCACGATTTTGAGGGATTAGTCTATGTTCAATGCGCAACAATATTCTGTTTGCTTGTGACAATCAAAGACAAATTTCGATGGAAAGTTGTCCATACAATTTGCCTTCTTTGATTCTTGGACACATTTCTATCATAATAGCCCACTTCAAAGTGTTAATTTATACATATTTATATAGTGTTCTGTTTGCACATGTGCAATATAAGAGTTTCTATTTAGAAGAATATACTCCAAATTGTTAATACTGGCTACTCTTCCTCTTGAAAGGGTATAGAGTTTGCTGGTGTTCCTTCTTGCTGTAGTGTATATACCCATATATACTTTAAATATATAATTAGCATGTGTTATTTCCTTAGTTTTTATTAAACAATTTAAAATTATCTTTCAAATTTGTTACAGATTCTGTATACTTATTTTCAAGAAAAGAAAGATAATAATAAATATCATTTGAACTCCTTCCTTAAATATAATTACTATTAACACTTCTTTTCTATAAATAATACTATACACCTGATGTTAATACACACAGTATTACATGCTGTAATACTTTCAAATAAACTGTTTTAAAACTACTTATTTAATTTCATGATAAATCATACATGTTATTTTTTCTCAAAAGGTATCACTATATACATGAGTAAAAATCATTTATGATATTGTAAAAAGAAGTTTCACATCTAGATTTCAGTCCCATTTCTTTCAGTTCAGTTTTCAAGACCACCTTTAGCACCTACACCTAAAGAACACACCTCTGTTCTTGAAAAACTTGGAAAATGAGGGATAACTTCATCTTGAACAGCCTTCATCTTCCCTTTCTATATGAACAATTATTTTTGTGTGTATTATTGTCTTCTCTTTTGGACTTCTTTGATTCATATTCTCTTGGAGGTATCTGAATGATTGGACTGCTTAAAGTTCTATCTGCAGTTATACAATCCCTGTGGAGGGATGGCAAGTTATCTCTGGTTTTGTATGTGACTTCTATGTTCATCACTCTGCCACTTATGTTCCCAACAGAGACCTCTGAATGTATTACTCCTGTCCTTTCCAACATCATTAGTTTTGTGTGCCCTCAAAATAAACCGTGTTTCTATCTTCTGAAAGTTGCTGAGAAGATCCATTAATGTCGCTACCACTCACTTTGTTCACTCACATCACAAGAACAGGAGCCACCCTTGATGATTCAGGGGTGATTCAACCTACTGGTATAGCCTGATGATTCTTGACAGACAAATGGACAATATGCCTCACTTGTGAGACACAACCTACCACAACCTGGGCCAGTATCATCATTCCCTCACTGCCTTCCTTCCCATTTCATTTGGGTAGTTCCATCTATTCCATACATAGCAGAAACATGAACAACCTTCTTAATATGGAAGATTGAATATGGTCATGTCTGCGTGTCTGTTCATGGGAGAGAGCACAGGAGGAGAGGAGGAAGTCTAAGTGTTCCATTCAGCTTCAGATCCTTGGACATAGGAATTCTTTTGTTTGCAAAAGACTTCCTTTTCATGTTGTGATCTCTCTCCAACCCCTCCACTATCCAGTTTTCATCTTTTCATATGAGTGTTCTCTCTCTTTTTTTTTCTGCTTTCTACACTTTTTTTCCAACTTTTATTAGATATTTTCTTCATTTACATTTCAAGTGTTATCTAGAAAGTTCCCTATACCCTCCTCCCTCCCGGCACTGATCCCCTACCCACCTGCTCCCACATCCTGGCCCTGGCATTCCCCTGTACTGGGGCATCTAAAGTCTGCATGACCAAAGGACCTCTCTTCCCAATGATGGCCAACTAGGCCATCCTCTTCTATATATGCAACTAGAGACATGAGCTCAGGGGGTACTAGTTAGTTCATGTTATTCTTCCACATATAGGGTTGAAGACCCCTTCAGCTCCTTGGGTACTTTCTCTAGTTCCTTGGGAACCCTGTGTTCCATCTAATAGCTGACTGAGAGCATCCACTTCTGTGTTTGCCAGGCACTGGTATAGTCTCCCACGAGACAGCTATATCCGAGCCCTTTCAGCACTATCTTGCTGGCATATGCTATAGTGTCTATGTTTGGTGGCTGATTGTGGGATGGATCCCTGGCAGCAGCAGTCATTGGGTCCATTCTTTGGATTCAGCTTCACACATGATCTCCGTAACTCTCTCAATGTGTACTTTGTTCTTAATTCTAGGAAGGGGTGACGTGTCCACATTTTGATCTTCCTTCTTCTTGAGTTTCATGTGTTTAGTAAATTGTATCTTGGGTAGTCTAGTTTTCTGGGCTAATATCCACATATCAGTGAGTACATGTTATGTAAGTTCTTTTGTGATTGGGTTACTTCACTCAGGATGATGGCCTCCAGATCCATCCATTTGCCTAGGAACTTCATATATTCATTGTTTGTAATAGCTGAGTAGTACTCAATTGTGCAAATGTACCACATTTTCTATATCCATTCCTCTGTTGAGGGACATTTGGGTTCTTTCCAGTTTCTGGCTATTAGGAATAAGGCTGCTATGAACATAGTGGAACATGTGTCCTTATTACCAGATGGAATATCTTCTGGATATATGCCCAGTAGAGGTATTGCAGGATCTTCCGGTAGTACTATGTCCAATTTTCTGAGGAACCGCCAGACTAATTTCCAGAGTGGTTGAACCAGCTTGCATTCCCACCAACAATGGAGGAGTGTTCCCTTTCTCCACATCCAAGCCAGCATTTGTTGTCACCTGAATTTTTGATCTTAGCCATTCTTACTGGTGTGAGGTGGAATCTCAGGGTTGTTTTGATTTGCATTTCCCTGATGATTAAGGATGTTGAACATTTTTTCAAGTGCTTCTCAGCCATTCTGTATTCCTCAGTTGAGAATTCTTTGTTTAACTCAGTGCTCCACTTTTTAATGGGGATATTTGATTTTCTGGTGTCCACCTTCTTGAGTTCTTTATATATATTGGATATCAGTCCCCTATCTGATTTAGGATTGATAAAGATCCTTTCCCAATTGGTTGGTGGCCCTTTTGTCTTGTTGACAGTATCTTTTGTCTTACAGAAGCTTTTCAACTTTATGAGGTCCCATTTGTCAATTCTTGATCTTACAGCACAAGCCTTTGCTGTTTTGTTCAGAAATTTTTCCCCAGTGTCCATATCTTTGAGGCTTTTCCCCAATTTCTTCTCTATAAGTTTCAGTGTCTCTGGTTTTATGTGGAGGTCCTTCAACCACTTAGACTTGACCTTAGTACAAGGAGATAAGAATGGATCAATTCCCAGTTTTCTACATGATAGCTGCCAGTTGTGCCAGCACCATTTGTTGAAAAGGCTGTCTTTTTTCCACTGGATAGTATTAGCTCCCTTGTCAAAGATCAGGTGACCATAGGTGTGTGGATTCATTTCTGGGTCTTCGATCCTATTCCATTGATCTACCTGTCTGTTGCTGTACCAGTACCATGCAGTTTTTATTATGATTGCTCTGTAGTACAGCTTGAGGTCAGGCATGGTGATTCCAGCAGAGGTTCTTTTATTGTTGAGAAGAGTTTTTGCTAGTCTAGGGTTTTTGTTATTCCAGATGAACTTGCTGATTGTCTTTTCTAGATCCTTGAAGAATTGATTTGGAATTTGGATGGGGATTGCATTGAATCTGTAGATAGCTTTTGGCAAGATAGCTATTTTTACTATATTGATTCTGCCAATCCATGAGCATGGGAGATCCTTCCATCTTCTGAGATCTTCCTCAATTTCTTTCTTCAGAGACTTGAAGTTCTTGTCATATAAATCTTTCAATACCTTCGTAAGAGTCACACCAAGATATTTTATATTGTTACTGACTATTGTGAAGGGTGATGTTTCCCTGATCTCTTTCTCAGCCAGTTCATCCTTTTTATAGAGAAAGGCCATTGATTTGTTTGAGTTAATTCTATATCCAGCAACTGCACTAAAGCTATTTATCAGGTTTAGGAGTTCTCTGGTCGAGTTTTTGGGGTCACTTATATATACTATCATATCATCTGCAAATAGCGATAATTTGAGTTCTTCCTTTCCAATTTGTATCCCCTTGACCTCCTTTTGTTGTTGAATCGCTCTGGCTAGGACTTCAAGTACTATATTGAATAGGTAGGGAGAAAGTGGGCAGCCTTGTCTGGTCCCTGATTTTAGTGGGATTGCTTCCANTTTTTTTTTTTTTTTTTTTTTTGTAGGAACTCAGAGCTATGAATTTACCTTTCAGGAATGCTTTCATTGTGTCCCATAAGTTTGGGTATGTTGTGGCTTCATTTTCATTAAACTCTAGAAAGTCTTTAATTTCTTTCTTTATTTCTTCCTTGACCAAGGTATCATTGGGTAGAATGTTGTTCAGTTTCCAAGTGAATGATGGTGTTCTGCTACTTATGTTGTTATTGAAGAGCAGCCTTAGTCCATGGTGATCTGATAGGATGCATGGGACAATTTCAATATTTTTGAATCTGTTGAGGGCTGTTTTGTGGCCAATTATGTGATCAATTTTGGAGAAGGTGCCATGAGGTGCTGAAAAAAAGGTATATCCTTTTGTTTTAGGATGAAATATTCTGTAGATATCTGTTTAGTCCATTTGTTTCATAGCTTCCGTTAGTTCGACTGAGTGTCTGTTTAGTTTCTCTTTCCAGGATCTGTCCATTGATGAGAGTGGGGTGTTGAAGTCTCCCACTATTATTGTGTGAGATGCAATGTGTGTTTTAAGCTTTACTAAAGTTTCTTTAATGAATGTGGCTGCCCTTGCATTTGGAGCAAAGATATTCAGAATTGAAAGTTCCTCTTGGAAGATTTTGCCTTTGATGAGTATGAAGTGCCCCTCTTTGTCTCTTTTGATAATTTTGGGTTGAAAGTCTATTTTATTCGATATTAGAATGGCTACCCCAGCTTTTTTCTCCGGGCTGTTTGTTTAGAATATTGTTTTCCAGCCTTTCACTCTGAGGTAGTGTCTGTCTTTTTTCCTGAGGTGTGTTTCTTGTAGACAGCAAAATGTCGGGTCCTGTTTGTGTAGCCAGTCTGATAGTCTATGTCTTTTTATCGGAGAATTGAGTCCATTGATATTAAGCGATATTAAGGAACAGTAATTGTTGCTTCCTGTCATTTTTGTTTTTAGAGTTGGGATTCTGTTCTTGTGGCTGTCTTCTTTTAGGATTGTTGAAGGATTGCTTTATTGCTTTCTCTAGGGCAGTTTCCCGCCCTTGTATTGGTGTTTTTCTGTTATTATCCTTTGAAGGGCTGGATTCGTGGAAAGATATTGTGTGAATTTGTATTTGTCATGGAATACTTTGGTTTCTCCATCTATGGTAAATGAGAGTTTTGCTGAGTATAGTAGCCTGGGCTGACATTTGTCTTCTCTTAGTGCCTGTATAATTTCTGTCCATGATCTTCTGGCTTTCATAGTCTCTGGTGAGAAATCTGGAGTAATTCTGATAGGCCTGCCTTTATATGTTACTTGACCTTTTTCCCTTGCTGCCTTTAGTATTCTCTCTTTATTTAGTGCATTTGTTGTTCTGATTATTATGTGTCGGGAGGAATTTCTTTTCTGGTCCAGCCTTTTTGGAGTTCTGTAGGCTTCTTGTATGTATATGGGCATCTCATTCTTTAGGTATGGAAAGTTTTCTTCTATTATTTTGTTGAAGATATTTGCTGGCCCTTTAGTTTGATAGTCTTCCTTCTCATCTACTCCTATTATCCTTAAGTTTGGTCTTCTCATTGTGTCCTGGATTTCCTGGATATTTTGTGTTAGTATCTTTTTGCATTTAGCATTTTCTTTGATTGTATTGTCTATGCTCCCTATAGAATCTTCTGTGCCTGAGATTCTCTCTTCTATCTCTTGTATTCTGTTGCTGATGCTCATATCTATGGTTCCTGATCTTTTTCCTATGGTTTCTATCTACAGGTTTATCTCCTTTTGGTTTTCTTAATTGTTTCTAATTCCATTTTTAGGTCCTGGATGGCTTTGTTCAATTCCATCACCTGTTTGGTATTGTTTTCCTGTAACTCTCTAAGTTTTTCCTCTTTAAATGCTTCTAGTTGTTTATCTGTGTTTTTCTGCATTTCCTTCTTATAGTCCTCCATCATCATCATGACGAGTGACTTTATATCCATGTCCTATTTTTCTGGTGTGCTGTTGTATCTAGGACTTGAAGTGGTGGGTGAGTTTGGATCTGGTGATGCCAAGTACCCTTGTATTCTGTTGCTTCTGTTTTTAAGCTTACCTCCTGCCATCTCTGCCCAAGGAGACCTGGTGTTGGTGCAGACCAGAAGGGAGCGTCTGTCCTGCCCTGGGCCTTTATCAATCTCCTGGCTTGTGTCTTAGGTCGCTCACGATTAGGCCAGAACAGATGCTGAGTTCAGCTGCTCACCTATGGTCCCAAGATAGCCTGGGGAGTTCCGAAGGGGCCTCAGGGAGAGTGTGCAGAGCCTGTGTCCGAACCCTGAGCTGGTGCGGGGTGCACTGGACCAGACTGGAAGGGAGAGTCTGTCCTGCTCTGGGCCTTTATCACTCTCCTGGCTGGTGTCTCAGGTCGCACG
Organism: Mus minutoides; assembly: GCA_902729485.2. Lineage (NCBI taxonomy): Eukaryota > Metazoa > Chordata > Mammalia > Rodentia > Muridae > Mus > Mus minutoides. The sequence goes on from LR755130.1 coordinate 3,074,281, forward strand.
GGATTGGGCCGGAACAGATGCTGTGTTCAGCTGCTCACCTGTGGTCCCAAGATAGCCTGGGGAGTCCCGAAGGGGACTCGTGGAGAGTGCGCAGTGCCTGCTCCCTAGCCCTGAGCTGGTGCAGGGTGCACCAGAGTGGGCTGGACTGGGCTGGAAGGGAGATTCTGTCCTGTTCTGGGCCTTTATCACTCTCCTGGCTTTTGTCTCAGGTCGCACGGGATTGGGCAGGAACAGATGCTGAGTTCAGCTGCTCACCTGTGGTCCCAAGATAGCCTGGAGAGTCCCGAAGGGGCCTCGGGGAGAGTGCGCAGAGCCTGCGCCTGATCCCTGGGCTGGTGCGGGGTGCACTGGACCAGACCAGAAGGGCGAGTGTTCTCTCTCTTAGCTTTACTATCCGGACTTCAAATCCACTTGTACAGAAAAGTCTTTTAAATCTGGCCTTACTCTTGTTTTTCCAGGCTTGGTCACTCCCCAAACACAGTTTTTGGTAATTTTTTCTTTTTACATCTCTTTCCATTTTCTCAATACCTTCTCTATGAATTGATGATGGCTGACTTGCCCTAAGCCAGTGGCCACATAGTGCTTTGTCTTACATGGGTAGGTATTAAGTAGGTGTTGAATGGAATTCTTTTCCTGTCCTCTATTAAGAAATAGATAAAGAATACCCAAACTCTTGGGAATCTCATCCTAAATTATTAAATAGTTAAATTCAACCAAGAATGGCAGAAAACTTATACAATGAGAACTTAAATAGCACAGTGGTATATTTCTTCCATAAATAAAACCAGTGGGCCAGCACCGGCTCGGTTCCATGTTGGTTCCATGATGCTACCAGAGGCCAAGGATTCTACCTTTCTGACTCAAAACTTCAAATTTACATAAGCTATCATTTAAGTATTTGATGTAGGTATCAAGATGACACTAAATGTGACAAACAAAGTATTTTTAGGTGAGTCTAGTCTTAAGAGCAACTTTAGAAACCCTACAGCAAGCCAGGCATGGTGGTGGCACATGCCTTTAATCCCAGCACTCAGGAGGCAGAGGCAGGTGGATTTCTGAGTTCAAGGCCAGCCTGGTCTACAAAGTGAGTTCCAGGAAAATGAGGGCTATACAGAGAAACCCTGTCTCAAAAAATGAACAAACAAACAAAAAGAAACCCTACAGCATATTTTCATGTATATCTCATGGGCCACATAAGTGCATCACTATAGTATTATTTTCAGGTACAAAGATAATAAGATATTTTATTTTGTTTTTGGGAAACAATATGAACCCAGGTGACAACTGAGGTTCTGGTATCCAGAAAAAAAAAGTCTCTGGAAAGCAATGAAGAATCACTGTTAAATGGCTAATGTGGGAAACTTGGATGGAGAAAGATTCTCACCATCCCTGATTTGGAGGGATAACAGGATGAGAGGTGAAAGTCTGCATTTGTCTGTGCTTGAGGTCTTATATCTTCCCAATTTTCTTTGTGTTTCTAGTCATCCTTAGCTTGATAGCATGTAGAGACACGGAATTCCAAGATGAAGAGAAAGGTAATCTAGTTTTCCTGGGAATCAAGAGCAGAAATCTCTGCTTCTTCTGTGCTGAGATCGAGGGCAAACCAACTTTGCAGCTTAAGGTGAGTGGGTGCAGTCACTGATTGAAGTAAGTCAGGTAGCCTTCTGTCTTAGGTGACTTACCAGTTGTGGTACTATAGTATAATATAATAGTGTAGCCATGAAAGCTTGTATTATTCACAGTAAGGCAGGAACTTCCTCCTGCCTGGTCCCCAAATAAGTAACAATGCTGCTGAATAGATATCAGATATAGCTTTTTTTTTTTTAAACCCCAGGGCAAAGATCCTGTGAAATCAGAGCATAAAAGCCATGGAAATGTTTCTTTACAGTGAAGAATTGGTGACTTCTCCATCCTTAGTCCTGGATAACTTCTTCTCAGACATCCTCAGAGATGCTAATATGCCACAGCTAGGCAAAGGATTGCTAATCTGGATATTTTTTTTATATGTTCATATTGGTGTGCTAAAAGAAAAGATTTATAATTAAAACCCAAATCCCTTATTAATGATGGAAATTATAATGCATAAATTCACTGAGAAGTCTGGATTCTAGGCTGGCTGGCATGAGCCTGTAGATGGATGCACACCAGGATGCATACCCACACTTACCCCATTCTGTTCCAGGGAACATAATGCTTCAAAGAATCATTAACTCTCTGTATCACAGGATCTTGGGAGAAAGACAGGTTATTTAAAGTTAGTTGATGCCTGTTTTGTTAGCTTATTCTTTTTCATCTGTCTGATCCCTAACTCCTATCCCTCCTATTGGATAGCAGTTACTCCANTGGTTTATAGCCACCTCTTCCATAGAAAGACAGACAATCATCCTCACACATCAGAGGGGTCACCTTGATAACACTAACTTCTACATAGAGTCTGAGAATTAAATCCAGCATGGGTCTTATGTGGCCAGTTCCAGGCCACAGAATCAAACTGTTGGAGAATCTTCTACTTGAAAACATAGCAAGCCTCTTAGAAGACCACTATGCAGTGTCTTCGCCAGACATCCATGTCCAAAATGCCATTCATTTGAGCGTCATTCCAGCATGAAGCCCATGAGTCACTTTTATCCTTTTCTGATCTTGTCCTCCATCCATCCAGTTACCACGTCTAGTCAAGTCACAGTGTTTTTACATGCAACTCTCCCTCCCTCTTCTCACAGCAGGCAATGGAGCAGAGATGTGGTTTCCCAATCATTAATAAAAGATTCTTCCTTCTTTACTTTATGAATGCTTATTGTAATGCATTATATATATTGAAACAGATGGTAAACAATTTAAAGGTAAATCTCAAGAATGAGACAACATAAAAGAACATTTCCTATGTCTTGGTAATTGAAATGATTCGTAACATCTTCAGTTAATAAATAATCGGACACGCAGTATATACTTGCATTGTGGTGAATGTTAACCAAAGTGAATATAAAATGAATACAACTTTCAAAGAGTCATTCACATCAATTAAAACTTCAAACTAATTTTACTGTCTTTATTTTCCTTTATAAACTGATTGGAAATTGAAGGGTCAACTCAGATATTTTCTTGTGTTGTCTGTAATTTTTGGAATATTTGTGGGGATAATTTTAAGTAAGTTGTTTCTTTTGTGAGAGTGTGGTGGTTTGAATAAGAATGTCCCTGTAGACTCATATTTGACTGGTTAGTTATTAGGGAATGGAATGTTTGAAAAGATTACAAGGCAGTAAATCTCCTCCCAAATATGCCCTGGCAATGAAAATACAACACAGTTAAGATGATTATATGCTGTGCACCTAGATTGGGCAGATTTATTGCTATCTACCATCTTTCACAGCTTATGAGACCCCTTAGAATTTGCTGTTTCTCCAGGCCATGTGCTTCTGCTCTACTTTTCTTTGTTTTCCTCCTCCTGTGCATCCTCTCCCTCTTCCATTTTCTCCTTATTCTCCCTCCCACCTTCTGTTCCACCTCCCTTTTATCTGCCCAATCACCAGCTCTTCTTTATTTTTACAAATGAAGGTTGGAAGCAGGTTTACAGGAAATCACCTGAGTGCTGACTCATTTCTTGTTCACAACCATTCATAGGAGAACAGATTTAACATCAAATATAATTTGCCCCAAGGTAATCCACAGCAGGCTTAGGATGTGTGGTTTTTTTGGAGTAGGTGTGGTCTTCTTGGAGGAATTGTGTCACTGGGAGTGGGCTTTGAGGTTTTAAAAGCCCATGCCAGGCCCAGAGTCTTTCTCTCTGCCTATGGATCAGTATTTCTAATGCTCAGCCACTTCTCTAGCATCATGTTTGCCTGTGCACCACCATGATGGTTAGTCGATTTAATTTCTGAAACTGTAAGGAAGACCCCAGTTAAATGCTTCCTTTTATAAGAGTTGCTGTGGTCATGGTCTCTTAACAGCAATAGAACAGTGATTGAGGCAGAGAGTTACTTTAGCTAACATCCACATGGATTGCAATAGACTATGAGATCCTGACTACCAACATAAGCATGATAACTTCTCCTTCTTTAGATCTCACATATGTATGTAAGGCAGCAACTAAGGCTTAATGCTGCAAACTCACTGAGAATTAAAAGGTCTTGGCTAGGTAAGATATGTTTCAAAATCTGCCCTGTAATTGTTTCCTGTAATGTCACCACCAATGATTCCATTTGGGATATTCTTTGAATCCTGTCTTACATCACACTTACCTCTTAGCCCTGTCATTTCAGTGCAACAAGTTTTAAGAAGATATTATGACAGCTTGCTATCTGGCTTATTCACATCAGTCACATTGGTTTACTCTTCCTGTTCCCTAGGACATCAGAGGAAGGATGCTTAAAGGCTCTGCTTGGTAGTCACACATGCAGAAATATGAAGAACCCTCAGCCAGTGTACATGTAAGGGGGTCAGGGATAGCTACTCTTCTGTATCCCTCACCAACACAATTTTGAAATGTGCTCCCCGTTGTTCCTCAGAAGGTCTCAGTTGGAGTAAGACAGAGTCACACACCTAAGAACTCCTCCATGCACTTATCTTCCTCATTTCCCTTCTTCAGTTCCCCAGCTCCAACTCTTGTTCCCTGGAGTCAGTTTTCATTGTCACACATGCATACCTGTAACTCAGGATTTGCCTTAGGAAAACAGATTCTACCAAAGCAAGCATCTCTCTTCTCTACTGTTCACTGTATTGCATTTCTTCCCTCTGTATAGAAGTCAATGCCTTCACATGAGACTCTGACACATACATCACTGCATAGTCCCCCCCCCCCCACTTCCTTCTTCTGAGACAGATTTTCTGTGTATAATCTTAGTTGTCTTGGAACTCAATATTGAGGCCAGGCTGGCCTTGAACTTAGAAACCTGTCTGCTTCTGCTCCCCAAGTGCTGGGATTAAAGGTGTGTACCACTATGTCTGGCTTTGCTGTGTCTTAACAACCTATGTATGAAGTTGGAAGCCACACTTTATCTCTGCAGTCAAAGGCAACACCTTCTCTTCTTTGAAGTCATAACACGTTTACTTTCTTGTGGAAGATTTTTTTGGTTTGGCTTTGTACTATTTTTTGACTGCTGTGTAGCACTTCCTCAAGAAATGTTGCTAAAATAAATTATCATTGCATACTGTGCATTTTGCATCAATATCAAAGTATGTTGAGAAGATCTTACATTCAACTCCAAGAAATGTTGAAGTAGATACTAAGCTGCTCAAGGAACATGGAGAAAAAAAGCTAGAAAGCTTGCATAGTAGCATCTCATTTCATTTCCCTGTGTTCTTTTTAATATGATCCTTGTGACCTCAGGTAGCTTTGGGCATGAAAAGATTTCTGTACCCTTTCTACCAGTCTTGAGCAGGCTGATTCATACCTTGTGTTTGTCATAGCCAGCTAGCCCACCTAGAGTGGAGTCTTCCAACCTAGGTAAAGTCTATTGTCCTGCCACATATGCTGCTTCCTCCAAGACACCACTACCTGCTGAGCGGCTGAATCTGTTTTTCTGATGAGATCCTGAGAAAGCCTGGCATGGTGGGGGATGGGTCCCCCCCCCACGCCCCTTATAAGCTCAGACTCATAAGTAAATATTGGGCCTTGAACAGAGAACTTTGTAACTTTGTCTTGGCTTGTTATTTCTCTCAAAGTCCATCCCATACAGTCCCAGGTTTCCTCTCAGGAATCCAATAACCTGTGGCTGCAGGAGGCTACAGATGTCCACTCAGAAAATGGTGGGTGCAGCCAGAACAGAACAAATTATTTCTGGAAGCCTCCAAGGGCAGTGTCCACTGCCTGCCTCTCAGGGTGTTCTGTGTACAGTCTGATGCTTTGTATTTTGTCCAAGCCCTGAGTCACATACCTTTTAGGTATATGCAGAACTTTAGTAGTGTTGGAGGAGGCATGGGAGGAATTCATTGAGACAATACTTTTCTATGACAGAGCCAGGACCAAGAACAAGATGTCTCTGAGGGTGACCAGGAGGTGCTTGCAACAATGAAGGTCAAACACACAGTAGGGCAGACTACAAAGATTCTGAGTTCTGTAAGCACAGGGATCCATGGAAAGAATGGCCAGCAGTGTTGAAAAACTCAATGTAGTTCTAGGCTGGTCATATAAGCAGTCACTTCCCAGAAGGCCCATAGGGACTGGATATGAATGAGAAAGATACACCCCATCAGTCCTGTACTGTGAGGGTAGTGCCATGGTGAAGGATGCAAAGAGAAGAAAGCAGTGCCTATTTGCTCAAGGATATGGGTTTTTGCATGGTCAATAAAGCAATTCCATAAAGTCATGCCCTAAGATTTGCAGGAGAAAAAAAATTCCTTAAGTATCTGTAGCCTATAGAGAATCAGTGTATGTGCATTTGTGCATAAGAAAAAGAAAAACAGATGTAGAAAGGATACATCATGGTGTAATTTCTCCCATTCCAATCTCTGAATCACAAGTCCTTATGATTTTTTCTTGAAGTTGATGAAATATTCTAATACTGCAAAAATGCATATGCTATTTTGACTTCTTAAACTGGAGACATGAGGACCATATTCAATTCTAAGAGTGATGAATGGTGGGATATGCAAAGGTTTTTAGGTTCACCATTATCATCCAAACCTCTTCCCTCCTGATTTTCTTCCATTCAGCATCCTGAGTGCAAATTCTTTTCATGGGCTCAAATTCCCTTCCATCTATTCTTTCCTCCCCTATGCTCATGGTAGCATCTGTGTCTGTCTTTTCCCTTCCTCAGATCTGATTTCCTTTATTATTTGGAAAACACATTTTAAAGTCTCAGCCACAAAACCTTTCAAACTATATTCTGGCCTGCCAACAAGATGTGCTGGGATAATGATGGCAGAGAACTTGTGGGAGTGGCCAACCAATGACTGGTACAGCTTGAGACCCACACCACAAGAGGGAGACCACATCTGACTCTGCCTGGATGGCCAGTAAACAGAGGCAGGATAGCCCAGAGACCCATATAGAACCAAACACAACTGAAAAATAGTCAGTAATATGATTCCTAATGACACTGTGCTGTACTCATAGATTGGTACCTAGCTCAATTGTCACCAGCATCAGAGAGATGTTATCTAGCAACTGATGGGAGAAGATGCAGAGATCCTCAGCCAAAAACTAGGCAGATCCAACACAGCTTCTGGGACAGACCCGTTTTGGGTTCCAGACATCTGGGCACCTTCTTCACCAGAGGAGAGATGGCTGCCCTGGAGGGCTCTGACCTCCAGAGCAGGTGAGGGAGCCATCTTGTGTCCCAGGTCCCTCTGAGACCAGTCTGTGTAGGTGAGAGTAGAGTGTGGACTGCAGAAGCGACACAGCTTCTGGGACAGACCCTGTTTTGGGCTCTAGACATTCGGGCACCTTCTCTGCCAGAGGAGAGGTAGGCCACCCAGAATGGCTCTTACTGCCAGAGCAGGTGAGGGAGCCATCTTGTGTCTTGGATCCCTCGGAGACCAGTCTGTGCAGCTGAGCATGAAGACTGCAGAGGCAACCCATCTTCTGGGACAGGCCCTGGTTCAGGCCTTCATCTTCAGCCAGGAGGCGGGTCTGAATGCCAGACCTCTGTGCACCTTCACTGCAAGAGAAGAGCTTGCCTGCAGAGAGTACTCTGACCACTGAGACTCAGGAGAGAGCTGGACTCCCAGGACTGCTGACAGAGGCTAACAAAGTCACAGGAGGAACAAGTTCCAACCAGAGACAACTATAACAATCAACTCCAGAGATTACCAGATGGCAAAAGACAAATGTAAGAATCTTAATAACAGAAACCAAGACCACTCACCTTCATCAGAACCCAGCACTCCCACCTCAGCCAGTCCTGGATACCCCAACACACCCAAAAAGCAAGATTCCAATTCAAAATCGTATCTCATGATGCTGATAGAGGACCTTGAGAAGGGCATTAATAACTCACTTAAAGAAATACAGAAGAACACTGCTAAACAGGTAGAAGTACTTAAAGAATCACAGGAAAACACTGCTAAACAGGTAGAAGTCCTTAAAGAGGAAACACAAAAATCCCTTAAAGAATTACAGGAAAACACAACCAAACAGGTGATGGAATTGAACAAAATCATCCAAGACCTAAAAAGGGAAGTAGAAACAATAAAGAAAACCCAAAGTGAGACAACTCTGGAGATAGAAACCTTAGGAAAGAAATCAGGAAACATAGATGTGAGCCTCAGCAACAGAATACAAGAGATGGAAGAGAGAATATCAGGTGCAGAAGATTCCATAGAGAACATGGGCACAACAATCAAAGAAAATGCAAAATGCAAAAAGGTACTAACTCAAAACATCCAGGAAATCCAGGACACATGGAGAAGACCAAAACTAAGGATAATAGGAGTAGATGAGAATGAAGATTTTTCAGTTTAAAGGGCCAGCAAATATCTTCAACAAAATTATAGAAGAAAACTTCTCAAACCTAAAGAAAGAGATGCCCATGAACATACAAGAAGCCTACAGAACTCCAAATAGACTGGACCAGAAAAGAAATTCCTCCAGACACATAATAATCAAAACACCAAATGCACTAAAAAAAGATAGATATTAAAAGCAGTAGGTTAAGTAACCTATAAAGGCAGACCTATTAGCATTACAGCAGACTTCTCACCAGAGACTATGAAAGTAAGAAGGTCCTGGACAGATGTCATATTGACCCTAAGAGAACACAAATGCCAGCCCAGGCTACTATACCCAGCAAAACTTTCAATTACCATAGATGGAGAAACCAAAGTATTCCATGACAAAACCAAATTCACACAATATCTTTTCTTCAAAGGATAAAAACGGGAAAACACCAACACAAGGACGGAAACTACACCCTAGAAAATGCAAAAAAGTAATCCTTCAATAAACCTAAATGAAGACAGCCGCAAGAACAGAATCCCAACTTTAACAACAAAAATAGCAGGAAGCAACAATTACTTTTCTTTAATTTCTCTTAACATCAATGGACTCAATTCCCCAATAAAAAGACATAGAATAATAGACTGGCTACACAAACAGGACCCAACATTTTGCTGCTTACAGGAATCCCACCTGGGGGTGGGGGGAAGACAGAAATTTATAGAGGAGAAAGTGAGGAAAAGCCTCGAAGATATGGGCACAGGGAAAAAATTCTTAAACAGAACAGCAATGCCTTGTGCTGTAAGATCAAGAATTGACAAATGGGACCTCATGAAATTACAAAGCTTCTGTAAGGCAAAGACACTGTCAATAAGACAAAAAGGCCACCAACAAATTGGGAAAGGATTTTTACCAATCCTAAATCTGATAGGGGACTAATATCCAATATATAAAAAGAGCTCAAGGAGCTGAACTCCAGAAATTCAAATAACCCCATTAAAATATGGGGTACAGAGCTAAACAAAGTATTCTAAACTGAGGAATACTGAATGTCTGAGAAGCAACTGAAAAAATATTCAACATTCTAATCATCAGGGAAATATAAATCAAAACAACATTGAAATTCCACCTCATTCCAGTCAGAATGGTTAAGATCAAAAATTCAGGTGACAACAGATGCTGGTGAGGATATGGAGAAAGAGGAACACTCCTCCATTGCTGGTGGGATTGCAAGCTTGTACAACCACTCTGGAAATCAGTCTGGTGGTTCCTCCGAAAATTGGACATAGTACTACTGGAAGATCCAGCAATACCTCTCCTGGGCATATACCCAGAAGATGTTCCAACTGGTAAAAAGGACACATGCTCCACTATGCTCATAGCAGCCTTATTTATAATAGCCAGAAGCTGGAAAGAACCCAGATATCCCTCAACAGAGGAATGGGTACAGAAAATGTGGTACATTTACACAATGGAGTACTACACAGCTATTAAAAACAATGAATTTATGAAATTCTTGGGCAAATGGATATATCTGGAGAATATCATCCTTAGTGAGGTAACCCAGTCACAAAAGAAGTCACTTGATATGCACTCACTGATAAGTGGATATTAGCCAAGAAACTTAGAATACCCAAGATATAATTTGCAAAACATAAGAAAATCAAGAAGAAGGAAGACCAAAGTGTGGATACTTCATTTCTCCTTAGAATAGGGAACAAAATACCCATGGAAGGAGTTACAAAGCCAAAGTTTGGAGCTAAGATGAAAGGATGGACCATCTAGACACCATCCCACCAGGGGATTCATCCCATAATCAGCCACCAAACCCAGACACTATTGTATATGCCAGCAAGGTTTTGCTGAAAGGACCCTGATATATACTAATGTGTGTCTTGTCAGCTATTGTGAATAGTGTTGCAAGAAATACTAATGTGTGTCTTGTCAGCTATTGTGAATAGTGTTGCAAGAAATACTAATGTGTGTCTTGTCAGGCTATGCCAGTGCCTGGCAAATACAGAAGTGGATGCTCACAGTCATCTATAGGATGGAACACAGGGACCCCAATGGAGAAGCTAGAGATAGAACCCAATGAGCTGAAGGGGTCTGCAACCCTATATAGGTGGAACAACAATATGAACTAACCAGTACCCCCAGAGCTGGTGTCTCTACCTGCATATGTAGCAGAAGATGGCCTTGTCGGACATAATTTGGAAGAGAGGCCCCTTGGTCTTGCAAACTTTATATGTCCCAGTACAGAGGAATGCCAGGGCCAAGAAGTGGGAGTAGGTGGGTAGGGGAGTAGGACAGGGGGAGGGAGGGTATAGGGAACTTTCAGGATAGCATTTGAAATGTAAATAAAGAAAATATATAATAAAAAGGCAAAAACAAACAAACAAACAAACAAACAAAAAACTAGGCTAATCCAAGGGAACCCTGCAGAAGAATGCGAGGAAGGATTTAAGGAGCAGGAGGGTTTGAAGACATCATGAGAATCAACTAAACAGGATTCATAGGTGCTCATAGAGATTGAAGTGACAAATACGGACTCTGTATCAATCTGAGCTAGGTCCTCTGTATATACAACGGTTGTGTAGTTTGGTAATCTTATGGGACTCCCACAGTGGAAGTGGGGACTGCCTCTTACTCTTGTCTGCACTTGTGACTCCTTTCCTCCTACTGGATTGCCTTGTCCAACTCAGATATGAAGGGTTGTGCCTAGTCTTATTGTAACTTGTTTCTGAGAGTTTTGCTCTCTCTCTGTCTCTGGAAGGGAAAGAGAGGAGAAATGGATCTGTGGAAGAGGGGAGACAGGGAGAGACTTGGAAGGTGGTGTAGAAACTTCATCTGGAATGTAATGTATGAGAGAATCAAAAATAAACACAGTCTCTACAACTTAAAATTGAACCTCTGACGCTCATGTGGATCAAGAAGAGCATCTTGACTTTTGTTTGTGATCTAATGTAAACAGGAGGTAAAGAAAACACTTTGTGCTACTGACAAGGAAGAAGGAAAGGTGTATATGCTGAAGAAATTGGTCATTTAACAACAGAAGGATTCCCACTAGGACAACAGTGCTCAGAAGCCACCTTTGGGCCACATTTAGTTAAGGGAAGTAGCTCCAGAAACAAGTAGGCATCACACAAAGCCAGAAGACACATAGACATCACAGTATGCTCTCATAAAGATGAATATTAACCCATGTCAATTTAAAATATGTGGCAACAACAAGCTATTTCTCCAGGGCAAGAGTTTTCAGTCCTAACATATGGGAGGAGTGGTAGTTCCCTCCTTATTGGTAGACATCCATTGGTTACAGAACTACACTGATGAGGGCACTGTCACTCAAGAAGAGAATTTTATTGGTCGTATGCTGCGTCTACTCTCCTGCCTTCCTGGTTCTTAACAACCTTCTCCTGGACCTGTGCCTCAAAGAGCAGGTTCACTTCTATTTTCATGACTTATACTGCAACAAGCTTCATGTAGCTACAAAAAAAAAAAAAGAAGCTAGGGACCACAAACAAGAGAATCATTTGTGTTCAGAGACAGACTTAATTTGCTTAATTTAATTAACTCAAGTTGTATCTTACATAGCATCATTCTTTTTGATATCTGTAGAACTTTTCCCTCACTTAGCTATTGTGAATAGTGTTGCAAGAAATACTAATGTGCATGTACCTCTGTGACATGTTGACTTGTAGCCCTTCTCGTGAATACCCAGGAGAGACAAAGCTAGGTCACATGTTAGAACTACATTTTATTTTTTTGGAAGAACCTACATACTCATTTCCGTGGTTGCTGGACTAGCTTACATTTCCATCAGCAGTGTGTAAGAGTGTCCCCTTTCCACCTCTTCCTCATTTGTTGCCATATGTTTGCATAATGACTGCCAGTATCTTGCTCAGGTAATCATGTGCTAGCAATCTTACTACAAAATGTTCAGTCATGAAGCACATGGCAAGGATTTCAGTTTTTGAAAACTTACAACCTCTGCTAGAATCAATTTTTTATTAGATATTTTCTTCATTTACATTTCAAATGCTATCTCGAAAGTCCCCTAGGACTTCTAACTGTTTAGCAGTGTTTGCCTGTAGTTCTTTAAGGGATTTTGTGTTTCCTCTTTAAGGTCTTCTATCTGTTTAACAGTGTTTTCCTGTAGTTCCTTGAGGGATTTTTGTATTTCTTTTTTAAGGGATTCTACTTGTTTAGCAGTGTTCTCCTGTATTTATTTAAGTGAGTTATTAATGCTCTTCTTAAAATCTTCTACACCATCATAAGATATGATTTTAAATCCGAGTCTTGCTTTTTGGGTATGTTGGGGTATCCAGAACTTGCTGTGGTGGGTGTACTGGGTTCTGATGATGCCCAGTGTTCTTGGTTTCTGTTAGTAAGATTCTTACGTTTGCCTTTTGCCATCTGGTAATCTCTGGTGTTAATGTTCAAGCTGTCTCTGGCTGGAGCTTGTTCCTCCTGTGATTCTGTTAGCCTCTGTCAGCACTTCTGGGTGTCCAACTCTCTCCTGAGTCCTAGTGGTCAGAGCACTCTCTGCAGGCAAGCTCTCCTCTTGCAGGGCAGGTGTCCAGAAGTCTGTAGCTCTGCTCCACCTCCTGAGTCCTGGGGTCAGAGTCCTCCCTGTAGGCTGACTCTCCTTGGCAAGAAAGGTGCCCAGGGGTCTGGGTCTCAGCTCTGCCTCCTGGCTGAGGATAAAGGCCTTGAAGAGACCCTGTCCAAGAAGCCTTGTTGCTTCTGTCGCCTACGTGCTCTCCAGTGATCACAAGGTCCTGGGTGTGCTAGAGGTCCTATGGTGTGGAGAGTCCTCTGGGACCCTCGATGCCCTTGGCTGGGTTCATGTGGAAGATGGCAGGGCTGGCCCTGACTAGAAAAAATTCCAGCCTCTGGTCGGGAGGGGTTCCTTTGTCCCTGTTTCTGCTTGCAGAAGGCCCTCCTCGATTCTTTGGAGCTGATGTTGAGTTCCACTCACCCGTGATCCTGAGGTGATCCTGAGGTCCTGGGGTGTGGAGAGTACTCTAGAGCCCTTGGCGGCTTCCAGTGGGTTCAGGCAGAAGATCTAGGTTTCTTTTTTTAATTAATTAATTTAATTATTCAATATTTTATTCCCCCCCCCTCCTACTGCTCCAGATCCCATACCTCCTCCCCAGCCCTCTGTCTCCATGTGAATGTCCCCCACCACTACCACCTGACCTCTAAACTCCCTGGGGCCTCCAGTCTCTTAAGGGTTAAGTGCATCACCTCTGAATGAACACAGACTGGACAGTCCTCTGCTGTATGTGTATTGGGGGCCTCATAGCAGCTGGTGTATGCTGTCTGTTTGGTGGTCAAGTGTTTGAGAGATCTTGGAGGTCCAGGTTAATTGAGACTGCTGGTCCTCTTACAGGATTGCCGTCCTCCTCAGCTTCTTTCAGTCTTTCCCTAATTCAACAACAGGAGTTAGACACTTTTGTCTATTGGTTAGGTACAATTATCTGCCTCTGACTGTTTCAGCTGCTTGTTGGGTCTTCTGGAGTGTAGTCATGCTAGGTATCTTTTTGTGAGTGCTCCATAACCTCATTGATAGTGACAGGCCTTGAGCCCCACCCCTTGAGCTAGATCCCACGCTGGTCCTTCTTTTCCTCAGGCTCCTCTCCATTTCCAACTCTGTAGTTCTTTCAGACAGAGACAATTACAGGTCAGAGTTGTGACTGTGATATGAGTCTGTTTAGATAGTTTACTTGCTCTTGATTTAACTTTGGTATATGGCACCTGTCTAGAAAACCATCCATTTCATCTAGATTTTCCAGTTTTGTTGAGTATAGGCTTTTATAGTAGGATCCGATGATGTTTTGAATTTCCTCCATTTCTGTTGTTATGTCTTCTTTTTCATTTCTGATTTTGTTAATTTGGATACTGCCTCTGGATCCTTTAGTTAGTTTGGATAGGGGTTTATCTATTTTGTTGATTCTCTCAAAGAACCAGCTTTTGGTGTTGCTGATTCTTTGTATTGTTTTTGTTTGTTTGTTTGTTTGTTTGTTTCTATTTGGTTGATTTTGGCCTTGAGTTTTACTACTTTCTGTCTTCTACTTCTCTTGGGTGAATTTGCTTCTTTTTGTTCTAGAGCTCTCAGGTGTGTTGTTAAGTTGTTAGTTTAAGATTTCTCCAGTTTCTTTACCAGGGCACTTAGTGCTATGAACTTTCCCCTGAGCACTGCTTTCATTGTGCTCCATAAATTTGGGTATGATGTGTCAACATTTTCATTAAATTCCAGGAAGTCTTTAATTTCTTTCTTTATTTCTTCCCTGACCAAGTTACGTTGAGTAAAGGGTTGCTCAGTTTCCACATGTATGTGGGCTTTCTGTAGCTTTTGCTGTTATTGAAGATCAGTCTTAGGCCATGGTGATCTTGTAGGACACATGGGATTATTTCAATCTTTTTGTATTGATTGAGGGTTGTTTTGTGACCAATTATATGATTGATTTCAGAGAAGGTACCATGAGGTGCTGAGATGTTGGGAGCAACCCTGTTTGAATGTCAACTGCCTTGTCAGCCCTAAGTGCTTATGTACAAAGTCTTGGCCTCTGTGGGAAAGTACTAGCCCAGCTTGGTACAAATAGACATAGATCCTAAAGTCAGCAGAGAACAAATAGCTAAAAATCTTGTGGATAGGTGCCTAATAACTCATCCTGTTCTGATTTTCCTGCTGAACTGTTTACTCAGTCAATATTCTGTTCCCGGGAACAAGTGCATTACCCAGAAACAAAGTGAACCCCCTTTACCCCCTTACTGCTCCTATGAGTATATAACCTGTGTGGAAAAAATAAAAATTTGTTAGCTTGGACAGAACCTTGTCTTGCTGTCTGTTCTTTGTGTTTCTTTGTCTCCCATTCTCTTCCAGGTGCCCTTCAAGTCCTTGTTCGACTGTCCTGCGGGTTTGGGACACTGAGAAAAAGGTGTATTCTTTTGTTTTAGGGTGAAATGTTCTGTAGATATCTGTTAAATCCATTGCCTTTCTTAGTTTCACTGTGTCTCTGTGTAGTTCAGTTTCAATGACCTGTCCATTGATGTGAGTGGGGTGTTGACATCTCCTACTATTGTGTGAGTTTCAATGTGTGTTGTGAGCTTTAGTAAAGTTTCTTTTATGAATATGGGTGCTCTTGCATTTGGGGCATAGATGTTCAGAATTGATACTTTCTCTTGGTGGGTTTTCCCCTTGATGCATATAAAGTGTCCTTCTTCATCACACTTGATAACTTTTGGTTGAAAGTCTATTTTATTGGATATTAGGATGGCAACTCCTGCATGTTTCCTGGGGTCATTTGGTTGGAAGACATTTTTCCATCCTTTTGCTGTAAGATAGTGTCTGTCTTTGATATTGAAATGTGTTTCTTTCATGCAGCAAAATGCTGTATCTTGTTTGCATATAGACTGGATAGTCTATTAGCTTATGTCTTTTTATAGGTGAGTTGGGTCCATTAATATTGAGAGCTATTATAGAGAGATGACTGTTGGTTCCTGATATGTTTGTTTTGATAGGTGGCTTTATGTGCTTATGGCTCTCTGCTTATGACTTTGTTGTGAGATGCTTAATATCTTATACTTTCTTTGGTGCAGGTACCTTCTTGTGTTGGAGTTTTCCTTCCAGGATCCTGGATTGGTAGATAGATACTGCTCGAATTTGGTTTTGTTCTGGAATATTTTGGTTTCTCCATCTCTGGTTTGCAGGGTGTTACTTGGCCCTTGCAGCTTTTAATATTCTTTCTTTGTTCTGTGCATTTAGTGTTTTGATAATTATATGACCAGAGGATATTCTTTTTTGGTCCCATTTATTAAAGGATTCTTGTACCTTCATGGTCATCTCTTTAGGTTAGGGAAGTTTTCTCCTATGATTTTGTTGAAGATACTTTCAAGTCCTTTGAGCTGGGAATCTTTGTTTTCCTCTATTCTGATTTTTCTTAGGTTTAGTCTTTTCATTGTATCCTGAATTTCCTGGATGTTTGGGTTACAAGTTTTTTATGTTTTGAATTTTCTTTGATAGTTGTGTCAATCTCTTCTACTATCTCTTCTACACCTGAGATTCTCTCTTCTATCTCTTATATTTTGTTGGTAATACTTACATCTGTAATTCCTGACCTCTTTCCTAGGTTTTCCATTTCCAGGTTTGCCTTCATTTGTGTTTTGTTTATTGTTTCTACTTCCACTTTTAGGTCTTAGACTTATTTATTCAATTCCTTCATCTGCTTATCTGTGTTTTCCTGTATTTCTTTCAATGAGTTTTTGATATCCTCCTTAAAGGACTCTATTATCTTCATGAGAAGATTTTAGGATAGATTCCCGAATTTCAGGTGTGTTGGTGTATGCAGGGCTTGCTGTGGTGAGAGAACTAGGTTCTGATGATGCCCATGTATTTTGGCTTCTGTTGCTTATGGTCTTGTCATCTGGATATTCCTGGTGTTTGTTGGTCTAGGTGACTATCTGGGGTCTGCCTCTTTTGTCCTTGTGTTGCTTCAGGTCTCTCTCTAGGCCTGTGGCCATGGCTGTAGCAGATCTCCTGTGGGGCCTTACAAATGATGGCTCTTCACAGGAGCAGAGAAGCTGATGATCTTTTGTCCTGGCTGCAGTAGATCTCCTGGGAGGTCTTCAGACTATTGGATCTTCAGTGGAGCAGTTAAGTTATTTTCTAACTGCTCTGAGTGCAGCTGATCATCACCTGCTCTGAGTGCAGTGGGTCCTCAACTGCTGAACTGCTCTGAGTGTAGCAGATCCTCTAGGATGTGTCTGGATATGGTGTCTTACAGAAGCAGACCAACTAGGAGTCTGTCCCAGTAGAGAAGACTGGGCAGAAGGGGTGGAAGGGCCAGAAGGGGAGTGATATTCCGGTGGGCAGGGGTTTTGGTCGGTGATGGGTCCTGAGTCTACCAGGCTCCCAGCAGCAGTGCTGGAACTAAGGGAGGAGGGAAAGGGTTCTTATGGACTGCTCTAGGTACAGCAGGTCCTTTAGGATGGGTAGGAATATGATGTCTTCATGGAGCAGCAAAATTCAGATAATTTTAAAGAGATCCAAATACAAATACTTTTAGGAAAGATATAAAAGTGCTACTTAGCAGAAATGTCTAAACAGGGGCTTTGCATTCATCTGTAGTGCTTAGTTATCACTGTGTTTGAAGATGGTACCACCTAGTTCTTCTGATATCTAACTGTATGTGTCCTCAGATGAATTTGACACAAACTTTAGATTAAAGAATAGTTTATGTCTCGAAGTATTGTAGTACTGGAAGTGGTGAAAAGAACCTGATAGGATCTTTCACTTAAGGCAAAGGTAGACTCTGACTCCTGGATATTTCCAGCAGGACTGAATAGATTATTTTATTAACCAGTACATTACAAAGAACTAAATTTAGTTTTGTTTTGTGTGTGTGTATAATAAAAGAATATCCTGAATGTATTTACATCCTATAGGGCAGTGAAAACTGAACTCAATGTTTAAAAACAAATAGATTAAAAAAAAAAAAGACCCAGGGATGAAGGAACCCCTGTACAGGTTCTTCCTGATTTTCACCTGTGCCCTGGATCAGATTCTGGGCTTTGACTGTCCACCTACTCTGCCAATACCCAGAGGTAGCTTGACTCACAGGAGCTCTGACACACCCAGGAACTCAGGACCACAGGATCTCAGGATCACAGGATCACAGGATCACAGGATCACAGGATCACAGGATTAAATAGATAGCTGGACTCCCAGGATTGCTGACACAGCCAGGCTCACAGGCTCACAGGCTCACAGGCTCACAGGCTCACAAGCTCACAGGCTCACAGGAGGGACAGGCTCCAGTCAGAGACAGCAAGGCCAATTAGCACTAGAGATAACCAGATGGCAAGAGGCAGGTGCAAGAATGTAAGCGACAGAAACTAATGCTACTGGGAAACCTCAGAAGCCAGTTCTCTCACCACAGCAAGCCTTGGATACACCAAAACACCTGAAAAGCAAGAATCAGATCTAAAATCCCATCTCATAAAGATGATAGAAGACTTTAAGAAGGATATAAATAACTCCCTTAAAGAAATACAGGAGAACACAGGCAAACAGGTAGAAGCCCTTAAAGAGGAAACACATAAATCTCTTAAAGAAATTCAGGAAAACACAATCAAACAGGTGAAGGAATTGGACAAAACCATCCAGGATCTAAAAATGGAAATAGAAACAATAAAGAAAACACAAAGGGAGACAACCCTGGAGATGGAAAACCTAGCAAAGAGATCAGGAGTCACAGATGCAAGTATCACCAACAGAATATAAGAGATAGAAGAGAAAATCTCAGGCATAGCAGATACCATAAAAGATATTGACACAATGGTCAAAGAAAATACAAAAAAGTACAAAGCTCTTAACTCAAAACATTCAAGAAATCAAGGAAACAATGAAAAGACCAAACCCAAGAATAATAGGTATAGAAGAGAGTGAAGATTCCCAACTCAAAAAAATCAATAAACCTCTTCAACAGAATTATAGAATAAAACTTCACTAACATAAAGAAAGAGATGCTCATAAACATACAAGAAGCCTAGAGAACACCAAACAGATTGGACCAGAAAATAAATTCCTCCCATCACATAATTATCGAAACACCAAATGCACAGAACAAAGAAAGAATATTAAAAACAGTAAGGTCAAGTAACATATAAAGACAGACCTATCAGAATGACATCAGACTTCTCAACATCAACTCTAAAAGCCAGAAGATCCTGGGTAGATATCATACAGACCCTAAGATAACAAAATTGCCAATCCAGGCTAATTACTCAGCAGAATTCTCAATTACCATAGATAGAGAAAGCAAGATATTTCATGGCAACCTCAAATTTAAACAATATCTTTCTACCAATCCAGCCCTACAGAGGAAAATATAAGGAAAACTGCAACACAAGGAGGGAAACTACACCCAGGAAAAAGTAAGAAATTAATCTCACAACAAACCCAAAAGAAGAGAACCACACAAACATAATCCCACCTCTAACAACAGAAATGACAGAAAACAACAATCGTTGGTCCTTAATATCTCTCAACATCAATAGACTCAATTTTCTACTAAAAAAGACATAGAGTAGCAGACTGAATTTTGCTGCACACAGGAAACACAACTCAGTGGCAAAGGGAGACACTACCTCAGAGTAAAAGGCTGGAAAAAATTTTCCAAGTAAATAATCCCAAGAAACAAGTTGGAGTAGCAATTCTAGTATCCAATAAAATAGATTTTCCACCAAAAGTTATTTAAAAAGATGGAGAAGAACTCTACATACTCACCAAAGAAAACATCCACCAAGATGAACTCTCAGTTCTGAACATCTATGCCTCAAATGCAAGGGCACCCACATTTGTAAAAGATACATTACTAAAGCTCAAAGCACACATTAAACCTCACACAATAATAATGGGAGACTTCAACACCCCACTCTCACCAATGGACAGACCATGGGAACAGAAACTAAACAGAGACACATGGAAACTAATAGACACTATGAACCAAATGGATTTAACAGATATCTTCAGAACATTTTACCCTAAAGTAAAGGAATATACCTTCTTCTCAGCACCTCATGGTACCTGCTCCAAAACTGACCATATAATTGGTCACAAATTCAAGCCTCAACAGATACAAAATCCTATCAGATCACCATGAACTAAGGCTGGTTTTTAATAACAACAAAACTACAGAAAGCCCACATACACGTGGAAACTGAACAACTCTTTACTCAATAACTTGGTCAGGGAAGAAATAAAGAAAGAAATTAAAGACTTCCTGGAATTTAATGAAAATGTTGACACATCATACCCAAACAAAACAATAAAGCCCACATACATGTGATGCTGAATCATTAACTCAATGATAACTTTGTTAGGGAAGAGTACATAAAGAAATTAAAGACTTTTTATAATTTACCAAAAATGAAGCACAATATGCTCAAACTTATAGGACACAATGAAAGCAGTACTAAAAGGAAAACTCATGCTCTGAGTGCCTCCATAAAGAAACTGCAGAGAGAATACATAGGTAGCTTACAGTGTATCTGAAAGCTCTAGAACAAAAATAAATAAGTATACACAAGAGGAGTAGAGGGCAGGAAATAATCAAACTCAGGGTTGAAATCAACCAAGTAGAAATGAAGAGAACTACACAAAAAATCAACAAAACCAGGAGCTGATTCTTTGAGAAAATCAACAAGATAGATAAACCCTTACCCAGACTAACCAGAGAGCACAGAGACAGTATCCAAATTAACAAAATCAGAAATGAAAAGGGAAACATAACAACAGAAACTGAAAAAAAAATCATCAGATCCTACTACAAAAGCCTATACCCAACAAAACTGGAAAATCTAGGTGAAATAGTTGATTTTCTAGTCAGATACTAGGTTCCAAAGTTTAATCAGGGTCAGATATACCATCAATAGAGTTTCCTAACCCCTAAAGAAATAGAAGCAGTCATTAAAAAAATCTCTCAACCAAGAAAAAACCCAGGACCAGATGGTTTTAGTGCAGAACTCTATCAGATCTTCAAAGAAGACCTAATACTAATATTTTTCAAACTATTTCACAAAATAGAAACAGAAGGAACACTACCCAATATGTTCTGTGAAGCCACAGTTACACTTATACCTAAACCACACAAAGACCCAATAAAGAAAGAACTTCAGACCAATCTCCCTTATAAATACTGATGGAAAAGTACTCAACAAAATTCTTGCAAACTGAATCCAAGAACACATCAAAACGATCATTTACCATGATCAGCTAGGTTTCTTCCCAGGGATACAGGGATGGTTCAATATACAGAAATCCATCAATTTATTCCATTATATAAACAAACTCAAAAAAGATTCCAGGACCATCTCATTAGATGCTGAAGAAGCCTTTGACAAAGTATAATACCCCTTCATGTTAAAAGTTTTGGAGAGATCAAGAATTTAAAGTCCATTTCTAAGCATAATAAAAGTAATATAGAGCAAACCAGTAGCCAACATCGAACTAAATGGAGAGAAATTTGAGGCAATCCCACTAAAATCAGGGACAAGACATAGCTGCTCACTCTCTCTGTAACTATTCAGTATAGTACTCAACGTTTTAGCCAGAGAAATTTGGCAGCAAAAAGAAATAAAAGAGATACAAATTTGGAGGGAAGAAGTTAAGATACCCCCCCAATGGACCATCTCATTCCCCCTCCCCTTTGCCTCTATGAGGGTGTTCCTCCATCCACCCACTCACTCCTGCCCCACCGTTCCAGCATCCTCCTTCACTGGGGCATCAAACCTCCACAAGGCCAAGGGCCTCCCCTCCCACTGATGTCAGACAAGGCCATCCTTTGCTATATACATGTATCTGGAACCATGGATCTCTCTTTGTTTGGTGGTCTAGTCCCTGGGAGCAGTGGGTGGTCTGGCCAACCAACGTTGTTCCTATGGGGTTGCAATCCCTCTCTGCTCCTTCAGTCCTTCCATCAGCTCCCACACCTGGGTCCCAGAGCTCAATCTGATGGTTGGCTCCAAGTATGCACATCTGCATTGGTTAGGTGCTAGCAGAGCCTCCCAGGGATCAGCCGCACCAGGTTCCTGTCATCAAGTGCCTCTTGGCAACAGCAACAGCAACTGTGTCATGTTTGGTGTCTGTAGACAGGATGGATTCCCAAGTGGAGCAGTCCCCGGATGGCCCTTCCTTCAGTCTCTCCTCCAGTTTTTTACCCCTGTCTTTACTTTGGACAGGAACTTTAAAAGAAACTTTAATTTTAAAAAGATATAGGAAAAGATAATCCTTCTAAAATGAATATCCTCTCCATATAGGAGAGTGAAGTCAGTTTATGGTTGATGAGTTAAAAGAAAAAGGCAAAAGATGCTCACAGAAGCACATCCCAGGGCAGGGAAGGAAATTTGAAGTCAATTGTGCAATATAGACTACGAAATATAGAATACAATTTTTTATTAATGGAGTCCTGTTTGTCTTAGTCATCCCATATTTGTGACTTGAAGAGTCTGGTTTTGGAAGAGATTGCCTTCTTTGGAAATCTTGTTAGTTCTAAAAGCTAAGAGACTTGGGGCTGAGAGATAGAATAAAGGATAGTGTAGTTGCTGCTCAAGTATGAAAACCAGAGTTCAGATCCTCAGTACCCATGTAAGGGCTGTGCAGGCATAGCAGTTGTGCTAATTTGCTACCTATTGCTTTTATAAAGATTATAGCCAAAAGCAATTTGGAAAGGAAAAGATTTATTTGGTTTACACATTCTGGTCACAGCCCACTTTTGAGGGATACTGCCCTGGTTACCATTTTATTACTGTGAAGAGACACTGTCTCTTCACTGATAAAAACAAGCATTTAAAAATGCTTGGGTTCTTGCTTACAGTTTTAGAGGGTTAGTACATTGTTATCATGGTGTGAAGCAGACATACATGGCACTGAAGCAAGAACTAAGGGCTTTACATCTTGATCCTCAGGCAGAAGTCAGAAAGAACAATTCTGGGACTGGTACGGGCATTTGAAATCTCAAAGTAACACATCTCCTACAAGAAAGCCACACGTCCCAATCCTTCCAAACAGTTCATCAACTAGGGACTAAGCATATTAATATATGAGGGTATTCTCATTCAAATGCTACAGAAGCCAAGGCAAGAATTCAAGCAGGTGAAAACCCGGAGGCAAAAATTGAAGCAGAGACCATTGGAGGAGTGCTGTTTACTGGCTTGTTCATTTTTAAGCCTGCTTTCTTATACCACTGAATTACTAGAACAGGGGAGGCTCTGCCCATTATAGATTGGACCCTCCCACATTAGTCATTAATCAATAAAATTCTACACAACTGAAGTTCCCCTCTTCTCAGATGACCCCTACTTGCATCAAGTTGAAACAAAACAAAACAAAACAAAACAAAACACCTTAACCAGCATGTGTCCCATTTGCAATCCCATTCCTCTGAAGGTAGAGACAGAATTCTCCATGAGCAAGCTGGCTAGCTATACCAGCTGAGTTGGCAATCTCTTAGCTCAAATGAAAGATTCTGTCTCAATATATAAGGTGGAAGTTGATTAAACAAGATACCTGACATCAACTTCTGGTCTTCACATGCATATGCATGCAAAACTACAGAGAGAGAGAGAGAGAGAGAGAGAGAAAGAGAGAGAGAGAGAGAGAGAGAATGAGAGAAACTGCATATGAGCTTGCTTTACAAACTATAACTCTTTATAAATGCAAAAATAATATGACTATTTTATTCCACTAAAATCATTGTATTAAAAAATGCAAGTGAGATAAATGATTTTATTTTTAAAAGTTCACTCCTTGTAAAAATCAACAGTAAGTGCTTTGGATGAAAACATGGTAAGAAGTTCTGCATCTGATTCACCTGTCAAGGGAAAGCAGCCCAGGGAGGGCTCCGCTTTCTTTTCAGTCTTCCATTTTGTTAGGGGTGTCTTTGGTTGCTTCTTGTTAGAATCTGACAGATCTTGAGAGCGCCACAGAGCAATGTGTCTAAAAACGCAGAAGTGTGAACACAGATGGTCACCATTTATATATTAGCTTACATATTACCAGGAAGTATATACATCTAGAGGTCTCTTCATTAGTTTTGTGATGATGTCATGATTTAACTACATGACCATGACAAAGAAGCCTAGGATACCACTATCATTTTTCCCATAGCCTACAACAACATTTAGATCAACCCATGAATATTTTGGAGGGCACCAATTCACCTTGAGTCAAAAGGCCAGTAACAGATTCTTTCTTTGTATTCTAGGATTAAGCTTTACTACACATTGCCTTTTAATTTGCTTTCTATCTTTGAAAATTGGGTATGTCTGTTTGCTTCTTTGTTTCTGGGGTGAAACATTTACCAAAAACAACTTGGAGAGGAAATGTTTTGTTTCAATTTAAGCTTCCAAGTACCAGGTAATAGTTGGGAATCACTGAGGGAAGTCAGTGCAAGAACTCCAGACAGGAACCTGGAGGCTAGATTGGAAGCAGAGACCACAGAGGAATACTGATTTATCTATGTGGTTTGCTAAGCTTGCCTTATTATACCCCCTGGGACCACCTACACAGGTGTAGCACCAGCCACAATGGTCTTGGCCCTCCTGTATCAATCATCAATCAAGAAAATAGCAACATTTAGATAATTTAGACTTTCTGACAAGCCAATATAATGGAGATATTTTGTCAAATGAAATTTTTGCTTCCCAGATGAGTCTAACTTTTAGGTTGACATGAACAAAGCCTCCTCCTCCCAAGGATGGAGCAGGATAACAGTATCCATGTAAGAAGGAATAACATGTAAGAAGGAATAACATGTAAGAAGGATAACAGTATTCATGTAAGAAGGAATACATGTAAGAAGGATAACAGTATCCATGTAAGAAGGAATAACATGTAAGAAGGAATAACATGTAAGAAGATAACAGTATCCATGTAAGAAGGAATAACATGTAAGAAGGATAACAGTATCCATGTAAGAAGGAATAACATGTAAGAAGGAATAACATGTAAGAAGGATAACAGTATCCATGTAAGAAGGAATAACATGTAAGAAGGATAACAGTATCCATGTAAGAAGGAATAACATGTAAGAAGGATAACAGTATCCATGTAAGAAGGAATAACATGTAAGAAGGATAACAGTATTCATGTAAGAAGGAATGGCTTGCAGAGCTAGAATGGTGGAAGCAAAGGTGAGGTTCTCTGCTTGGGAAGCAGCACCCATTACAAAACTGACCTTAATTTACCACAATCATCTCGAAGTCAGTGATGAAAGTTTTCCCCAGTTCTTGTGTCAGAATGAGTGGGCAGCTCCCTTGGGAGCAGACAGCGATGAACCAACCAGGGAAGGCTGCAGACTCAAATGTAGAGGTTGTACCACTCTTCTTGTGATAGAAGAGAGAGGCTTTTACAGGTTCCTTTTTGTGATACATTTCCATTATGTTCCCTTTCTGGTGGGTGAGAAGGAGATCCCAGGGAGAAATGTCACCACATGAACTCTTCACTTGTTTTTAAACATCAGACTCCATCTTCTAAAGCAGCCCAGAGACTTCTGGTTCTTATTAGAGAATCATATACTCCAATTATATGTTAGAGTATAGTAGAAACATTAGGACACAAAATTTCAATTTTGTTTGTATTTTCAATCTTTTGAGACAAATTCTCTCTGGGTAGCCTCAATGCTAAGATTAGAGGCAGGTACCATCATGTCCAGCTCTCTCTCTCTCTCTCTCTCTCTCTCTCTCTCTCTCTCTCTCTCTCTCTCTCTCTCTCCCCACCCCTCACTCTGTAGACCAGAATAGCCTTGAACTCAGAGATCTGCCTGCCTCTGTCTCCTAGTTGCTGGGATTAAAGGCATACACCATCACTGCCTACCTCATTCACTCTTAATGTTTTGAAAGAATAAATTGGCAGAAGTTTTGGAGATATACACCATTGTTTTAGCTGATTCACCTGTCAAGGGAAAACAGTCTGTTTCCTACAAATAAAGGTGTTTAAAGAATGTTTATACCGCAGCATAAATTTTGAGTGAAATACAATTGTCTTTGAAAAATTTCTTTAATGTTAGCACTATGGATATCTTTATTGTCAGGGGATGTCCTTTCATGTGTTGTAGGTTGATCCCTGTAGGCAGTATCCCTGCCCTTCACTCACTAGACAAATGGCACATTCTTGTTTCCAATTGTAACCACCTGTTATAGTTAGGGTTTCATTGCTGTGAAGAGGCTCTATGACCACAGCAACTCTTACAAAGCAAAACATTTAATTGGGGTTGGCTTATAGTTTCAGAGGCTTAGTCAACTATCATTATGGTGAGAAGTATACCATTGTACAGACGTACATGGTGATAGAGGAGGTTAGAGTTCTACATCTTGATCCACAGACAGCTGGAGGAAGACTGAGACATATTCCCTCTATCAAGGCTATGCCTAACTCAATAAGGCCATACCTCTAATAATGTTACTCCCTGCACCACCCAAGTATCTTGACATTGACAACTTATTTTCTAGTCAAAAATAATTCTTTTTTGTTTAATCATAAAACTGAGCATTTGCCTATGACTGCTTATTGAAACAGGCAAGATGATAATTGTGGTGCCAAGAGGTCTAGTTTAAATTGCCTTACTATAACATATTTTTATTAAATAAAATTAAGATGACCATTGCAGGGATTTATAAATTTTTTCAAAAAAATTATCAGTGAAATTTTGTCTAGAAGATAAACTCATACACTCTGTGACAGCTTAAATGTCCTTGTTTTTTGTACACTGACTAGCCAGACCAGCTTAGTTGGTGAGCTCCAGATTTGGTGAGAGATCCTATCTTAAAAATAATGTGGAGCTCCGTCCTCTGTGCACCTTCCATGCCAGAGGAACGCTTGTCTCCAAGGAGTGTTCTGAACCTAGAACTCAGGTGTGATCAGCATTTTCTCTCCAGTGTCTCTCTAAGGCAGGTTCACTTAGGAGATCACAGGCCACAGAAACATCAGAGCAGCTGGGACAGGGATCTACTGGCCTATATCTGCAGACAAGAGGTGGGGCTGTTCCACAGTCCTCTGTGCACTGGTCTTGCCAGGAGAGAGCTAGTCTCCCAGGAGTGCTGATACAGGCTTACAGACTCACAGGAAGAGCAAGCTCCAGCCACCTACAGCAAGAACATCTAACACCAGAGATTACCAGATGGCAAAAGGCAAACACAAGAATCTTACTAACAGAAATCAAGACTACTTCGCATCAACAGAACCAATACTCTCACCATAGCAAGTCCTGGATACCCCAATACACTGGAAAAGCAAGATTTGTATTGAAAATCATATCTCATGATGCAGGTAGAGGATTTTAAGAAGGAAATTAATAACTCCCTCAAAGAATTATAGGAGAACTCGGCAAACAGATGAAGGAATTGAACAAAACCATCCAGGATCTAAAAATGGAAGTAAAAACAAAGAAATCACAAAGGGAGACAACTCTGGAGATAGAAACCCTAGGAAAGAAATGAGGAGCTATAGATGCAAGCATCACCAACATAATACAAGAGATGGAAGAGAGAATATCAGGTGCAGAAGATTCCATAGAAAACATGTACACAACAGTCAAAGAAAATGCAAAATGCAAAAAGATCCTAACTCAAAACATCCAGGAAATCCAAGACACAATGAAAAGACCCAAACTAAGGATAATAGGAGTAGATGAGAATGAAGATTTTTCAACTTAAAAGGCCAGTAAATATCTTCAACAAAATTATAGAAGAAAACTTTCCTAACCTAAAGAAAGAGATGCCCATGAACATACAAGAAGCCTACAAAACTCCAAATAGACTGAACCAGAAAAGAAATTCCTCCAGACACATAATAATCAAAACACCACATGCATTAAACAAAGATAGATATTAAAAGCAGTAGGTTAAGTAACCTATAAAGGCAGACCTATTAGCATTGCACCAGATTTCTCACCAGAGACTATGAAAGCAAGAAGGTCCTGGACAGATGTCATATTGACCCTAAGAGAACACAAATGCCAGCCCAGGCTACTATACCCAGCAAACCTCTCAATTACCATAGATGGAGAAACCAAAGTATTCCATGACAAAACCAAATTCACACAATATCTTTCCACAAATCCAGCCCTTCAAAGGATAATAATGGGAAAACTCCAAAACAAGGAGAGAAACTAAGCCCTAGAAAAAGCAAGAAAGTAATCTTTCAACAAAGCTAAAATAAGATAGTCACATGAACAGAATCCCAAATCTAACAACAAAAATAATAGGAAGCAACAATTACTTTTCCTTAATATCTCTTAATATCAATGGACTCAATTCCTCGATAAAAAGACAAAGACTAACAGACTGGCTACAAAAACAGGACCCAACATTTTGCTGCATACTGGAAACCCACCTCATGGATAAAGACAAATACTACCTCAGAATAAAAGCCTGGAAAACAATTTTTCAAGCAAATGGTTCGAAGAAACAAGCTGGAGTAGCCATTCTAATACCAAATAAAATTGACTTTCAACCTAAAATTTTCAAAAAAGACAAGGAGAGGCACTTGATACTCATCAAAAGTAAAATCTACCAAGATAAACTCTCAATTCTGAACATCCATGCTCCATATACAAGGCATCCACATTCATTAAAGAAACTTTAGTAAAGCTCAAAGCACACATTGTACTGCACACAATAATAGTGGGAGACTTCAACACCCCTCTCTCATCAATGAACAGATCCTGGAAACAGAAACTGAACAGAGACAGAGTGAAACTAACAGAAGTTATGAAACAAATGGATTTAATAGATATCTATAGAACATTTTATCCTAATATAAAAGGATATAACTTTTTTTCTCAGCACATCATGATACCTCCTCCAAAATTGACCATATAATTGATTACAAAATAGGTCTCAACAAATACAAAAATATTGAAATTATCCCATGCATCCTACCAGATCACCATGGACTAAGGCTGCTCTTCAATAACAACATAAATAATAGAAAGCACCCATACACATGGAAGCTGAGCAACACACTACTCAATGATAACTTGGTCAAGGAAGAAATAAAGAAAGAGATTAAAGACTTTTTACAGTTTAATGAAAATGAAGCCACAACATACCCAAAGTTATGGGACTCAATGAGGAAATTCCTAAGAGGAAAACTCATAGCTCTGAGTGCCTCCAAAAAGAAACTGGAGAGAGCATACACTACTAGCAACTTGATAGCACACCTAGAAGCAAATTCTCCTAAGAGAGTAGACAGCAGGAAATAATCAACCAAGTGGAAACAAAAGGAACTATTCAAAGAATCAACCAAACCAGGAGCTGGTTCTTTGAGAAAATCAACAGGATAGATAAATCCTTAGCCGGACTAACTGGAGGGCAAAGGGACAGTATCTTAATTAACAAAATCAGAAATGAAAAGGGAAACATAACAACAGAACCTGAGGAAATTCAAAACATCATCAGATCCTACTAAAAAAGGCTATACTCAAAAAAATGGAAAACCTGGATGAAATGGACAATTTTCGACACAGATACCAGGTACCAAAGTTAAATCAGGATCAGATTAATGTTATAAACATTCCCATATCCCCTAAAGAAATAGCAATGGTCATTAATAGTCTCCCAACCAAAAAAGCCCAGGACCAGATGGGTTTAGTGCAGAGTTCTATCAGACCTTCAAAGAAGACCTAATTCCAATACTCTTGAAACTCTTCCACAAAACAGAAATAGAAGGTCCTCTATCTAATTCGTTCTATGAAGCCACAATTATTCTGCTACCTAAACCAAAAAAAGACTGAACAAAGAAAGAGAACTTCAGACCAATTTCCCTTATGAATATTGTTGCAAAAATACCCAATAAAATTCTCCCAAACTGAATCCAAGAACACATCAAAATGATCATCCATTATAATTAACTAGGCTTCATCCCAGGGATGCAGGAATGGCTCAATATACAGAAATCTATCAACGTCAACCACTATATAAACAAACTCAAAGTTAAAAACTGTATGATCATCACATTAGATGCTGAGATATAATCCAATACCTGTTCATGATAAAAGTCTTGGAAAGATCAGGAACTCAAGGCCTATACGTAAACATAATAAAAGCAATATACAGCAAACCAGTAGCCAACATCAAACTAAATGGAGAGAAACTTGAAGCAATCAGACTAAAATCAGGTACTAGACAAGGCTGCCCACTTTCTCTGTACGTATTCAATATAGTACTTGAAGCCCTTGCCAGAGCAATTAGACAACAAAAGGAGATCAAAGAGATACAAATTATGTGGGTAGAGATGAAGGAAG
The DNA here is from genome assembly GCA_902729485.2 of Mus minutoides. Lineage (NCBI taxonomy): Eukaryota > Metazoa > Chordata > Mammalia > Rodentia > Muridae > Mus > Mus minutoides. The sequence goes on from LR755130.1 coordinate 3,104,461, forward strand.
GCACCCAGTACCAATCTGACTTATTTATACACACATGTGCACACATATTCACATAGACCTATGTCCACACATATGAATACACAGACACTCAAGAATAACTTTAAAAATCTTCCTTCTTGCCAAAACTTAATTTTGTAAAAGGAAAGAAAATGTTATTTTGGAGAGCTGGTTTCAAAATACCCCTACATTTTTCTTTATTCTTTGGTGATGTATGAAGCCTTAAATCAGTATAAGGATAATCTGGTAATTATCTTTTAAAAGATTTGAAAATCAGAGTTTCTGTTAAGTGGGTGCTTTGTGAAAAGGTGGGCTCCTCATCCTTGGCCAGGAGAGAGCAGCTCTTTCTTTTCTAAACTCACCTCAAGCTGTAGCACAGGCTGCTCCCCATTCTTTGTGCAGAACAGGCAGCTCTGAGGCCTTTCCACTCCCAGGTACATGGGATCCCCCCTGTTCTTCTCAAGAGTGTCCAGATATTGGCATGGGAGCAAGGTAACTGTGACTACAAATGCAAGGCAGAGAGCAGAGTTCAGTTCATGTTTCCAAAGCATCATCTCTAAACTCAACACAACAAAATAGAGGCTGGAATCTTTTCACCAACCTTCCTGTCACCTGCCACACACCAGCTGGCTCAGATAGGCATCTCATTCGTGTGATTGATAACTTCTTATGGATTCAAAAATTCATCTCATAGACCTTTCTTTTTTATTGAACTCTTAGAGCTTCACAGAAAAAAAAATCTTCCACCATTTCCTCAACCTAACTCTCCATTCCTCCTAGGGTCACCTACCTCTTTCTTCCTTGACCCATCCCTTAGCTGTCCAAGACTATGACTGCCCTCTCTTCTAAATTATCCATGCAATACTCTTCTCCAGATACGGGCAGTTAACACATGTGTGGTAAAATGAAAGGCCGTGGACACACCCACAACATTAGCTAGAGGGGCTGCCACAAGGGCCAGGGTTACTGACCTGGAACAGTTTGCTCTCTCCTTGGGACCACAGTGAGGGTATTGCTCTGCAGGACCCACACACGACTGCTAAGATCCTGAATATGTCTAAGCCAAGGTTTTGCTGCACTTAGCTCTGTAAGGAAAGTGAAAAGTAAAAAAGTAGGAAAGCACAGAATATCTCCCCTTCCCAATCTTTTGCTTCTTCATGAAGATGATCTTTACCTTTATCCTTATTCATTATGATGATGTTGTTTCTGAACTGCCAATCTGCAGACTGACCCTAGGGAAGACACAGAGTTAGTCCTAAGTCACAGTTTGACCCAGGTCAGAGGAGCTGGTGAACAGCTTAACTGTGACCCCAGGCAGATTCCCTAAACCAAGTGTCACAAGGTTCCATTGTATCCTTAGATTCAGCTTATTGTCCAAGAGAAACAGCTACTCTAGTTCCTCTGTAGGCCTGAGGTACAAGGGGACAGAGAGCACCAAGGTCAGAGCCAAGCAGCAAGAGATTCTGGGCAGTGGCTGAAAGCCACAGGCTGCATTTCTAACCTGATTGCATAGGAATGTGTCTGCACACTACAGAACTATAGCCACTGCTGTGCTCGGCTTCTCTGACAAGCTCTACTAAGGTCCAGGCCTTTTATCCACAACATGAAAAGAGGAGGTTATGCCTCAGTGCATCTAGGACTGCTGGACACCCTAGATAATTGCTGGTTCCATGTGCTGGAGGGCTTGCTAAGCATCTATTGTAATAAATGGCAACTGTAGTTTGCCTGTGACTTAGGAAACCTTGGAAAGGGAGGGCTTGCTAAGCCTGTGAGAGCAGTAAGCAGGAAATAGGTCACAGATTTTAATCTGATAGAGGAAAGAAGCATTATGGGATTTCCCCAGGATGGATGACTGGACTAAGTGACTTAAAATGAGGTACTAGAATATTGCTTCTATTAGTAGGAACATACAGGAAGTGCAAGGGTGTATAAGAAGACTATTCTCTAAGTCCTATGTTATTTTTAAATTGGTACAAGTCACCTTGGGCTGACTCCAGCGGATACTCCACCTTCTCCCAGCCAATATTCATGTTGCTTCTCCACCAACAAGTTCTGACCAAAGCAAAGACATCTGCTGGACTGCCTGTCCACATCTCAGCAGATTTAAGTCATTATCTTGTTATAGAAAGAGGAAGTCTGATGAACCACTCACATTTGGGGTGCTCCCTTTCAACGCTCTATTAGGCACAGATCACACCCAAAGAGAAATTTTATTGAGCAAGACAGAGATACAAGGTGGCTGCATCTGAATTTGGCAGAAGCAGCAGTAAATGGCTCCGTAAAAATTATTTTTAAAGGAAAAAAGGGGGAAGATCATGGTAGAATGGACTAGAATGAGTAGGTAGGTTCTGGTTGGACTTGTTAGTCAATGTAGTAAAATAGGAAAATTTGATAGCTGGATTTTGGTAGTTGCCTCCAGGAAGGAGTCAGGCACAATAAGGAAGTGGCCAAATAAGGGAATCCAATGGTATTGCAAGAGAGGGAAGCAAAAAGGACAGCATTTGCTGGTGCCATGTTTGCCATGCTTGGGCCTAATTGTCAGATGGTCTATCAGTTGTCAGAGTGCCCTTCGTTAGATTTTTCTGAAAGGAAACTGAGGCAATGATTTTGATGCTTTTTCCCCGTAAAGGAGTTACAGTGTGCCTCTGAACGATCTGAAAACATGTCACTTTCATACCTTATTGGATTCCATCTGAGGGACAAATACTACCGATGAGTTAAGGGACTGGTTGGATAAGGTCCCAGCCTCCTAGTCTTCTGGTAGGACAATTCTCAGGCTTCTTAGAGGGCCCCTAGTGGCTCCCAGCCACAGTTACCTATAAAAGTAACTAGTGTCTACTGAATTCCCTGTAGTCATATCCTAAACAAGTTCCCTGCTCTAAAGAAAACCCCAATAAGCCAATACTTCAATATTCAAAAGGAGGACATTTGCATTCAAATAATTTATATTCAAAGTAAATCTTTAAACATTTATAATTGTGCTTACAATTGATTCTAAAGTGTAAACTGTGTAAACTATGCATGTTGTATTGGTATCATTTGGCATCTGGTCAGAAATACAAAAACCCAGGCTCTACTCCAACCTACAGAATCAAGATCTGAAAGAAAAAAATATTAAAAATTGCTATACCATCAGGCATGGTAAGTGCATGCCTTTAATCTCAGCACTCTGGAGGCAGAGGCAAGTGGATCTCTGTGAGTTTGAGCTCAGCCTGGTCTATGTGGTAAGTTCCAGGTGATTCAGGGCTATGTAGACAGATTCTATCTCAAAAAATTTTATTGCTGTGCCTTCTGTGTTTATAATATATACCCATGCTCTGTAACAATCAAATCAACACCAAAAGAAAGTGGTCAGGGCTCTGGGCATGCTTGGGACTGGGAGAAAACAGGTTCAGAGCCCTGAAGCCATTTTTCCTCCAATCTCTGAAAACTATACAAATGGGCTTTGTTGGCACCAAGCCAAAGGAGAGAGAGAAAGACAGACTGAAGCCAAGCTGGAGAATCAGAGACAGCCTATCTTGGATGGCTAGGAACAGATTTCATCTACTGAAAATAACACTAAGAATTTGGTAGCTTTGAGCCCAAAGCTGGTATACAGATCTAATTTGGGAAACTTTGTTCATTGCTGTAGAGCCTGAGAAATTTTCAAGGTTGTACAAATGTCTTAGTTAGGATTTCTATTGCTATGAAAAGACACCATGACCAAAACAACTCTTAAAAGGAAAGTATTTAATTGGGGCTGGCTTACAATTCAGAGGTTTATTTGATTGTCATTATGGTGGAAAACAAGGCAGCACTCAGGCAGACCTGGTGCTGGAGAAGTAGCTGAGAGTTCTACATCTAGATTGTCAGAGAACAGGAAGAGAGTGTGATACTGGGCCTGGCCTGAGAGCTCAAAGCTTGTCCCAGTGATACACTTCCTCCAATATGGTCACACCTACTCCAACATGGATATACCTCCTAATAGTGCCACTCCCTATGAGTCTATGGTGGTAATTTTTATTTAATTCACAACAACAAGACACCAATAACTATATTCCTCCAGCAGGGTAATTAATAATAGAATGTTTTGACAGTATGAAGGCAAATCTTTCACCCATACCAACTTCTGTACTGTTTGCTTTCCACACTCCTCATGCACTTGGCAGACATTGAGCTAACATATTAGCTAGACCATACAATCTGGGAGTGTTGAGATGGGGAGATAATATTCAAGACCATGAGATGCAAATCTAAGCATTGCCAGCAGAGGTCCTGTCACATGAAGAAAGAAAGCTACCACTGTACTGACAACTCTGGTGGACAGCAGACACTTGCTCAGTGCAGACTCAGTAACAGCATGAACCATTGAGAAGACGTGCATCCATCAGCTCATTTGACCCTTGACCCAGACCTGGGATACAATGGCAGTTTCCAACTTTTGAGACCCCAGAAAGAAGCTAATATGACACCGCATTTGACACCTCATTTTCTCCTTTCCTTTCCTTTCCTTTCCTTTCCTTTCCTTTCCTTTCCTTTCCTTTCCTTTCCTTTCCTTTCCTTTCCTTTCCTTTCCTTTCCTTTCCTTTTCTCTTTCTTTCTTTCTTTCTTTCTTTCTTTCTTTCTTTCTTTCTTTCTTTCTTTCTTTCTTTCTTTCTTTCTTTCTCTCTTTCTCTCCTCCTCTCATTCTCTCATCCTCTCATCCTCCTCCTTCTTTTATAATTTCCCTCCTTATCCCTGCCCTCATGTCTAATAGGATTTTGACTTTGATGTATCTCAGTTTTCAGGTTTGTTTCTCTCTTGAATATATTCATCCAATTTTGTTGATGCATTTCTTCTCATTTGGGCTGAATATTTTTCTTTTTCTTAATTTCTTTAAATTTTTCAGCCCTGATGTATTTTCTTTTGTTCTATCTGTATATCTGATAGTGTTTTGACTTTATCTTATTAAGGGGATTGAGAATTTTAATATTTTAATATTCAGATTTTAATATTCTTTTGTTTGTTTTTGTGAGACAAGGTTTCTCTGTGTAGCCCTGGCTGACCTGGAACTCACTCTGTAGACCAGGTCTTGAATTCAGATGTCTCTGTCTCCTAAGTGCTGGGATTAAAGGCATGTGCCACCACTGCCTGGCTCAAATTTTAATTTTTAATCATTTGTTTGTGTTTTTGAACTTTTAAAATCATTGGTAAAATTTAAAAATTTCAGTTCTAAACTTGTGGGTTTTAAAAGCCCTTTCCTTTTTCTTGCCCTCTATAACATCTAACCCTCCTCTGCCTTTTCCACTCACGTATTTAACCTAGCTTCTCTATTTCTCCCTTTCACCTACCCCCTTTCCTTATGTCATTAGTTTATTATTTCATTGCTACTCTATATGATTCTTTCTTTCATAGCACATTTTCCATGAATTTTTTCTTTCTCATTTTTTGTGGTCAATAATGATATAGAATAATGTACCAGTATGCTATTGTACATTTTAAGATGTATTTCTATATCCTGTATGGTATGAAGTTTCTGTTACAGGAGTTTGCTTTCTCCTTACTGAGTGGTACTGGGATTGAACTTGAAGTGTAGGCTGCTCAGTAGGAAGATAACCTCCACATCCAAAGAAATATACAAACCAACAGATGCAACACAGAATTGCAAGAAACATGAAAAGACAGCAACATGACTTCAATAGAAGTTTTTAACTACTGAATACAAAATAGGTAAAATTCCAGATGAATATTTCAGAAGTTTACTGCTAAAAATGACCAAGGACTTGAGAGTGCATAAAAAAAAAAAATCAGGTGAATTTGACCCATGACTTTTTATAGAAAAAAGTCTGCGAAATGAAATTTATAAGGACCTGAACAATGTGTATGAAAGAGTTGACTACATGGAAGAGAAGTTCACCAAGAGAATTGACATTAATAAAATAATGAAACAGAGGTTAAAAGAGCAATGTATAATATCCACCAAAAAGATAGTTGTTTGAAAAGTAAGACTTACAAACCCTTAGCTAATCTTACTAAAAGCAAGAGGGAGGACACTCAAATTAATGAAATTAAGATAAAAAATGTGTCATGAGCAGATGTGATTTGTAATAAAGATAAAATTTCTGTATAGAAAATATTTATAGTGGGGCAGCAGTTGCCCGCAGGGGCAGGAACCGAGGAACTCCGCCCCACCGGAGGCTGGGCCTCTCCCAGCCAGAACACCCCCCCCACCCTGCCATCTTTCCTCTGAGCCCAGTGGACTCAGCTAGGGCCTGTCCTGTGCTCCCCACACCCCAGGACTTTAAGATCACATTGGGAGCTCGGGGCTCGGGCTGCAGGCACTGTGCACTCTCCTAGGCTCTTTCGGGACTCCCCAAGTTATCTCGGGACCTGAGGTGAGCAGGGGAACTTGAGACACCAGCCTGGAGATTGATAAAGGCCCAGGGCAGAAGAGTGGGTCCTTTCTGGTCTGCACCAATGCCAGGTCTCCTCCGGCAGAGATGGCAGGAGGCAAGCATAAGAACAGAAGCAACAGAATCCAAGGGTACTTGGCATCACCAGAACCAAACTCACCTACCACATCAAATCCTAGAAACAACAGCACACCAGAAAAGCAGGACATGGATATAAAGTCACTCGTCATGATGATGATGGAGGACTATAAGAAGGAAATGCAGGAAATCACAGATAAACAACTTAGAGAGATACAGGAAAATAATACCAAACAGGCGATTGAATTCAACAAAGCCATCCAGGACCTAAAAATGGAAGTTGAAACAATTAAGGAAAACCAAAAGGATATAACCCTGGAGATAGAAACCATAGGAAAAAAATCAGGAACCATAGATATGAGCATCAACAGCAGAATACAAGAGATAGAAGACAGAATCTTAGGCACAGAAGATTCGATAGGGAGCATAGACATGACAATCAAAGAAAATGCTAAATGCAAAAAGATCCTAACACAAAATATCCAGGAAATCCAGGACACAATGAGAAGACCAAACTTAAGGATGATAGGAGTAGATGAGAAGGAAGACTCACAAACTAAAGGGCCAGCAAATATCTTCAACAAAATAATAGAAGAAAACTTTCCATACCTAAAGAATGAGATGCCCATAAACATACAAGAAGCCTACAGAACTCCAAATAGGCTAGACCAGAAAAGAAATTCTTCCTGACACATAATAATCAGAACAACAAATGCACTAAATAAAGACAGAATATTAAAAGCAGTAAGGGAAAAAGGTCAAGTAACATATAAAGGCAAGCCTATTAGAATCACTCCAGATTTCTCACCAGAGACTATGAAAGCCAGAAGATCATGGACAGAGATTATACAGACACTAAGAGAACACAAATGCCAGCCCAGGCTACTATACCCAGCAAAACTCTCATTTGCCATAGACAGAGAAACCAAAGTATTCCACGACAAATTCAAATTCACACAATATCTTTCCACGAATCCAGCCCTTCAAAGGATAATAACAGAAAAACACCAATAAAAGGACAGAAACTCTGCCCTAGAAAAAGCAAGAAAGTAATCCTTCAACAAACCTAAAAGAAGACACCCACAAGAACAGAATCTCAACTCTAAAAACAAAAATGACAGGAAGCAACAATTACTGTTCCTTAATATCGCTTAATATCAATGGACTCAATTCTCTGATAAAAAGACTATCAGACTGGCTACACAAACAGGACCCGACATTTTACTGTCTACAAGAAACACACCTCAGGAAAAAAGACAGACACTACCTCAGAGTGAAAGGCTGGAAAACAATATTCCAAGCAAACGGCCCGAAGAAAAAAGCTGGGGTAGCCATTCTAATATCGAATAAAATAGACTTTCAACCCAAAATTATCAAAAGAGACAAAGAGGGGCACTTCATACTCATCAAAGGCAAAATCTTCNAAAAAAAAAAAAAAAAAAAAAAAATGGAGAGAGCTTGCACCAGTAGCTCTGCAAGCTCTAGAACAAATGGAAGCAAAGTCACCTAAGAGGAGTAGACGGCAGGAAATAATCAAACTCAGGGGTAAAATCAACCATGTGGAAACAAAAAGAACTATCCAAAGAATCAGTCAAAGCAGGAACTGGTTCTTTGAAAAAGTCAACAAGATAGACAAATCCTTGGCCAGAATCACTAGAGGGCACAGGGATAGCAACCAAATTAACAAAATCAGAAATGAAAAGGGAGACATAAAAACAGATCCTGAGGAAATTCAAAACACCATCAGATCCTTCTACAAAAGGTTATATTCAAAAAAACTGGAAAATCTAGATGAAATGGATAACTTTCTAGACAGATTCCAAGTTCCAAAGTTAAACCAGGATTAGATTAATAACCTAAACAGCCCTATATCTCCTGAAGAAATAGAAGCAGTCATTAATAGTCTCCTAACCAAAAATTGCCCAGGACCAGATGGGTTTAGTGCAGAGTTCTATCAGACCTTCAAAGAAGACCTAGTTCCAGTTCTTCTCAAAGTATTCAACAAAATAGAATCTGAAGGTGCACTACTCAATTCATTCTATGAAGCCACAATTACTCTGATACATAAACCACATAAAGACACAACAAAGATAGAGAACTTCAGACCAATTTCCCTTATGAATATTGACACAAAAATACTCAACAAAATTCTCGCCAACCGAATCCAAGAACACATCAAAACGATCATCCATCATGACCAAGTAGGCTTCATCCCAAAATGCAGGGATGGTTTAATATATGGAAATCCATCAACATAATACACTATATAAACAAACTCAAAGATAAAAACCACATGATCATTTCCTTAGATGCTGAGAAAGCATTTGACAAAATCCAACACCCATTCATGATAAAGGTCTTGGAAAGATCAGGAATTCAAGGCCCTTACCTAAACATGATAAAAGCAATCTACAGCTAATCAGTGGCCAACATCAAACTAAATGGAGAGAAACTGGAAGCAATCCCACTAAAATCAGGGACCAGACAAGGCTGCCCACTTTCTCCCTACCTATTCAATATAGTACTTGAAGTCCTAGCCAGAGCAATTCGACAAAAAAGGAGGTCAAGGGGATACAAATTGGAAAGGAAGAACTCAAATTATCGCTATTTGCAGATGATATGATAGTATATATAAGTGACCCCCAAAACTCCAGCAGAGAACTCCTAAACCTGATAAACAGCTTCAATGCAGTAGCTGGATATAGAATTAACTCAAACAAATCGATGGCCTTTCTCTATACAAATGATAAACTGGCTGAGAAAGAGATCAGGGAAATATCACCCTTCACAATAGTCAGTAACAATATAAAATATCTTGGTGTGACTCTTACGAAGGAAGTGAAAGATTTGTATGACAAGAACTTCAAGTCTCTGAAGAAAGAAATTGAGGAAGATCTCAGAAGATGGAAGGATCTCCCATGCTCATGGATTGGCAGAATCAATATAGTAAAAATGGCTATCGTGCCTAAAGCTATCTACAGATTCAATGCAATCCCCATCCAAATTCCAACTCAATTCTTCAAGGATCTATAAAAGACAATTAGCAAGTTCATCTGGAATAACAAAAACCCTAGACTAGCAAAAACTCTTCTCAACAATAAAAGAACCTCTGCTGGAATCACCATGCCTGACCTCAAGCTGTACTACAGAGCAATCATAATAAAAACTGCATGGTACTGGTACAGCAACAGACAGGTAGGTCAATGGAATAGGATAGACGACCCAGAAATGAATCCACTCACCTATGGTCACCTGATCTTTGACAAGGGAGCTAAAACTATCCAGTGGAAAAAAGACAGCCTTTTCAACAAATGGTGCTGGCACAACTGGCAGCTATCATGTAGAAGACTGGGAATTGATCCATTCTTATCTCCTTGTACTAAGGCCAAGTCTAAGTGGTTGAAGGACCTCCACATAAAACCAGAGACACTGAAACTGATAGAGGAGAAAGTGGGGGAAAGCCTCAAAGATATGGGCACTGGGGAAAAATTCCTGAACAAAACAGCAAAGGCTTGTGCTGTAAGATCAAGAATTGACAAATGGGACCTCATAAAGTTGAAAAGCTTCTGTAAGGCAAAAGATACTGTCAACAAGACAAAAGGGCCACCAACAGATTGGGAAAGGATCTTTATCAATTCTAAATCAGATAGGGGACTGATATCCAATATATATAAAGAACTCAAGAAGGTGGACACCAGAAAATCAAATACCCCCATTAAAAAGTGGGATACAGAGTTAAACAAAGAATTCTCAACTGAGGAATATCGAATGGCTGAGGAGCACATGAAAAAATGTTCAACATCCTTAATCATCAGGGAAATGCAAATCAAAACAACCCTGAGATTCCACCTCACACCAGTAAGAATGGCTAAGATCAAAAATTCAGGTGACAACAGATGCTGGTGTGGATGTGGAGAAAGGGAACACTCCTCCATTGTTGGTGGGAATGCAAGCTGGTTCAACCACTCTGGAAATCAGTCTGGCGATTCCTCAGAAAATTGGACATAGTACTACCGGAAGATCCTGCAATACCTCTACTGGGCATATATCCAGAAGATATTCCATCTGGTAATAAGGACACATGTTCCACTATGTTCATAGCAGCCTTATTCCTAATAGCCAGAAGCTGGAAAGAACCCAGATATCCCTCAACAGAGGAATGGATAAAAAAAAATGTGGTACATTTACACAATGGAGTACTACTCAGCTATGAAAAACAATAAATATATGAAATTCCTAGGCAAATGGATGGATCTGGAGGCCATCATCCTGAGTGAGGTAACCCAATCAAAAAAGAACTCACATAACATCTACTCACTGATAAGTGGATATTAGCCCAGAAACCTAGACTACCCAAGATACAATTTACTAAACACATGAAACTCAAGAAGAAGGAAGATCAAAACGTGGACACGTCACCCCTTCCTAGAATTAATAACATAGCACACATTGAAGGAGTTACAGAGATCATGTGTGAAGCTGAATCCAAAGGATGGATCCAATGACTGTGGCTGCCAGGGATCCATCCCACAATCAGCCACCAAACTTAGACATTATAGCATATGCCAGCAAGATAGTGCTGAAAGGGCCCTGATATAGCTGTCTCGTGGGAGACTATACCAGTGCCTGGCAAACATGGAGGTAAATGCTCACAGTCAGCTATTAGATGGAACACAGGGTTCCCAAGGAAGGAGCTAGAGAAAGTTCCCAAGGAGCTGAAGGGGTCTTCAACCCTATAGGTGGAAGAATAACATGAACTAACTAGTACCCCCTGAGCTCATGTCTCTAGCTGCATATATAGCAGAAGATGGCCTAGTTGGCCATCATTGGGAAGAGAGGCCCCTTGGTCATGCAGACTTTATATGCCCCAGTATAGGGGAAAGCCAGGGCCAAGATGTGGGAGTCGGTGGGTAGGGGAGCAGGGCCGGGAGGGGGGAGGGTATAAGGAACTTTCTGGATAACACTTGAAATGTAAATGAAGAAAATATCTAATAAAAGTTGGAAAAAAAGAAATGTAAATAAAGAGAATATCTAATTAAAAAAAAAAGAAAAGAACATCTTTAAAAATGTGGTACTGCATAGACAATATTTTTAATGAAGCAATGTATGGATGGGTGACTTAGAAACCAGCCAGCTACCACTGAACATCTGGAGAGAATGGCACACTAGACTTACTGTCTACTCCCTTGTCGATATGCTGTAGTGTTCTCAGCATTCTGCTGTGACCACATAAGGACATAAGTTTTTTTGAGAGTTATTAAATGGATGGCCTAGTATAGTTGTGATTTTTTGTTTCTTCTAAAATACAGAAATATTATGTGAAAAAAAAGAAAATATTTGTATACAATGTTTACAGTAAATATTTTAGAAAAAAGGAAATGTTATCATAACTAGTTAAAAATACAGAATATCTTTAGAAATTACTATAAAAATTAATATGGTGGAAAACTCGATGAGCCAAAAAAAAAATAAGAATTTTTATGTGCACATCATTTACCAAAAGTAAGCCCCAAAGACACAAAGAACTTAAACAGACTTGTTGCAGTAATGAGATTGAAGCTGTTACTAAAAACCTCTTTCGCCGGGCATGGTGGCGCACGCCTTTAATCCCAGCACTCGGGAGGCAGAGGCAGGCGGATTTCTGAGTTCGAGGCCAGCCTGGTCTACAAAGTGAGTTCCAGGACAGCCAGGGCTGTACAGAGAAACCCTGTCTCAAAAAACAAAACAAAAAAAAAATCTAAAAAAAAAAACCTCTTTCTTGAGTCATTGTTTTTAAGGTAGACATCAGAATGAAGCAGTTGTTTTCTGGAAATACTCAGACCGTGAAGAAATTATTGTAGAAAACAGTAATTGTTTTCTATGATTTATAGGGTTATTTTTCTGAAGGATCTTTACAGCCTTTGAATGATGTTAGTTCCAAGATGGCTCTGGCACATGGCCCCAGCATACCTAGAGTGTCTTGCATTATTGGGTACTGCAAATAGTGCACAATAAGGATTAAAGTTGCAGGGCCGTGATTGTTTCCTTTATAAAACACATAGATTAGATTAGGGACTTGGTATGAGGCGCTTTTTTATCCCCCCCCCCAAAAAACCCCAACCTTTGTATAACAATCAACAACTATGCTTCTGCATGGCTCTGAGGCTCAGTCCATCAGAACTGTTCTACCTTGCTCCTAGGAAGTCTGGATACATCCTGTGCTGTCTCTCTTTCTTCAGTTGACCTACATAACTCAGAACACTGACAACAGAACATATTTAGACATTACTATGAAAAGGAGGGTATCGTCCTGTAGTGGCTATCTCTGGTTGTCAGCTTGACTATATTTGGAATGAGCTACAATCCAGAATTGGAAGGCTCACTAGTGACCCTAACCTGGAGGCTTGGAGATAGAAGTCTCTGATCTGGATCTTGGTATGGAGATCTTGATAGCATATCGGCTATGGATTCCAGAAGGTTAAGACAGAGAGATCTCCGAGCTCAAGATCATCTGGGATTAAAGGTGTGAGATTAAGACAGAGATCCCCGAGCTCAAGATCATCTGGGATTAAAGTTGTGATGGCATACACCTTTAATCTGGGTTACACCTTCTGCTGGAGACCATATAAAGACACTGGAAGAAGGGAGACTAGCTCTCGCTCCTTTGCCTGTTTGCCGTGTGGGACTGAGTAACTGCTAGATCCTTGGACTTCCATTCACAGCTACTACTGAACCATTGTTGGGAATTGGACTGCAGACTGTAAGTCATCAATAAATTCCTTTACTCCGTAAGTTCTGTGACTCTAGAGAACCCTAACTAATACACATCCTAAGTGAGGTAACACAATCACAAAAGAGCTCACATAACATGTACTCACTGATAAGTGGATATTAGCCCAGAAACCTAGACTACCCAAGATACAACTTACTAAACACATGAAACTCAAGAAGAACGAAGATCAAAATGTAGACACTTCGCCCCTTCCTAGAATTAAGAACAAAGCACACATTGAAGGAGTTATAGAGATCAAGTGAGGAGGTGAATCTAAAGGATGGACCAACCAGTGACTCCTGCAGCTGGGGATCCATCCCATAATCAGCCACCAAACATAGACACTATTGCATATGCCAGCAAGATAGTGCTGAAAGGGCCCTGATATAGGTGTCTCGTGGGAA